>WWET01000400.1:445148-456347 GCA_011038615.1 Limnodynastes dumerilii
CTAGGAAGACATGATGGGGACGCGGGGGGGGGGGTGGCTTGAGACAAATGATGGGGATCCTGGGGGGACTGGAGAGACATGAATACTGGTGAGCTGACAAATGATAAAGAGAATGTGGCACTGGAGTACATCTAAAGCGTGTGTGTATATATATATTTATTTTATATATATATATATATATATATATAGATTACATTATATCGTGGCGGCACAATAATACCTACTGCATAACAAGATGGGATATATATCAATGTTGTTTGACCACGCCCCCTTTTGCGCCGTGCCGCCGCGAAGCAGCTGCCAAATCATGCCTACTACATATCAAGATATATATGAATGCAAAAAAAATTAACGGGGGGGGGGGCGCAATTTTGGGATTTGCCCCAGGTTCCATTTACTCTAGATACGCCCCTGAGTATACCCCAATGTTTCCTGACAATATTTTTAATTTGACCACTTTTGCTATTAAAATTAGTCATTAAAGAACAATTTAACCCAGTATTTTCAGATTTAGTCTCTCTATTTTTATAATCCAAAAGGGAAGTTCTATTTAGTTTTCTCGCTCTCTTTATACTATCCTCTATCAGCTCCCGAGGATACTTCCTTTCTTTAAAACGCTTTTTATATTGGTTAGCTTGTATTTCAAAATTCTCAACTGATGTGCAATTTCTTCTTAAACGCACGAATTGTGAAAACGGAATATTCCGCTTCCACTTTGATAGAGGGCAACTCTCAAAATGCAGATAACTATTAGCATCTACATCTTTTATAAATGTTTGGGATGTCGCAGGATCATTAGCCACTATAGGGGCTCGTAGAAGCAAGTCAAGATATTCAATGCTTGCTCCTCCATACTTATATGTAAATTTTAAACCAAAATCATTTATATTTAATCCCTCAGCAAAAGTATTAAATTCTGCCTCTGATCCCTCCCACACTATCAGAATATCGTCGATAAAACGCTTATAAAACCTTATCGACGTTTTTTGGGGGTGTTCTCGAATATATTTTCGCTCCCAGCTTCCCATATAGAGATTCGCGAAGCTGGGAGCGAAAATCGTCCCCATTGCAGTGCCAGCTATCTGTAAAAACATTGTGTCCAAGAAAATAAAATAATTATTTTCCAGCACAAACCTCGCACATTTTACAACAAATTCAATAAGTTCTTTTGAAAGGGTCAAATCGGCTTCCAATACCTGTTTTAATACATCTAGACCTTGAAGATGGGGAATAGACGTATAAAGAGCTTGCACGTCTATTGTACACCACCCATAACTCTCTTTCCATTCCAGTGTTGACACCAGTTTTAGGATGTGGGTAGAGTCATTTACATAAGATTCTAGATTTGCAACATACTTCTTGATGTAGATATCTACATACTCTGATATTTTTGATGTGACAGACCCAATCCCCGAGACTATTGGTCTCCCTGGGGGATTGAGTCACAGACCCAGGAGACTATTGGTCTCCCTGGGGGATTGAGTCTGTCCTTATGTAATTTAGGCAAAAAGTTAAATGTTGCCACTCTAGGGGTGGAGTTATACAGATATTCATACTCTGATTATATGTATTATAAATACACCCATTTTGCAAACCAATCTTTAAAAGATCTTCTAGTTCTAGAACAAATTGATTAGTAGGATCTATTTCTAATTTTCGGTATGATTCTTTATCATCCAACAATCTCATTGCCTCTTTAACATAATTTTCTCGATCCATTATGGCAATGCCTCCCCCTTATCTGCTTTTTTTATCACTATGTCTGTATTAGACATTAGTTTTTTCAAAGCTCTTTTCTCCTATCTATTCAAGTTATTGTTTTCCTTAGGCCAAGTAAAATCTAACTTTTCAAAATCCTTTTTTATTAGGTCCGTAAAAAGTTCAATATATGCACCTTTTGATTCTACAGGGTAAAATTTTGATTTTGGTTTTAACCCTGAGCCAGATTTTATTACATTTTCTTGAGAAATAGATTCATTATTTTTACTTATTCTCTGATCTATTTTTAGAAAATGACGTTTTAAAGTCAGATTCCGCGTATATTTTAATAAATCTATTTGTAACTCAAAGTGATTGGGGGGGGGCAAGTGGGTGCAAAAGATAGTCCTCTTTGAATTAACCTTAAGTCTGTTTGATCCAGATTCAATTTTGAGAGGTTAAAAACACCCTCACTCATACAGGTTTCTTTCTTTGTGATTTTGGAGCCTCGCTTGCCTCTTCTAACAATCTTTTTCTGGGGTTGAATAGACTTGCCTGTTTTAACTCTACTTTCTGAGTTGTTATTAGTGCATTTTTTGAGGGCGGTTTTTCCTCTATCATACCCAGCTCTAAAAAAGGTGAGGAAGAAGAGTTTGAAGGACCTGGGGTCGGGGACTCTAACTCAGGATTTACATCTGAAATAGAGGTATTTAATCCATTGAATCTATTTGATTGTAGGAGTAAAATGTGAATTAGTCACACTTTTATAATCCTTTTGGTTCTTTGGACCTTTTTGAGGCACTAGTTTCCACTCATTTTTATTCCTACCAAAAAATTCTCTATCATTTTTATTCATTTTACCTTTATTTTTATTAAATAATATTTTGTCTTTTGATCCTCTATTATTTTTATCTTTATTATTTTTATTTTTATTTTGCTAGAATTTTGGGGAGTCAGTTTTTACCATCCAAGTTCTCACTATATCCTTTTTATAATCATTTAAATCCCTTTGGAACTTTCCCTTTTTTGTTTTAGTTACTGCATCCTCTATTTTAGCCAATTTATTTTCCATCAGTAATTTAGTTTCAAAAAATTCCTCATTATTTTCAAAATCATCAAATTTAACTTCCAAAGTTTTTGATTCTATTTCTGCCTTCATGAGATCTTTCTTTTTTTCCCTAATTAATAAACTAATAAGATTTTTTGAACAGTTATCTAAAATTTGATACCATTCCTTAATGAACCCTTCATTTGATGTTTCATACGCAGGCTCTTTAAGTAGCCTTAAACCACGGGGAATTACATTACTATTAGAATAATTCTCAAGGAGTTTTATGTCCCAAAAAGTTTTCGTTTCCTTAATAAGGACCTTTTCCAATAGTAATAAATTGCCTTTCCACTCATCTTTGTTTTCAATAACTATTAACGGCTCCTCAGATACATCAAAGAACTTTCCTAGTTCTTCTGACCTGTGAACAGCCAAATCTGGGGCTCTGAATCGCATATATATATATATATATATATATATACTCCTTTTTCCAATGTTCTGGGGGAGCTCTTGATGTTCTCAGTCTGCGGCACAGTTTTCAATGTTACTGTCAAACACTTGCCCACCTACCATGTGTCAGTTGCCGGGACACCATTAGCTCTAGTTACTAGCTGAGAATCCTTTTACATTAAAGATGTAGAAGAAGCGACTCTAGGGTGTCTGCAAAATAGAAGCCAATTTCTTGGAGTTCTTGAAGCTTGCTGCTTGCGCTTGTGGTTGCTCGGTGCTGAGACACAGAGAGGGAGCTCAGGGGGAGGGGGGTGCAACTGTACCCAGCAAGTACAGCTCTAGGGGGATGATCACCCTCTAAATCCGCCACTGCTTAAGTGTGAATCCAGTCCTCTGTCCCCAATGCTTTCGGCTCTCTCCTCCACTCCTTCCTTCCCAACTGCTTCTGGCACTCTCTCCACACGGGTCCGAATCCAGAGCTGGACGCAATTTGTACGCAAAATATGTGACATATCTGATGCATGATGTATTTGTAACGCATGTACTCCCTAACCATTCACTTGTATCTCCTAAACACTTCCATATCTGGATAAGATTCCCTTTCACACGTAGGAGTGCTGTGGAAGGGGTGTCCCGTTCTCCTGCATGCGTATTTTGGATAACAAATTCCATATATTAGCCTCCATTACAGAGGCTAACATACAAAACTGCCGCTTAAGTCTGGATCTGGATTAAAGTTAGGATTATTGGGCCTGATTCTCATTTAGGTGTGGAGGAGACTTACGCAAATCATTTATGTAAGTCCCCTTGACATGTAACATCTGCGCATTCACACGCCATTTGTTACATGTTAGAAGGGGTTCCATACAGAACTTTATTTCGTACGGAAGAACTTCTGTAAAAGGGACTGGCACTCAGTTGGACACAGATCCGTGTGGTTAAGTTAAGGTAGGGTTCTGGATACTTAAGTGTCCAGAACTCTGTAAAATGAAGGGGAGAGAGAGGAGCGTGCACTCCTCTCCTCCGTGCTCACTTTCAAACCTACATGCGCACGTAAGTCGCACGGAGATCTGAATCAGGTCTATTGTAATGCTAAAAAGAGGAAGTGTCAGGCATCACAAGTGTTGAGTTAACACTGTCAGAAAGAATAATGTTGATCAGTTAACCGTTGTGGTTACTTAATATACACAGTGTTTTATTACAAGTGTTTCCATTTGTAATCATTTGTAATAATGTGTAAATAAGAACTATTCATACAACTCTTTTATCACTTTGCACAGTTGTATTGTTGCATAATAACACTTTTAAATAATGAGTAGATTTTGTAATTAGGGGCAATGATTTTTACTAAGCTACAACCAATGTTTTCAGAATGAATTTGTGGCATGTTAGCTTATCTTGTGTTTTTGTATTCCATTGAATTTTCTACAATATCACTTAAATGTTTTGGGGTCTGTTTAGCCTTTATCACTATTAAAATCTGAGCAGAAACCTTTAGTAATCTCTTTAATCATCAGCCTGGTTTAATTTACATGCTTTGTTATGGCTAGTTAGCTGCCAAATATGGTAGTAAATGATAAATAGAGTCACTTCAGGGATTTGTTTGAATTAGTTGGACTTTGAGGGTGGTCTTAATATGTGTCCAAACCGAAAAAACTATTTTTTCTAAAGTCATTATCAAGGCTGTTTCTTTGAAGCTTTTGTTTCCTTTACACATACATGAAATGCTTACAACTATTATTAGCTTAAATCATCCTATCCATCCCCCCAAATGGGGACGGATCAGAAGTCTGAATAGCGCAGCCGGTGTTTAGCATGACCATACTGTACAATTTAAATAGTAAACCCCTCCCCCATGCAATTGCAACCTACTCTGCTGTCAGAGTCCTAAAAACTCATAACGCAGTGCTCATAATGTGCACATGTTCAGAATACAAAAGGTGCTTTTGTCAAACTGATAATGCCAACTTTGTACTAGTCTGAATCTGATCCTTTGTCCTTATGTAATGACCAATGGTGTGCAACGATAGGGGATTGTCGGATCAAAACATTATGAATGTGCACTAAAATATTATAATCATTCCGTTCAGGATCTTAATTAATACAAAACATATGTTGTTAGTGTGCCATGCAGATTTAGATATCCATTGGAAAAATAACTACTGAAACTAAATATTTTATGAATGAATATAGCTTCTAACAACTTACAAAAAACAAAAAAAGATTGTTTATACTTTTATATGTTCTATAGCTTAATATGAAAATCATTTTATGTCTCCTAGACTGGGTAAAATGCTATATTGTTCACTATAACTGTGATGGATTGTGAGTGAGATTGCTTGGGTGGTATCACTGTATGATTTGATATCTTCCTGACATCCATACAGAAATGCCTTTAGACAGGAATATGTCTGCAATTGAGTCTAAAGTAAGAGGTGGACACATTGTACAGTATCTGCTTAATGATTGATGATTTGTTTTTACTCCAGATAATAAATGAATGAAGAAAATGAGAGGTTGACATGAAGACAGGTCCTTTGAGTGTACCCACAGTTCATAGGAGAACCAGGAGTATAGTTTCTACTCTTTAATGTCAGATGAAATGACTGAAGCAAAAGTGGATAGTTTACTCTATGAAAAGCAGCTGAAAGTTCTATGAGGATGAGAAATTAGCAGCCTCTTTGGGAGTTAGCAATATGAAGATCTCTAGTCACTTTAGTAAGTGTATATCAATGGAATGTGCAATATGAAAGCCAGATGGTAAAGAACTCAAGTTTGTATCTATGGGTTTAGGCTATGATGTCCAAAGCGATGTATAGTATATCACCTCCAGAAATCAGAGGACAGTAAATACAGGAATTTGCCTACATTGCAATGAAAGCAATGTAATGGTAGCTGCCATTTGGCTTTTATTTGCTACTCTGTGCTTTGTTTTTGCTTGGTAAATTTATTCAGTGAAAATGGGCCAGATTCTGACCTAAGTACGACAGGGCCTTAACAAGTACTGTGTTCTGTTCTGGAGGTCATATCTCAAGAAGGACATGCATACATTAAAGGTTGTGCTTAAGAAGAGAAATTAAAATGATCTACTGCCTGTGTCACAAAACATTCCAAGAAAGACTAGAGGAAGATGTGTAAAAGAACACAAGATCATGCATATAAACTGGTTCAGAGGTAATGTTTTTCATTGGAAAGGGTGATAGATAAGTGGAATAACCTCCTAACTGATGTGGTAGAGGCTAACACAGTAGATCAGCTTAAACATGCTTATCCTAAATACCCTAAATCTCAAACTAAATTGAGGGTAATATATCATTTAGGGACAGTACTGTTTTAAGTAAACAACTAAGTAGACTTGATGGGCCATGTGGCTCCTATCTGCTGACACTTTTTAACTTGTATGACAGTAGTTGCACTGTGAACAAGCTGATGGCATACCTTATCTAATAAAGCTAGCTGCACACCGAGGGGCTAATCCAGAGATGAGGTTACACCTGTTTCCTTATATGTTGCCTCTCACTCTTTAATAAATACACTCCTATATGTCTTGGGAAACACTAATTAGGGCATCTGTGGAAGGAAAAATACATTGGGCTAATGGTATTGTTTAGCCTATGTAACAGAATAAAAGATGGCAAACAATAAGGAATATATTCCAGGATTTCCTTTAACATGACTTGCCATGGATTCCTTAGGTAATTAAACTCATAACATCAATTAACAAAGGAAATGTTGCTGCTGTTTAAACCTAAGGGCCAAGCTTATTCAGGACCTTTAACTTCCAAGGGGAATGTGAACACAGGATGGAATACCCAGGAAGTTCTCCTTCAAATTCCACAGAAAGGTAAAAAAAAGCCATGTGTTTGACATATTTATACTGGAAGGCATGTTAGTTGTATGTGTGTTAAATTGTTAAATTACCAGACTGTGCTCTGTAATTATATATATATTCTCATGCACACACTAATATATACATATGGACCTAACCTTGGATTCTATCACATAGAGTCTCTCTCCCTGTCATCTAGCAGAGTAATCTCACATTTATCTGTTGATTAAAAGTCAATCCTCCAATCCTTCTAGTTAGCTATTGGGAAACTTCTTGAATAAAGGGGGAGAAACAGACCCCCCATTAATTAGAACGACTGTTATATTTAAATGTTTTATATTATAAACAGAGTGGTTTAAGAAGTTTATTTAATTTATTTCATGGGATCAAAAAACCTAAAACTTGTAATGTAGCCAGGCAATTCCGTTGAATTTTAATCTGGAAACTTCATTTTTATTACTTTCAACATGAACAGGCACATTTACAGAAAAAAACACAATATTTGTTACATTACAATCTAAATGGTATATTAACAGAAATGGCACATTTTGTACAATAATAAATAACCCATAAAGTTGTATCAAAGGGATAAAATAAGTCTAAGCAGATTATTTCTAATATAAATACAATTTTAAAGGATTGACTAAAGAGGTAGTAAGTTGTTTATCTTAAAGTATAATTATTAATAAGTAGGCTGAAAGATTTTTTTTTATTATTATCGTTTATTTATAAGATGCTACAAGGCGTCTGCAGCACTGTACAAAACACAACAAAATACAGAATAGACATACAGGGCATAGTACATAATGATATACAGTACAGACATACAGGACAGGGATGGACAGCATAGTACATAATAATATACAGTACAGACATACAGGGCAAGGATGGACATCATAGTACATAATGATATACAGTACAGACATACAGGGCAGGGATGGACAGCATAGTACATAATGATATACAGTACAAACATACAGGGCTGGGATGGACAGCATAGTACATAATAAAATACAATAGAAATATAAAAATATCACAAAAATACAATAAAGTGAAGCAAGCACTGAGAAGCAAGCCAAAATGCGAGGTGTTAAGCTTGGCGGATTAGGGAGGGGGGATAGAGCACAGTGAAAGGTTGAGAGGGAGCCACCAGGTAGGGATGGGCTAAAAGTGTAGCTGAGGGGGACAAGGGGGTATGAAGTGAGGAGGGAACAACACTGCGATGGAAGGCCCTGCTCATGTGAGCTAACAGAAGTGGGAGGGATGAAGACATAAGGAGAAGAAAGGAAGTGAACTGCTGGTGTTAGCAGAGGATACATTACTTTTATGTAATTAGTTCTATTTATTGTGCTTCTGCCTGAGTAAATTGCAACAGGTAAGAATAGATGCACCAGTGAAACCAAAAGCAGAATATTACTATACCCTTAAGAACAACATTCTCACATTCTAAGACATTGATATGCTTTCCCAACCACATTTTCTTGGATCCATGTATGTAAAAACCGCATTCATACTGAACTCCATCTAAAACTTTCAAGCATCACATATCAGCATTCTGCAAAATGATCATTAACCACCCATGACGATAACGTAAACTTATAGCTCCGTAAATATAGCCTTTTGGTTGTTGTTTCCTCAGGATGTATGCCATTGTTTGTAATTAGTAGTGTCATGATATGTCTTTTACTTTTCATCTGTATATATAACTGCACCTGTCATCTATATATCGTGAGGACAAGTACTCAGATTCATTACAAGAGGCAACGTTGAGATAGAAAGAAGAGGATTTCTAGAGTTGGGAACACACTATTATATTATTATATTATAGTGTGAAAAAGACTTAAACACTAAAAATGACTTTGGGCTGGATCCACATTTCCAATGATAAGTGCGCTCAGAGTTCCGAACACAACAAAAGAGGGCATCTGATGCTGGATGAAGCCATCTTTGTGGCAATATGACCCAAGGACCCTGCCTTACAACTTTTGTGTTGTTTTTAACACATTACAAAGTAGAACTTAAACAATTAATAGAAATTTAGAGATTTATATAAATTTACATTCTGTAGCAACAAATCTGCAAATTTTGTTCTAACACGCAACATATATATTTCTGCATCAATCTAGTTAGTCTGTATTGCTATCTATAACAATAAGTCATGGACTTCGTATATTACATGATAATGTTAGAGTGCAAAATATCTAACTAACGGGACAGATCCGAGAATACTGACAGCTGTCAGGTTCAGTCATCTTGATAGATGATTTGAAGGGCCACAACTGGCACTAAACACATTTATAAAAACTTGAGACATCAAGCATTACAGAGTTGTTTTTTGGGTTCATTATATGTAGATAAACAGTCAAATCCACAAGGCCTTTGAAGAGAAATAACATTTTTAAAACTTTTGATACTTAAAGTTGAATAACATGATGTCCTTTAGACATATCCTGCTAAACAGGATGACAGAAACAATGTATTGTGGACCAAAGTACTACATGTAAATGGTTCCTTATACATTTACAGCAGCGCTGGACTTGGTTCCTAAGCTGGATTCGTGGAATAATGGAAAAAGGTACCAATGAATTCCTATACTGTAGCAACTACACTGCTGCTATTGTGATATGCCACTGTTTCACTTTACAATATGAAATCCCTAAAGGCAATGCAATGGATGCCACCATCCCAACATATTGTGCGCTGCTGTTTGAGAAATCAGTGTTACATTAATTATTAAAGACAGATAAATTATGCATTGAACAATGACCAAAACATTACCAATATAATCTGTATTACTGCTTAGCTTATTTTGGCACAAACATCCATTGATACAAGATGTACACATCTCACTAACTATTAGCAGAGGATTGGAAGTGTAAATCATTACTAATTTCTTCCACAGTGGAAACTTATTGTAGATAATTAACTATCCTGCCAGTAATATGAAAGTTTTTTCAATGGATATAGCTGTTTTTGAACATTATGTTCACTGGTGAAATTCAAAAAATGTTTTTGTTAACAGCTTGAAACCATTCCTTCCTCTTATATGCAAGCTCATGCAGATGTCTTTTTTTCAGAACATTGTTGAATATATTATATATTGAGTATTCACATTAATAATGAATAATTAATAATAATAATAGAAACATTTAATAAGGATCCCAATGTTGAGGGTACACTTTGAACTTTGACTGAGCACATACTGCTTCCTAAAATTACACAATTATATATTCAGGCTATGACAAGGGAGGGTATAGTTGTGAGAGGCTAACTGATACTTTTAAGTGTGGTATGCAACTACATATGTAAAGATTCAGGAGATGAGAAATATAATATTGCCAGAAACTGGGAGGTTGATATATTAAGGATCTGTGGTGCTCCGTAACATCATACTGTATATAGGAGGTCTGCGGACCTTCTCTGGGCATTGGCCCGCTAATGTGCAGCTCTCAGCAATAAGTATTTGTTACTGCAGAGCTAAGGTAACCTATTGGCAGGCCCCATCTGTCTCCAATAGTCCCGGCTGTCCCCCTCTGATGGTGGCTCTGGTTCTGTACGTACTGTTTAATGCTGGATAAAACTACTATTAATAATTGTTATTTACCATTATTTTTAATCCACAGTGGTTTTATACAGTATTAACAATGACAAATACATTTTCCTCCTTTCATAAAAATGACAAACAGTAGTTTTATCTATTAATAAAAAGGACCCCCAGTAATTTTACTCAGCGTTAAAAACACATACAGGATGTATGACATTTTTTTAGGCTGGATAAAACTACGTTGGATCGTCATTAATAAGGACGAAGGGCTAGATTTACTAAACTGCAGAAAAATAATAGTGGAGATGTTGCCTATAGCAAGCAATCATATTTTAGCTCTCACTGTCCTATTACATCCCTGAGAATGTCAGCTAGAATCTGATTGGTTGCTATGGGCAATATCTCCACCTTTCCTGCTGTTTAGTAAATCTAGCACAAAGACTTTATTAATTATTTTTTATTAATTAATTTTTAAAATTAAGGACTAATATATGTAATTTTTATTTCTGAGTTAAATGACTGTGGTTCATTACTAATAATGGTGGAACCATTTACACCATCATTAATCCACAGAAGCTATATCCAGTATTAAAATATTGATTGTAATAAATAATTAAAAACTACTTTATG
>WWET01000400.1:456466-471944 GCA_011038615.1 Limnodynastes dumerilii
AATAATTAAAAACTACTTTATGAAATTATTATTATTAATAATAATAATAATAATTAATAATAATTAATAGGACAAAGCTACTGATGGTTACTAATAATGGTGAAAATTGAAAACAAATTCCCAAATAATTAATAAAGACTCAGTAATTTTATCCAGTATCATACCATTACATACTGTAGTTTCCACCAGTATCTTACACAGAAGTAAAATGATCACATTAAAAGTGTTATGGCTGCTTAGTGAGCACAATACTGATGTAACTGCTTCACATGTAACTGCTGATGTAACTGCTTCACAACTTATAATGAATAGGGACAAACATTGAGAAAACTAGGTTTAGGGAATCAGAACAGGGAACTTACATTACATTATTTTCTAGCCACCCTTATACCCCAACAAACCCTAATGAAAATCCCAGGGGATTCATTAACTGCATTTTATTATTAATGCAGAATAGTTATGATTTTTGCACAATAAATATATATTATTACACAATAATTTAAAGCATCAGGTTAGCATTCCACTGCAGCCAGATGGTTTAACTCAAACAGCAACCAGAAACAGCAATATACATAAATATATGTAACACATTTCCTTACAGTTATAAATATCACAGGGATGAAAACAGTAGCAGAATGCTATGTGTTTGCTTCTTTACATTATTTATCATATTGTATATTTACTGTAGATGCAATATTTAGTTTAGCAGTGTGGTGTAATGGAAATATAGTTTCCTTTTTCTCATAGGAAATCTAACATCTTCAAATTGTTGCCATTTCTTTTTTCTCCTCTTTGCATATGCCACCCACACTGTGTTATCCAATAAAGAGAAACATTTAAATATCTTGGCACTCACTACAGAAGTCTGGTTCTGAAAAAAAATCCCACCAATTACCTTATTCATTATTAAAATGTAACAATGATGTCTGCTTCACAAGGCTTTCTATGGAGATAAAAAAGGCCATTCATTGTGGTCATCAACAGAGGACCCAGGACCACACACTGCAAAGGAGATTAATGTCCTTTTCCACATTTGCACCTGATTTTACAGATAATCCATACAGCCATGGATGCGGCAAAATAATAGGCTCCATTTATTAATAAAGATTTTTGTTTATAAAAAGGAAGCTACACAGGAGTCATGGTCATCTCTGATCTTGATGCTCCAGGCCTATGTTACATCGGATTTATTAGTACTTACCTGCCTGACAATTCCTGGCTTTTCTTCCTAAACAAAGCTTTTCTCCATGGTGATTAATGATGGAGTCTTCTGCTCTTTTGCGCATGCCATCACCGGGGTAGAGGGGTGCTGAGATGAAAGGTAATCAGTATTGGGTTTCTATGAGGTTAACCATTATGAAATTCCCTTTTCTATATATGTTAGATACTGTCACCTGGGTACAGACCTCTCAGGAGAAACAGAAAAATCTGTGGTTTCATCAGCGTGGTCTACTGTTTTCTTACATGGACAAACAGAGCAGAAGTTCAAGAAAAAAATATGTAATCTATATATATGTAGTAATTCTTTACAAAAGTTTACTCATGTATATATATATATATATATATATATATATATATTATACATTACAGTACTGGAAAATGTCAATCTGTTCTGGGAAACCTTTTTACAAAGCCTTACCTTTGAAGCAAACTTTGAATTGTGCTTTGATATCTGTGGACCTCTATAATGCCTTGAAGCTTGAACTGTAAATGAGGGCCCCTTCGCAAGCAACAACAATATGGCAACATCTAACAGAGTTCCAAGGCCCAAAAGGGAATACTTGAAAATGGGTCATACAGTGAGCCCCTTCATACCAGCAACAAAGTCTGGTAACCGGTGTTACCTTTTTCATTACACACAGTTACATTAACAGCAGTTCTCTATTCTGCACCCAACCGGATCATAAGAGCTATCCTCTGGTCAAAGCTGTAGATAGACTCTCTGCTGGCCAGCACTAATCAGGGTGGTTTCTGGGTACACAGAAACCCTTTCTGGATAGAGCATATTCTAAGGTCAATATAAGTAATTCAACCCATTGGCTTATGATTCTATCACTAAAATAACCTTATTTCAATAATAAACACTTAAAAACTCCATGGTTTTTGCAGAAAAATCCACTTTTTAAATAAAATAAAAGGTTAAAAAATGTTTCTTCAAGGCCCCTTCAGGATTAGGGGCCCTGAAGCTAATGCTTCATTAGTTCCATTATAGTTCCACAACTGGAACCCCCTAGAAGCTAATTTTTAAAAGTATAAAAAATAAAAATAAATGAAATTCATTTTATTCAGCTCTCTTTTGAGATTTGATATTTGACCATGTTGACACAAAAACAAACTTTTAGGCAGAGGTGTCCGAGGAAAAGATGCCTTGATGAGGTCTGAAATGACTGGATCTTTAATTTACATATTTCAAGGAAACATGTTTTTAAGTAACTGTTCTAGAAGATGCTCTGTGGCAAAGTTTCGAATGGCAATGTGGTTAAATTCATCATCCTAGTACAGCATATCCTGACAACACTTTCCTACATTATCCTTATTTGCAAAAAATATTGCTTCGAAAGTATAGTCATGTGCTATGTTTCTAACCACATCAATGTATATGCATGGTCATTGGCAAATGGGTGATAATAACTGAATACCCTATTCTGAGCCATGAAAAATTGCCATTTTTTGTCAGGTTCAAAGCACAGTTTAGCATTTGGGGATGAGTCAATTACATTTATTAATAATATAAATAAGTAATAGCTATATAAGTTATTAATATTACATAAATACATTTAAGTAGAGCCTGCTTATGGGTCATTATTGTCTTATTATTTCACATTCGGCCTAATTAGTCTAAAATGAAGATAATTATTCTGGATTTTTGGATACCTGGAATAAACTATTATTTTTTTACTAATTACAATTATTTTAAATATTAGTCTCCATCAAACACACTACCCCCAATTAATATCTATGCGTGATAAATATTCTTATTTTAGACCCATAATCACCTCCTTGTAATCTCTTAAAAGTCTGGAACAATGTATGTCTTCAACCAAATTTATCAATATAAAGAAGCAAAGAAAAGATGTTAGGAGAAAAGTTATTGGAAACAGGTAACTCATGTGTATTCTTAGGCACATATAGTGAGATGACTTATACTATGTTAATATTATGATACTATAAATCTCCTGTTCTGCCCGTTGCCTCCCTATTTAACTCATTCATTTGAGCTCTGTATGTTGGAGAGATAGAGAAGTATCACTTTAATATGCAGGCTGCAGAAAGTTATCTATTCCGGCACCAGGGATCGACTCTTTTTGTCACACTTAAGCTAAATAAACCCAGACACATAGAAGATGGGGAATGATTATTAGGACACTTCATTAAAGGGATGGATTAATAGGGAGTGGGCAAATGGGAAAGGGCTGGAAAAATCTAATAAAACATTATAACTCTATAAAAATGTGGGGAACCTAGAACTACATTAATGCACCTTATGTCGGAGTGCTCGTACATCAAGACATTTTGGAGGCAGGTCCAATCATATGGTACGAATCTCCAAATGGATATTACCTTGCTTTTACCAGAGTGGGCCGTCTTCATTCTTTTAGACTCCTCAATGCAAATTATCAGATGAAACAGATTCAACAGCTGTTGCAAAGAATGTATTTTACATGATTGAATATAGTCACAGTTATCCACTGGTGAAATGTTTAAGGTAAAATTGGATAATTTGTTCAGAAGTGGCTGGAGGCAAGATTGTCAAAAGAATAATCAGTAAAATGACTATTTAAGGTCTGCTCAGGGTATATAAATACTTTGCCCCACTTCAGTCCCAAATTCATAAGTATTTCAAACCACAACTTGGTATGAAGCAATATTCTTGTTAGGGAATCCCTTCTACATCTTGATTATGAAGGCAAAGTTTTACGATACACTACAGTTGTTTTGGGATGGGGCCCATAGACCACCTGTTGCATTCGTACATTTCTATCCGATGATATAAGAGGAACAAATTTGTTTTACTTTGGTACCTTGTTCCCTTCAATACAATCATACAATTTGATTTGTTTAAACTTATAACCTGATGCTACAATAATGTATGGATTATATTTGTACACAATGATGTTGTACTTACTGCTTTTCAGTGATTTTTACTCCAATAAAAAGGTTATTAAAAAAATAAATAAATAAGAGAATGCAGAAAAATAACCAATGGTAATTGTTTCACTCTCTAAATGTGGCTCTATAATAAACACGCTCTCGCTCTCAGTGCATTAAACTAACTGAATAACAATTATCTATTATAAAAATAATAATTATTTTGTCCTAAATATAGTTGTTTATTGTTCCGTTTATGCACTTTAAAAAAAATAGGTGTTAGTCTAGGCCACTTATTACATAGAACAATGTCAGTATACCTCTGACTTGTGCTTGTCCTCAGTACTTTGCAGTGGTAAATCCTAAAGGCAGGGGCTGCAGTGTTAGTATGAATGGTGAGGGAAAGCCTTGGCCACATACTGTGTTGATAAGAGATGATCACCAACCCCCGTGTTTTGGTTTGTCTGGCTTTAATTTTGGTTTTGGCAAAACCACCCTGTAATTATTTGGTTTTGATTTGGAGCTGCATTTAAAAAAAAAACAAAAACAAACAACTAATTGCTCAAATCAGCTAAAAACATGTAATTTGTCTGAATTTCTGCTCCTACAGTATTACTAACATCAATAACATTAACTTCCAGTCATTTCCAATCAAACTGGACCACCTCACAGTATCATTTTCACCGTAACCATTGGTTAAAAACTGCAGCTAAAATAAGTGACAGAGCACCAGCACAAACAACAGGAAGTAAAGTAAAAGAATGGAGCACATCTATGAAACATAGTGTTGCACAGAAGTGTCAGTGTAATAAAATACACAACCCTATATAATATTTTTTTAAATGATGGAAGTGGAAGTAAGTGAAATAATTTAGTGGAAACAAGATAAAGGACAATCTGGTGAATAAGAAAATGGAAAAACTTCTGTGTAAATAATTTTATTGTAAATTAGATTTGAGGAATTGATGATTAACCTAGAAATCCCAGATCTGGTACTTTTGTGTTGTCTTTCAACTTCCTCATCAGTAGATCATGTATGGCTTAAATCTGAAAAGATTGTGGTCTATTGGGATGGATTTGGGTGCTGTGGTGGATTATGAAATCCCTCAGTTGCAAGACCTGTTTTAGCACATTTGGAAATTATTCACTACCACTAATTGAAGCTTGTGCAGCAGCCCAGGACACATGCTGGTGAGTGCCTTGTAAATAGACAAACCAGTTGGTGTTACTGTCTGGCCAGTACATCTACCACAAGTTATTCATTCAACTGTGTGATAAATCTTTTTTCCTTTATCCAAGGGTGGTTTTTACATCACAACCTCTACTAAATATTTTGTTCATGGTCATACTAATATTCATTGTTTTTTTCCAGTAAGGTGAGAAAAGTCCATACTGAAGTAGTGCAAGATGGAAAATGCTGGACAAGCAGGTTAACAAGTCAAGCACTTCAGTAACCCAAAATGTATCCTTTTAGTTTTTCATTAATTAATTAAACTTTACAAAAAAAATATATTCTTAGATCCATTTTGGGTTACTTGTCTACGGCAATGGCCTTAAAGCCATATATCCTCAAGGTTTAAAATAGTAATTGTCCTCGTCATCACCCTCATCACTGTTGTTTATATCATCATCACACAATATTAGCTCATCCCCACTGGAATCCACTGTTAGTATTATTTGTAACAAACTTGTTCATGATTAGCTTATTTTAATGAACATCAGTTTTTCAAAATTTTAGAGGTTTTTATATCCTATGCTATCAAGGTTAGCAGAGCAAAACATTTTGGGCCGGATTCACTCTTAAGAATAACATTTAGGAATGTTCCTAAATTTACGCACACAAAGATAAGTAAAACGATTCACGGATTCTGAAGAAAAATGCTAACTACAGCCCTAGCTTTTTAGGAGTTAAGAACGTTCTTATCTCTAGGTTCTTGCACTTAGAAATGGCTTTGTTTTCTAACTGAGAATCGTGCAGATATATTAATAATCTAATATCCTCATGATTCATGGCTAAGCAAAGAAACACATACATTTTTACAATTAAGAAGCAGATTGATTTTCTTAGGCTTTCTTTGTTTTATAATTAACAAAAGTAACCAAAAATGTATTAAACATTGCAATATGCAAAAATGTTGAAAATTATTAAAATAATAAAAAAATAAATATATAAATATATATAAATAAATATTTATTGAAGGATTAAGAAGAACCATTCAGCTTTCAAAGCTGTTATTGTTACAGTCTCCCAGGAAGGTTTTCACCAAGGCACGGAGTCTAAACCAGGGCCAAGTTTTCACTAGAGCCTTTGATGGTGAGGATAGTCTGGGCTGCTGGCACCTTAAGGGTCGCGGTGGCGATTGCCCTCAAGGAAAACTGCAGCTCAGGTACCAAGGCAGGAACCCAAACAGAGACTGGAACCCTTGCATACAATAGCACTGATGTAATAACGCCAGCTGGAACCCTCATACACAGAAATACTAGTGGGTAATACACAGACAGGAACCCAAGAACACAGAAGTGCTATCGAGCAGCACAATAACTGGAACCCTTGTATACAGAGGTATTGGCTGGTAAAACACAAACTGGAACCCTTGCACACAGAAATACTGACAGGCAGTATACGAACAGAGATCCTTGCACACAAGGAACAGGCAATGGCAGAATGCAGGGTAGTTAATCAGCCAAGTATCAAAGAGATACAACAGGAACACAAAGGATGCAGGGGACAATCAAATAAACTGCAGAATACGCTCAGACAGCAGGCAAATGCAGATGCTATAACCGGCAATCAAATCTCCCGGCAAGAGGCTATTTAAGGTTCACTCCCCCAATCCGCTGCGGCAGTCAGGCACACCTCCAGAGATTGATTAGCTGGGAGGGAACAGACACATAGGGTCTATTTACTAAGGTCGATTTTGCTAAAATCAACCAAAGTCCCGGGACTTTAGCCTTTAGCAAAATCGACGCGGCAAACATCGCTGGACAAAAATCGTCCAGCTGTTTGCCATGCTACACATAGTAATCGCTGGATTCACTAAAGGCGATTGTTCTAAATCGCCTTTAGTTCTTCCTGAAAGCGCCTAATAAAAAAGCACTTGGTGTGTGTGGTGCTTTCATTGAATGCACCACACACTTTACCAGAAAAACACGTCAATATAATTGACATGTTTTCTCTGTAAAAAAGACAAACGTATCATGCTTGTAACCCTTAGCCTGCATGCGCTGATAGTTTTAGTAATATCAGTGTCATCATGTCAAGGGTTATAACCATGCTGTGCTCTGCCCGATGTCCCAAATAAGAACACACAGTAAAAAATGAATACACAATAATTACAGTATTACACATTACTTATTAAAAAATAAATTTCCAATATAGTATGTATCACCCTTACATGTTAAAAATTAACAGATGGCTACTCTGTTTAATAAAAACCTATGTGTCGTGTGTTTTTTGGTGTTTTAAAAAGTAAAAAAAAATAGTCTTGACTCACCGTTTTGCAGTCATCTATCTTGGGATGACTTGCATGGAGATCTTGATGAGGTTCTTGAAGTCGGCTGGAGAATTGCTGGTAATTCTTCTGTCCGTCTTCATCCTGTTACCATGACGACATCCTCCTTCCAGTTTAGCGGTGCCGATGGTAATGAGCAATCGGACACCAGAGGTTCCCTTTTATACTGTTAATGACATCAGGGGACTTCTAGCGTCTAAAAAAAATTGTGGCAATGGCTGGCGATTCATAATCGACGATTCATAATTAGTAAATGGACCCCATAGAGTCCAGAAGGAAACCTTACACGCTGCTAGTATTACTCCTATGGTGTAACAGTTATAACACATATATCAAAATAATAAATATCTACATAATTTAGATCTAAACAAAATTTGAATCTCAAGGTCACACAAACAATGCAAACATGCTGCAAGGTAAATAAAAAAAAATATGTTTAGAAAATGTTTACAACAAACAATGAAATCATGCACAAACTGCAAATAAATATAATTAATGAAAAACGGCAGTATTAAAAGATAAGAATTTGACTGTTTCAATCACAGTGACACATGCATTCAATATAATCACACAGCAGCTGTGTGCTGAACCATTTAGATATCAACTTAAACAGGGATTCCTATCTTTTCCTGTGCGTATCTTATTCTACACAAGCCCTTCTTAACTGAATCATTCTTACAGTAAGTCTTGAGGAACGCCCATACTGTATGTTAGTAATCCGAATGCTGCTCATTTGCAATAAGAACCATGCCTCTCTAGCCAAGCATACGTAAGTCTGGCCATTCGCATGTATGAATCATTTTTAAGTAACTGTTCTTATCTGTGAATCATTCTTACTTGGTTTCAGTGCGTAGTTTTGAGTTCTGTTCCTTCCTATCTGTGAATCAAGTCCTCTGTCCGAGTAAACACAAGAGGATGGACAGTACTGGTTTGCTAATTTGTACAAGTTTCCAAATTACATTTTTTTTCGTCCCAGTATTGAAAGGGACTGTCAGAGGTTCTAATTTGGACATTATTATTCATTTAATCCTCCACCATTCTATTGATGGTTACAGTGTCTTAGGGAGTCACACTTGTGGTGTCATTACATGTGGGAATGTCTTTTAAGTCAGACCAGATGTCATAATCTCTAACTGTGGATCACTGTGAATGTCAGTTGTTTCATGGCAGTGTGGAGGCAGCGGGAGACCCGTCTGGACTGCGGGTATGCTGGGCTGGTGGCGGGCGTGAAGAGCATACGGGGCTGGAGACGGACGCAACAGTGAGACGTGCCATGTCATTGTCTCCGCCCCTGAGAAGAGTTCGGGACCCGGGGCCGGAAGGGGCTGCTGGAAGAAGGCACGCGAAGGACTGGACTCTGAGAAGACGACCTGTGAAGGAGAACAGAGTGGTAAGAGGTTGGAGGGTATAGGAAACGGTAAGTCTAATTACCACTGGACCACCACTGTCTGAAGGAGTTCCCTTGCCACTGAAGCACCACTGACTGGGGTTCCATTTTAAATCTGGGTGGTGTTAGTTTGACAGACTGCATCTGGTCCCCTTGGGCAACGAGCGCTGTACTTTAAATGATGATGACAATGATGATGATGATAAAAGTGGTGAGTGTGGACATTACTTGTACTGGGATCTCTCCATGGTCCTGGTAGCTGATGCTGGACTTCTTGCTCTAACATATGATTTTAAAGATGTGCATAAGCAAGCTGCATGGACTTACTTCAAATGATGAAGCAAAGGAAGAGGTGTCTGCTGTGGCGCTACACGGGGTACAGATACCTTGACAACTGTTGGCAGGATTTGGGTAAAAATATTTCCAAAGAGAAAAGGTGTATTTCTTGCTTTTTTTTTTCCACAACAGTTTATTTTATTTCTATGTTTACACAGCATTATTCATTTTACTACTGCTAATCCTTACATTTAAAGAGGCTCAGAAATGGGGGAAGTAGGCTCGTCTAGGAGCACAATGTTGGCTCAGCAATGTCTTTCTCATCTAGTACAGTGTCTAAATCCCAAATGTCTGACTCACACATCATTTGCGGACATCCTTTAATGTTCTTCATGAATCTGGGAAGTTTCTTCTTGGGCTTAGTTATTTTGGGCATGGATTTGTCTGCTTTAGAGGTGACAGATTAAAGATGATAAGGTTGTGCAGAAGATACTTGCCTGCGTTTGTCAACGGCATTTGCACTAGTGATTCTAGTGTAACAGTACTAGCAGGAAAAGCATACGCAAATATAGGTAATTGCCTGAGTATTTCCTTGCCCCTGCGTGTGGTGTATGGTATGTTGGCAATGTGTAATTTGTCCACACTAACTTTTCTACTCATACTTTGTGCTGATGTTTTAGAACCAGTGGATACTAACTTTTTGTTTTTGGAGTGCCCTTTCTTACTTCTTCAAATCCTTGAACTACCTTTATTAGTATATGTTGCAGACAAATATGACTTGAAGTTCTAGCACAAGTACTGGGAAGCTCTCCTATTCTGTATAATGCACCATTATGGATTTACACAAAAAACAGCAACCAGGAGGACCCTATTCAGGTTGCTACAGATAGATATTGTGTGTGGGTGTGACATCACGTGACACTATTAGTGAGTGGTAAGCAGGGGTGGGCTGGGCCAGAGGCAGAGGAGCATGTTCCCCCTGGGCTGCTGCCTTTAGAGCTTCTTTGGGCCACACATTCCATGTTGTATGTGGCCACTCGCTCCCTGGTCAGCGAGTAGATTACACACAATTTAGAGCAGTCAGACAGCATTCTATACCTGTCTCCCAGCCGGCAACCATAAAGTACATTAAATAGCTGTCAGCATGCTGATATGTGGATGGCTGGAGATTTCCACCAATCAGAGTGTTAACAGTCATTCACTGTACTTTGATTGGTGGATATATACAGCCATCCACCAATCAGCATGCTGACAACTATTCACAACTATTCACTATATTCTGTACACTTCTATATATGTCTGTCACTTAGTTTGTCATATGCCCCTCTGTCATCATAGAGTTTGTGTGTGGGGGCAGGAAGGTGCTTTTGCTTGTTTTTGCCCCTCCAGGATAAAAGTTGCCAGCCAGCCCCTGAATGATGATATTCCTTGCACAATCTAATGCACACTGCACTCAGCACCACAACCTGTACTTAGTATTGGGTTCTGTATTCTAGGAGCTTTGTTGCATATACATGCACAGTCCAAAATATTCAACATCTTGCAGCTTGCGAAAGTCGGTGTCAAATGCTAATCTGGATTGTTGAGTCCGTGTACCCCAAAAGTACCATGTGCGTCAGTACGCAATTATACGCAATAGTTACCCAAAGTCACCACAGAGACGAAGATACAGTCCAACCCACAAAAGCGTGTATTACTCGGCAGGGAAAAAGTTAACAGCAAGGTACAGTTTCAAACGATACAACAGCAGCGCGACCAGCTAGCAGGCAAGACGTTCGATCCAAAAGCCTTCTCAGGGAGAGTGAGAGCCAGTGTCCGAAAGAATGTCCTTTTATGTCCCACGATGAAAGGGGTTCGCCGATTGGAGAAATCTCAATCCTTCTTTGATCCCTAGCTCGTCATTGGTCCTGGAGTCTTCCATTGTCCTTCTCCCGGAGGGTCATCAGCATATCATACATTCATACACATTTGTTACTCTAACCTAGCAATGCGCATAATCTACATGAACATGCGGTCTCATAGCAACTAAGCTAACAATATGGGTTATGATTTTATCTACCCTGAGACTAAAAACATGATATAAATATTGCATTCATTCGCTGTTCTACGATTATTCCTCGATTATTCCATCTGCAGAGATAAGGCACAGTTTTAATAAATAGGAACGCATTTATACATTAAGTATGAACAAGTCCTGTATAAAAGTGTGCTTATTAATGTGCGTATTAATAGGTATATTTTGAATGTAATAAAGCCCGCAAAAGCGTGAACGCGTGTCAAAGCACGCGCGTATATTTGCGTTCGTCCGCGTTCACATTTTCCCACACTTTTGCGGTCCTTTGTTCACTAGCTATGCAGAGATTGTTTATTATATTTCTTTTTAGTAATAATGTTTTAATTCTGTTTCGACAGGATCTTGACCCTATCTCTATCTAGGTAATATCACAGCTACATCTCACAAACATTCCCCTCAACTCTTCTATCTAAAATGGCTGCAAAATCACAATGCAGTGCCTTATTTCGCCTCCATGAACAGTTCCTCTAAACTATCCAATCACAAAAGGGATGCCAAATCAATAAAGATTTATCTCAGCAGATTGCAAAATTCAAAACCGTGAGATCTCACTTTTCCAGGAAAATGGCATTTTCTTGATTTCCAATGCACATTTGGCGGGAGGAACAACTCGAGTGTGGGTTGCCTATATGAATAGCCGGTTTTTGAAAGGGCTGTTTCATACCAGCGAATGATGAATGGCTGCATCAAATCGATTGCTTCTGCCTCGAGGAGAAAAAACAATGGATGTTCCTGGGAACAAAAGATGTATCTGCGATTGGTAATAGAAACATAGAAAGTGACGGCAGATAAGAGCCACAAGGCCCATCCAGTCTGCCCAGTTGTTTATTTAAAAATACACTGACCCTAGTCCCTATTTACCCTCAATTTAGATTTAGGATATCCTTATATTTATACCAAGCATGTTTAAACTGTTCTACTGTGTTAGTCTCACCCATATCAGATAGGAGGTTATTCCACTTATTTATCACCCTTTCATTGAAGTAATTTTTCCACACATTTGCTCTGAATCTACCGCCCTTCAGTTTATATTCATGCACTCGTGTTCTATTACACCTCTTCCTTTAAAAAATGCCACCCTCCTCTAGACGGTCACAACCCTTGATATATTTGAAAGCTGCTATCATATACCCCCTCTCCCTTCTCTGCTCCAAGTTATACATGTTTAGTTCCTCTAGACTTTCTTGGTATGTTTTGTGCCATGGACCATTTTAGTTGCTCTTCTTTGCACAGTCTATAAAGGGGCATCACTACTTCTCTCTTTCTGCTACTAATTCCTTGCCTTTCTCATTGCTTTCTCATTGCTTTGTTACATTGCTTGGCTACATTTAAATCTACTCTTAAATCCCTTTCCTTCTCAGTAGTTTCTAATGTAGTGCCAATAATGATATATTGAGCCAAGTGCATGATTTTGCATTTTTGGACATTAAACTGCAGTTTCCACACTCTTGACCATTGCTCCAGTCTACCTAGATCATCCCTCATTTTGTATACCCCTCCTGATGTTTCTACCCTGTTACATATATATGGTACATATTACATATGGTAAGTATTTTTCTCCTGTAACACTTATCCTTACCCTCCACTTTCACTATCATAACCCTCTCTTCCCTGCAGCTTAACCCTAAGACTCCCATCCCTGCAACCTATCCATAAAACTCCCCTCCCCTTATCTTAACCCTAAGACTCCACTCCATGGCCTAACCTTAAGAATCCCCTTGTTGTAGCCTAACCCTTAGACTCGCCTCCCTGAAGCCTGACTTTAAGACTCTCATCCCTGCAGCCTAAGCCTAGACCCCCTACCCGCAGGCTGATCCTAACCCTCCCCTTCCATTACCTTAACCAGTGCTCGAAGTGGAAATTTAGAAGTGGGGGTATAAAAATTTCAGCACCAGTTGTTTCTTGAGTTTGGCAAAGTAAACAGGTCAACACTGAGTAATCACATTGTGTACGTCATGTGAGTCATTATTTCTACACTAAACGCTTCATGTTTAATTAAATGATATGGTTACCGCTAGGGAAAAATAATGATAACTTCCCCACAGGGCCGTTTCTAGGGGCAGATGACTCCAACCAACCTTACTGCCCCTCCTTTTGTGTGCCAGCCAGCCTTATTGCACCTTCCTTCTGTGTGTCCAACCATCCTTGTCTTCCTTCTTTGTGGCCAGCCAGTAATATTACCCCTCTCTTTGTCCAGCCAGTCTTATAACCTCCTCTTTACGAGTGTCCATCCAGCATTGTTGCCCCTCCTTTTGTTTGCCCAGCCTTTTTGCCCCCCTCCCTTTATTTGTGTCCAGTCAGCCTTGTTGTCCTCACCTTCTGTTTGTCCAAAAAAATCTTATTGCCCCCCCCTATTGTATCCAGCCAGACTTATAGCTCCTTCTTTATGTGTTTCCAACCAGCCTTATTGCCCCTTCCTTCTGTGTCCAGTCAGCCTTATTGCCCCTCCTTTTGCGTGCCCAGTCAGCCTTATTGCCCCCTCTTTATTTGTGTGAAGTCAACGTTATTGTCCCCTCCTTGTTTGTCCAAACAGTCTTATTGCCCCCTCTCTATGTTCAGCCAGTCTTATAGCCCCTCCTTATGAGTGATCACCCAGCGTTATTGTCCCTCCTGTGTCCAGCCAGCCTTATTACACCAACTTTATTTATGTGCAGTCAGCCTTATTGTCCCCTCCTTCAGTTTGCCCAGCCTTATTGCCACTCCTGTGTCCAGACAGCCTTATCACCCCCCCATTTTATTTGTGTGCAGTCAGCCTTATTGCCCCTCCTTCAGTTTACCCAGTCTTATTGCCCCCCTTTGTGTCCAGCCAGTCTTATAGTCCCGTCTTTATGCATGTCCAGCCAGCCTTATTGCCTCTCTTGTGCCCAGTCAGCCTTATTGCCCTAACTTTGTGTGTAGCAAGCCTTATTGTCCTCTCCTTCAGTTTGTCCAGCCAGCCTTGTTACCCCCACTTTATTTGTGTGCAGTCAGCCTTATTGCCTCCTCCTTTAGGTTACCCAGCCTTATTGCCCCCCTGTGTGCCTAGCCAGCTTTATTGCCCCTCTTTCTGTGGAATTATTTTCCCTCTAAATGTGTCCATTCTTATTGCACCTTTGATGTCCAGCTTCCCACTCCCCCATTCCAAATTCCCATTCCCCATCTACTTTATAAAAGAGCTTTATGTTAAACTTACCTTTACAGTGTGCACCCCTCCTGATGAAGCAAGCGAAACGCGCGTAGGGATCATCGTATTTCCCGTGTGCACCGGGACTCTTCTTCTCCATGTTGGTTCGGGTAGATTTATTGCTTAGAATAGTGTAGGGTAAGTTACCTGCCTAGTATAGGTGAAGCGCGGCCGTGAGGCTGTTAGGGGTTCGTGACAGGGTCAGCCGCCGGATTTGTAAGTAGGATTCCTCTCTTTATTGCCTGGCATTGCTACTATTGAAAATATCTCTGTACCGTTTAGTACTTAGGCGGTTTATGACATGTGTGTGTCTCATGTGTAATGCCTGATACAATTATATATGATGCATTTTCAGCTGTACCTCTGTATCTATAGATCCCCATGTACCTCTATCCCTATGTTTATGCCTAGTAGATTATATATACAATCTCTTGCACTTTACTATATTATGTCATTATAGGTGATTTTGATATTTTCCCTTACTGACATATACTATGTATTAATTGGGACATCTAATGTCTTTGTGATATGTAAGTTAATCTTGGAGAAGTAGTAAATCTTAATATTTTTGCTATCTAAGGGTGTTTTTGGCTTTGCCCTTTTTTAATATTGTGATTTGAATAAAGTATATATTTTTTATTATAATTGTTAGTGGTGTATAATTAATTATGGAAGTTGGTTTGCTGTGCAACTAAGTGGTTTCACTTTCTGTGCCCTAGCAGGCACTTTTTTCTGTTTACATCTATATACCTCAATATACATGACAGACAAAAATACAAAGTTCATTCTTAATTGAAGACAAATAACGTTTTTGTTCATAATTGGTTTCAGATATCAAGAACCAAAATATACAAAGATCATATGTAATATAGAGATAATTCATACAATGTAACTCATAAACAGAGACAATAACAACATTGCAGGTAAATTATACTGATAACAATAATAATAAATACAAAAATTAAATATAAAAAATA
>WWET01000400.1:503781-523055 GCA_011038615.1 Limnodynastes dumerilii
TTACGTGACACATACGTGAATGGCCCATACGTTCACAATTACACTACGTTACTGAGCGTATTTTCTATGGTGCGCATGCGCAGTACTAACCAAAAGGCGATTTTACATCTCCGCCACACGTAAATTCGCTCACAAGCGTTGTTCTGGATCTGGCCCATAGTCTGTATTGTGTTGCCGTTTTTAGGATAAAATTGGAATTGTATAAAGGAGACTAGGATGCTGCCTGTATTGTTTAGTAGCGGCTATGATTTGCTTTCTTTTATGGTTACAAGATTGTGTTTTATGATGCTTGCATGGATACTATACTCTAGAAACTATAATGATAAATTGTTACACAGGTGGGCACAAATTTAAAGCTGGAACACCCTAGCACTGGCCCTGGTTATGAGCTGTGCAGTGTGAACACAAGCAGAGATACATTACACTATCATGTGTGTCACGTTTTCAAGAATGGGTGAACCTGTCACGGGTTCCGGGAGCAAAGATGACTGGTAGGAGAAATTGGCAGGTTTAATGAGTTGCTTACTCATAAACAAATAATGAAGACAATACAGAGTACAAGAGTCTTGGTATGGAGAGAACGAACAGAGAGTTCTGGAGGATAACTGTCCGACAGAGTCAGATGACGAGTGGCAGCTGAACCACGTGGGTTAGAGTCCAACAGGGCCACATGAAAGGATGGTGAAAGTCATGTTGGACCGGACTGGAGTTGCAGACAGGAACAGACTGGAGTTGCAGACAGGAGCGGACTGGAGGGGACTGGAGTTGCAGACAGGAGGGGACTGGAGTTGCAGACAGGAGCGGACTGGAGTTGCAGACAGGAGCGGACTGGAGTTGCAGACAGGAAATTACTGGAGTTGCAGACAGGACCGGAGTGGAGTTGCAGACAAGACCAGGATGAGACCAGGCAATGGATCAGGCAGGACCAGGATGAGATCAGGCAATGGATCAGGCAGGACCAGGATAAGAGCAGGCAATGGATCAGACAGGACCAGGATCAGACCAGGCAATGGATCAGACAGGACCAGGATCAGACCAGGAAATGGATCAGGCAGGACCAGGATTAGACCAGGCAATGGATCAGGCAGGACCAGGATCAGGATGCCAGCAACACAGGAGAACCAGGCACCTTGGAAGAACAAGTTGTTCTGGCACAGAAGAGAGAGTGAGAAGAGTTTAAATAGGGCACCTTACCCTCTGATTGGCTGGAGGACTGAACTGGCGACTCCTCATTGGTGCTGCAGATCATGTGATGGAATCCAAGATTGCCACGCCCATGGAACGTTGGATGCCAAGACTGCAGTGATGGTGAGTGTGGGAACTGTCACTGTGACAGTCTCTGTGAACCTGGACCGCGGGAGTGAGCTGCAGCAAGCCGGAGTGGGTAAGTGCAGCGCTTGCTGCAGCGTTTTGTGATAATGTGCATGTCTCACTCTGGATTAGGCCTATAGTGTTGTCAGAAAATGATGTGTTGCAATGCTACATCTATACTGTTTCCTATGAACTGAATATAGTCATTTTCAGTCAATGGTATTTAAATGTGTTGCTTTTTTTTAACGTAATTTAGTTAACTGAAACTGACCATAGAAACAGTAGTATCTGGATTTGATGACTGTGCATGGGCTGTTTACACTTAAATAGAAGGACTAAAGTCAATGTATAGTGACATATTTCAATACCAATAAATGGAGAGTGACCTTATTGACACTTTTCATCTAGTTTCACAGATGTTTTTGATTAAGGTATGGTGCTTCATTGTTCTAACACTTCATTCCATTCAATGTCCTTATTCTGCAAAATCACTGAGGCATATTTGTAGAAATATTGTTTAAAATTGAAAATTGTTTTATGTTTAAGAATGATGAATTGAGGTAATAGGTTAATGCAACCATGCATTGAGAAAGCTGTTATTACACTGCCTTTTGCAATATGTTTGGATATTTACTTAGGGTAAGGTGTTGGAATTTTAGATAGATCCATTAATGTGGCTAATATTATGGATCTATACCAAAACAAGATTTGTTGTTTTCTTGGAATAGTGTTATAAACATAAATTTTCAATATTGCAATTATATCTTGTTGTTACAAAGTTTTCAGTTTCTTGTTGAATATATATATTATATATTGTAGTTTATAAGGGGGAAGAATACCACATTGTTTAGTTATAGAACAGAACATGATGTCTTGGTCCTCTATAAAATAATTAAAGACATTCAATTTTTAAAAAGAAAGGCTTATTTTTATAAGATTTTATAATTTTTGTAGGTCATCTACATTTTATTTCCCTATAGAATCTGAGACTGATTGTCCATCTCAGTTACACTTAACCCACCAAAGAAAAACATGGTGATGGCTAATTTTTATCATTATAAAAGTACAAAACTAGCCCTTTGTATATTATATTAGTACATATAGTATAGTCACAGCTGGAATGCGAGTATACAGGTAGTCAGTCACCATTATAAATTTCAAAAATGCATGTACTTGATTTACCAGGTCATTTTAATGAAAGGAAAAGAATGTTTGGCATTTTAAGTTATTTATTTATTTATTTTAGCAAATGACCTATTTCGGATAATCACACATCATATAGCAATATAATTAGGGTAAAGTTAATATACAAACAGACATAGGTACAGTGAAAAAAAAAGAAGCAATAAAGAGATATAGAGGTGAAACGCGAAAAATTAGAATATCATGCAAAAGTTCCTTTATTTCAGTAATTCCACTTAAAAGGTGAAACTAATATATTATATAGACTAATTACATGCAAAGTGAGATATTTCAAGCCTTTATTTGTATTAATTTTGATGATTGTGGCTTAGAGCTTATGAAAACCCCAAAATCAAAATCTCACAAAATTTGAATAATGTGACAAGGGTCAATATTGTAGGCTCAAAGTGTCACACTCTAATCAGCAAATTATTCCAAAACACCTGCAAAGGGTTTCTGAGCCTTTAAATGGTCTCAGTCTGGATCAGTAAAATTCACAATCATGGAGAAGACTGCTGACGGGATAGTTGTGCAGAAAATCATCATTGTCACCCTCCACAAGGAGGGAAAGCCTACAAAGGAAATAGCAAAAGAAGTTGGATGTTCTGAAAGTGCTGTATCAAAGCACATTAATAGAAAGTTAAGTGGAAGGGCAAAGTCTGGAAGATAAAGGTGAACAAGCAGCAGGGCTGATCACTGGAAAAAAAAAGGTGCACAAGCAGCAGGGATGCCTGGAGAGGATTGTCAGGAAAAGGGCAAAGGCCATTCAAAAGTGTGGGGGAGCTGCACAAGGAGTGGATGAATTGACGAGTGCCAATATCAAGAGCCACCACACCCAGACGGATACTGGACATGGGCTTCAAATGTTGTGTTCCTCTTGTCAAGTCGCTCCTGAACAACAAACAACATCAGAAGCGTCTTACCTGGGCTAAAGAAAGTAAGAACTGGTCTGTTGCACAGGGGACCCTTCTTTTCTGATGAGAGCAAATTTTGCATCTCATTTGGAAACCAAGGTTCAAGAGTCTGGAGGAAGAATGGAGAGACACACAATCCCAGAAGCTTGAAGTCCAATGTGAAGTTTCCAGTGCCACAGGCTGATAGCAGCCATGCATTGAGGCAGTAATTCGTGCAAAAGGGGCACAAACCAAGTACTAAGTAGATAGGCATGATTATACTTTTCAGAGGGCTGACATTTCTGTATTTAAAAACCTTTTTTTTTCATGTAATATTCTAATTTTGTGAGATTTTGATTTTGGGGTTTTCATAACCTCTAAGCCATAATCATCAAAAATAAAGATAACTGAGAGTTAAGACATTTGGCCCGAAGGCAGTTAAACCCTGGGTTGGGATTTATAGGCCTAAGGGTTTGTTTAATTGTTTTGTTGATTTGATCCAATGGCAGGGCAAGGGGAGGGTCTAGTTAGGGGGCTTTATAAACTCACTGCACCCTTCCTCTTCCCTCTTCGCCTGCCAGGACATTTTCATTCACTGTGGTGAAGTACCCTATGTTTTATCTTTTAAATTTTATCTTTAAAATTTTACCTTGTCTTTTATCTGATTTTTTCTAAACTGCTTTCCATTAGTTTTTAGGTCCTTGTTTGCTTGCTCCTTTTTGTTAGCTCCCCTCTGTGCATCGCCCGATTGCTTGCCTCTCCTTTGGCCCGTGTTCAGTGCGCTTCCTCATGGCTACTCCCCCAGAATCTGGCCGCTCAGACAGTCTGGCGCGTTTTAATCCCCATTGGGGACGCACATCACAGCATGGCATACGGGGAAAGAGGACAGCGCAGGTAAGAGGGTGCTCTGCTGTGCGCAACTCTGCATATAAAATGTGTCCCCCCCCCTCTCCCCATCGCAGGTTACGTCATGCAGGCCCCGGTCAGGGCCCCTAGCTCGGCAGCCCTTAACCCCCACCATGGCTTCTCTGGCTCACCATCCATCAGAAGGGCCAGGACACTTTATAACCCTCCCCTCCCCACACAGCTCTGGAGCAGCATCCCCATTGCTTTTTCTGTACTCTGCACAGCAGACATCATTCCCCAGCTGCCCTCCTATTCCCCAACAGTTGGGGGATCCTTCCCCCTTTAGTTCGCAGGGGGCCCCCAGTGTGCCGCCTTGGTCATATGCCTTGCTCTTCTGGGATCACAACCCTGCCCCCAACCCCCTGGCGCTATTTTCATCCCTTGGGCTACTACCCACCAGGCCCGTATCAAGGATACCCTGGCCTGGGGTATTTTCAGCCCCAAATACCATCAGTGCCCACTCCACCGCAGCGCTTGCCATTTAGCAACAAGGCGTTATTCCGCCACTGGCCCCTGTCCCCCATTCGCTGCCATTCAACCCCTCTCAGGTAGTGCAGGCAGCGCCTTCCCCACAGTCAACGCCCGCGGTCCCTCCAGCACCCCCTGTCACAGTCCCTCCACAGGCACCTTCCGCGCTACCTTTGCAGGCCCCCACCACTGTGGTGCTGAATTTGCCAGACCCTAATGCAATCCCTGTCCCAGTTGATTTGCAGATGGATTCGCAGTGGGGCCAAAAGTGGGGGACCTTCAGGTGCTCGACAGTTGGGGGGCCACAACCCGGTGCTCCCATCCCATCGGCAGCTGGGATGAGCCCCAACCGTCCACGAGTGGAGCACCTATTCCAGTAGGGCAATCTCCTCCAGCACCTGGGTTGGCGCCTGCTGGTGAGTCGGGTCTAGATTTATTGACGGACTTGGAATCCCCTGACTCTCGCTCATCCCCTGACTCCTCCCCATCTCGGGGTTTACAGCCAAGAAAATTACTAATACTTGAGTAAACACCTGTTAGCCGGGGGTCTCTCCTCCAGCTCCCATAGTAGAGCCGCTGTATGGTTTACTGTTCCATCACCCCAGTAGCTAAAACGGCCCGACTCAAGGTTCGCGAGTGCATAAAGGGTGGGGGGGGGGATTTCTGGATATCTTCACCATTACAGCCAAGCTTGCCTTGGACGCCGTCCAGAAGAAAATAGGCATTGGTGAAGATGCCTTCCGGTCCTTTGATAATTGGCTTGGCTTGGGGTTGTTCACCTTTGCTCAGGAACTACGGCTCCTTTAGTTAGTTAGCTTTATTAGCTTTTTGGCTAAACTGTTCAGGTTGTCTTAGTTTTGTGGCACACCGTCCCATCTGTGATTCTGCCCTTCGTCACGCCGTTCACTTTGGATATTCAGGCACTCCTTCATTACTTGTGCGGAGTGGTACCAGTGTCAGGGTGCAGCATTCCTCTTGTCCCTTCCCTGCAACATACACTGGTTCGGTCGTAGCAGTATGCGGTGGTCGGTGTTTTGCAGGAAATTTATGGATGCGGTCAGCACACCTGGCCCTCCGGAAATCCTGATCATACACCTTGGTGGGAATGATGTTGGGCAAATTCCCACTGTAAACCTTATTCACTTAATCCGGGATGTTTTATATTTCATAGTTGATAATTGGCCCACGATCACCATTCTATGGTCGGACATCATTCCCCGTTGGATCTGGCGTTCGCCAGCCCCTGGGGTTGCGGTGGATGAGCAGCGCCGGTAGGTTAAATCGGGCCGTTTGCCGTTTCCTTGCGGGCTGTGGAGGACACATCATCTTGCATGCGGATATTCAATTTGAATTTGTTCATCTTTACCATCGGGACGGTGTGCATTTCACTGATGAGGGCATGGACATGTTTTTGTAGGACATTGTCGGGGCTTTATCTGGGATGCTAAGTTAGGATGGTGGCGGGCAGGTTGACCGTCAAGGGTCCCCGGCTGGGGTGGGAAGGCAGTGCATAGCTATCCTATTAGTCTGGGGACCAGGCTTTACACAGACCGGTGGGTATCTTCTCCCTTAAGCCACGTAATTGGGTTTCATTTGAGGGGCGGGACCGGGTACAGTAGATTAATTGGGAGAACCCTGTCAATTTTATCATGGGCTGTTTCACGGCATCCTATGCAAGTGGGGTGGTAGATGCCCCCACTTTGGTTTAAATGGACACTAGCGTTTTTGGTGGGTGTTAATTGCCCCACCTTATTATTTGTTAGTTATTGGTTATGGATAGATAATTGTTAAATCCTGCACTGCCTTCTTCAGTCATCATCCCTGTGGTTTATTGTTTACTTTGTTGTTATTATTACTGTTTATTGTTTACTGTTCTTTATTTATTTGTAACAATAAACTTAAAGGCTCGATTGAGTCCTTTTTATGCAGCCTGGTGTAGTTACTGTCTGATGCTGCTTTCACATCACCAACTGTGAAAAACCAGGAGATGAAATACCGGGTATAAAAGAAACACACCTTTTAAGTCCACAAAAATCCGGGAAATTCACGGGTATGTACCTTTCACATCACTAATGAATTTCCCGGGCTTTAGCAAAACCCGACAGGGCATGCTGATGGTTGTAGTTCTACAATCATCAGCATGCCCAGGGATGGCAGGGCATTCTAGCACTTGGATAACCACAAGTGCCAGCATGCCCTGTCACTTGTGACAAACGCATACCCCTTCTAGCACATTAATAAATGCCATAGCAACAGTAGACAAATCTGCACCAATAAGGAGGCAAAGTGAAAGACCTGGGTTGAAAACAACCCTGGACCTTTCACATCACGCCCTTTCCCGGGTACGACACGGCAATAACTCTTCTTTTTTCCCGGGTTGAAATCCCGGGTCTTTCGACCCGGGTCACCCGGAAGTGCACCTTTCAGTTCACCACCAAATACCCGGGATTTTGACGAGACCCGGGTTTTTCATCAAAATCCCGGGTATTTCGTGGTGATGTGAAAGGGGTATGAGTGAGGGTTATGGTAAGGGTGGGGTGGTTTAACAATCAGGACTCCCACTGGTTTCTTAGGCCCTAGTCAATGACTCAACCCTAAGGTGTTTATACAAATAAAAGGCTTGAATTATCTCACTTTGCAAGTAATGAGTATATATAATATATTAGTTTCCTTTTAAGTCGAATTACTGAAATAAATGAATTTTTGTGCAATATTAAAATTTTTCGAGTTTCACCTGTATATAGGACCTGACCGAGAGCTGCACTTCCACCTATTTTTATGTTGAAGCACAGTGGAATACTGCTCATCACATGTGCAGCATTGGAGAGAGCACAAAAGATGGATGCAGAGCTGCCCATCCATCTGTGTTTACTTCCATGTGCTCTGTGCTTGTGGAATTACAAGACCAGATCCCTGCCCTTCCACCTAAAATTTTACAGTCTATTTTTATTCATTAATTGGCCCTATTTTTCCTTTAAACACATCCCTGCACATGGTTTAAAAAATAGAACGTTAAATTTAAGCTTTAATACATTTTTATAACAATTTTAGATAAATAAATATAATACAAAATAGTGATCTTTTTTGTAAAAGCCTGAATAGCAGGGTATTGTCGCTTATTCTACTCAGGCATTATTTAAAAAAATAAATCTACTAAATTTACTAGGGCTTTATTTTTTATTTGATTGTAACATGCAAACTTACATCTAACTACATGTTTCAAACAGATGCACCCTTTTTGTAGGTCTGCCCTATCCATTGTTGCAAACGATGGAACTCTGCATAGAACGCAAGCAGTTTGAGCATCCACTGCTCAACAACTCAGAATTAGGTCTACAGTACAGGGTATTGAGCAGACATGAATGCAGGATACAGGAAATGTTGGACAAATATACAGACACAGTCGACAAGGAAATTGGACAGACATACAGATAGAAAAGATCCATAGGGTAGTTAGAGTCTGCATTACACTTGAGAATATTCTTGAGCACACACAAGTTGGGTTATTTTAAGATAACCTCCATATAAACAATTTATTCAGTAAACTATTTAATAGAGGGCATTTCATATCTGTGAAGATAAGACAGATACGAAAATGTCAGCCACTCTTACACAGTCGTCTTGGAAATTATCTTTCTAAATGTCTTGACTTTTCCTTTAGATAATTATAGCAATGGAGATTAATTTACAGATCACAAATGGAAGAATGCATTCAATTTAATAATCACTACATTTCAAAAAACCTTTGCTCGAGATGAATATGAAGTTATTTGGTAAAAGGATAAGACTTCCTCTACAAGATAACAACTGAAGGGATTTGAAAGTAGCTGTGTTGAAAGTTTCTGAAACAGATTATGTTCTTAGAAATCTTGCTCTTTGCTTTGCATGTTTAGCACTACATCCCATTAAAGCTGTGTTTGAAGTTTGTAGGATTTGCTAAAAATGTGATAATACCTAAGTAGATAAGAGATTACACTCTTTATGTATATACTCCAAAGATTACTTACAGACTGGATGTGGTTTATTAATTGGCCACCTACAAAGAAGATTGTTTAACATTTACAACTTTGTTTAACTGTTATCCTGGCAGAAGAGCATGTAGCTAAAGAGGCAGCATTTCTGGAACACATTTAAACAGAATATGCTGTTTAATTCACGTTGCATTACATTACATTCACGCCTTAAGATGAATTGGATACATGAGAAATATATTCTTACATAGCAATGTGGTCAACATTATAAGAGATAAATATGTGGATGTCTGACACGATCCTTCCATAGCCAGTGGCAAACAAGGGGGAGTTTCTGGTTGCCCAGAAAGCCCTCCTCACAGAAACAAACACTGTATATAGTGTGACATACCCAGACACTAATATACCCAACATACAGTATATGCCATTCCCTGACCCCTTATATACTTCACAAGTACTTTACATGTTGTCTCATCTCTATAAGATGGTACAGAACCAGTCTACAACACTGAACAGTACCTACCTGGGAGATGAGTGGAAGGGGTGTGTTGCTCCATTTGAATTATAGGGTGCTCCTTTATTGGTTGATTTCTGAACTGCACATAATGTGTGGGAAGGGGATCTCCTGAGCAACTCACTATATACTGTATAAGCTAATATATCAAATCTGTATTATAGTATATGACATTCCGAGAACCGCTGATATAATCCAAATTTACATTATTACTCCAGTCTCCAGACCCCTATTATACCCATACTCACATGTATTACAAACATTTGGAAAATCACTTGCACCCTTGGTAGTTATGCCACTAGGTTAAGGACCTTCCAGTATCATAATATATCATTAGCAAAGATGGTTTTCCTTTGTCCAAACTTAAGCCACCAAAAGCTGACCTGCCCCACACACCACAAGCACCAAATAGATGCTGACCCCCTCACCGCTAATGCCAACCTATGCTCCTTCTGAAAGAAAACAAGTTAATAAAAACATTAAAAAGGGAAGGGAGGGAAAAGCTGCAGAAAAGAGAGAGAGCATTTCCTGTGAACCTCCTATATACCCCTAGCCCCCACCCCTTATTAGCCCCCCAACCCACCCTGATTGGATCCCAGACTATCCAACTAATTAACCCCAAAATGTGTTGTGTGAGCTAAAGGCAGCCTATTGTTTATATGCCTTCATGCCTAGTTGGCATTCTGTTATTTTAAACCACCAAAGGCTGACCTGTCCCACACACCATTTATAGAGATAATGACAGACAACTTTTTGGCTTTATAAAGGGGGAATAGATTTGTTGATTGAAATAAAGCGGACTATGATTGTAAAGAACAGGTGGGAGGAGTCAGCTAGAAATTGAGAACCAACAGAGGACAGGCAGTTCCTGTCCTCGTGCAACGGAAGGTTAAGCCAACTCAGAGCACTACCCCTTTCAAATTGCGCACCTCAGTAAACCTGGGAGGCACACTGGAACCCAGCCACCTGACATGGCTACCAGCTATGTCTCGAGGGGTGTGTCTATCCTGTATAATACAACGGAAAGCTGTGGTAAGCGCAGAGCATTACCCCTTTGAAATTGCACACCTCAGGGTGTGTCTATCCTGTACGATACCTTAACACCCTGAAAACCAGCACTAAATAGATGCTGACCTGCCCACCGCTACAGCTAGGTGTCCTCAAGCGCCTATGCCCACCAACCTATATCCCCTCTAGACCCCAAATAACTGAAAATTAAACAGTTTCATACCCCTATCGGACAAGTGTACTCCGCCTGGTCTGTATTGCAAATGATTGTTGCGCTTTAATTCCGGGTGTGAAAAACTTTGCCTCTAAAATCAGCCACAAATTTTGAGACAGTTCTATTTAATGTTCTCCTTGTTTTATCAATATTTTGAATGGAATTGGGCCCATTCCAAAATCTCCTGGGAACAATTCAGGACCAGCATAAAGCCAACCTCGGGTATTTAATATGCAATTCCAAGAGATCCCACTTGATTGCCCTTTTTATGAGACACAATTTAACATGTCCCAGATCATAACCACCTAAATGAATTATGAGGCATTCCATGATACCAAATTCCTTGAGCTCCTGTTAAATAAGCCACGGACATATATCCCATTTGATGCTACGCATACCAACCCAATTAATATCCCAGCCGTCTAGACCAATCGGTGAACCCCTATGCCGAAACATTCTACCAGGCCAATAAACATAGAACTAGACTAGAGCCCACTAGTTTTGAGACAGCACACCTGTAAAACAATGCAAACTCAGCGGTAATGAAACCAAACTTACCAACACTAAAATCTAAACTACTGTAACGTGGCTAACCTCAGAAGAAAGGAACCAAATTCTGCAGTTAATTGAGGAAAAAGGGGGGAGATAACAGCAAGTCAGAGTGACACCAACCAAGGGGAACCACTCCTGACAACCTCCAGAGCAACCATAGCCAATCAGTCCTCTTCAGGAGAGAATAACTCAGGAGAAAAACTCTTCGTGCCCCCATAAGGCAAGTGATGGTTAATCTATCTTGCCCAGACTCCCGAACTGTCCCATAGCATAATTTTAAATTACCTTAACCTATTTAACCTAACTTAACAGGAAAAACTAAGCAAATACACTCACCATCATTAACTTATGAAATACTTTACCAATACCTAGGGAATAAAAATAATGCTTATTTATAAGAATTCTGTTTTTTGGGGTTGTAATTTTACACAGATTCCAGACCCACCTATCATCATAGGATGGCAATAATTGAATGGGGTCAATGGACTGGATCCAGACTTAGTTAAGTGCTTGAACTTAGTTACTCCTGGGCTAAACCATATTGATTTAAGGGGGAGGCAAGTTTATTGTATTCTTTGCATGCAGGGATATGTCTTTGATTTGCTTACTGCACACAGATATTGACCAGCTTTACTATCACACTGTTATTTAGACTTGGGATAGAAAACATTCCCTCTCAACTCTAATACTGTTTGCAACAGATTAAATATGACTCCCCTGCAATCAACGTGGTTTAGGTTTCAGGTTCTTATGTGATTTGCGAGTGCCATAGGGCACCCTTAACTGTAGGTTCACATTTGAATGCGTAGAGCGTCTATTAGGAACTTAGCTTCAGCTTCCTTTGGTCATTTAAATGACCAAATCTGCGTATCTGCCTAGTTACCTTTTTATGGAACGCCCATTTTTGCTTATGTTACTACGAACCTACAGATTATAAGTTTGTAGTGTATAGGCACGGAATTTGCGAACTTAAGTCCTACACAAATAGCGTATAAAAGTTACTATGCATGCGCAGTGCATCCGTTCTTAAATATACGCACCTAAAATCGGAAGAATTCTTAAGTGTGAATCAGGTCCAGAGATTGTAGTTATAGGATTGGCATCCTTGGTGCAGCTGCTTTAACTGTGCTTTCTCTCTGATATTTATTTTATTGTTATATCAATATTATTTTGAGCTATATTAAGTAGCTATTCACAATTTTACATACATCGACTTCTGCCACATTACAGTCTAATTCCCTAATAAACACACACACACACATACACACGCTAGGGGTAATTTTTGCCTCGTGCAGTATGGCAGTGTGGGGGAAGAGCTTGGGAAGGACGCGGCAGAGCTTATTTGCTCCAAAACGTTTGCAGCTATGATAATATACTTCACATGTATTACACGCACTGGAAACCCCCCTTTCAAAATCCTTCGTTTGCCACTGAGTTGGGTATTTCCTTTTTTAATTCAAGCAGAGTCATGCATAATAAAATATTTTACTCTGAGGGAAATGACTAAGAGAATATTAGCTGTCAGCTATAAGCTGTGAGAAATTCAATGTCAGTTGTGGGGGTTAATTCCTGTGATTTTTTTTTGTCTGTTCTTATGCAAATGACAATCCTACATTTCCCCACAATCCAAACCTGTCTATTGTTTCACCTTCAGAATTGAGCGGTGGGAAGAGACATTCCTCCTTAGTCAATGTACAGTCCATCCATAATTTCAAAAATATACGGAAATGATTTCAAAGAAATAGCAATTCTCCTAGAAACTGAACTATCACAAAAACTAAAATAGTCTAAAATCTATTTGCCCTATAGCAAGAAAACTCACTGCATTTGGTCCTAACATTTCAGTGTTGAACCAGCACTATGCCAGTCAGTCAAACACTTCTCAACAAATCTGAAATAGAAGAACATCAGGACTATGGTTTCCTTCACAGAATTTACACTCAGTGCTCCAAAGGTATTCATCAGCTGAACTTTTCAGAATTCTGAAAGTACAAAAACAAAATACGTGTGCTTATTGGTGCATTAAATGAGATTTTATTTCACACAGCTTTGTATTATGATGATCAGGAAGCTGGGGTTATTTGCTAAATACCTGGAATGTCTTTTTTGCCAAATTACATAAATTTTTTTTTTTTTTAGTTTAGTCCATCAGCATGTGCATTTGGTTTGCTTATATAGGAATTCATTTACATTGATTTGTGGTAACGTGAGGACCTTTCTATTGGTGTGCGGCCACATAACAGCAAACCTCTTGAGGACCGTCCATGGGATTTACAAGCAGAATCCCACTGCGGTGGGTGTGGGTCGGCGGTGAGAAGGGCCCTTTTTCGAAAGGGCCGTTTTATACCAGCCAGTTGCGAACTGGCTGTCAAATCGATTGCTTCTCCCTAGCACAGGAGAAGCAATCACTCCTCCGATGAACGGAAATACATTGGCGAATAGTAAGCATTAATGTGACCCCAACCCTTATCCTAATCCTTGCCTTAACCCTCCCTTTCAATTACCCTAACCCTCTCCTTCCTGCAGCCTGACCCTAAGATTCCCTTCTCCGCAGCCTGTCCCTAAGACTCTTCTACCCGCAGCTTATCCCTAAGACTCCCTTCCCCGCAGCCTTACCCTAAGACTCCCCTACAAGCAGCCTGACCCTAAAACTCCCTATGGACTACTACTCCCCATAGACTCCCCTATAATACTCACCTATCCGGTCTGGTGCAGTGGTGTGAGAGGTCTGCAGCGGTGGTTTCCAAATGAAAGAATGGGTAAGAATGCTGAAAAATACATATGGCATACTTACACATTCATTAAGAAATTCTTCTAATTAGCATTATTTTTTAAGACCGCGTATATGCAATCTACGTTGCAAAAAGTAACGTAGATATCGTAACGAAATTACTGCGCATGCGCAGTAGTTCATATCGGTATGGGAGGTCTGAACACGGCCCGCAGATACCAGAAATCAACAACAATTTTTAATAGTAAAATAAAGTTGAAATCAACTACATTTTAAAAATTTTAATTGTTGGTGGTTAGTGCCATTTTCATCCTAAATATAAGCAGTAGCAGGCTGGGCTTGGAGGCAGAGGGGCTTGTGTCCCCCGGGGCTGCACTGCTATTGTATGTATAAGGGCCGCCTCCTTAGTGTGACCCAGCTAGAAAGTAATGACTGCCAGGCATAGGCTGTTCTGCACTGTCAGTACAGATCAGCCTATGCATGGCAGCCATTCAGTGGGACACAGCCTCCGCGCTGCAGCCGAGGTGGAAACAAACTGCAGGACCTGTGGAAGCGACCACGTGACCAGATCAGGGCTGGTGCCAGAGTTTCCTCTTCTTAACCTCCTGTTCTGACTCCCTATTACTGCTGCACGTGGGATGGTCCATCTGTGTCATTAAGGTAGGTGTGTGTGAAGGTAGGGGTGTGTGTGTATGTGTGTGTTATTCTCTTATTAAAACTGTCACTCCACTTGATGCAAGACCTGAATCTATTTCCTGTGTGTTACCTTAGGGTCAGTGGCAAAATCACGGCCATCGTGAATAATAGGTCCTGCATAAATTACCCACAAATAGAAATTTTTAATCACCCACATTCACAGTAAACAGAGCAGGTGGGATGTGGGTGATGTTGCATTTTAGGACTTCAAAAAAGGTCTTAAAAATCAGTACAAATGAATAAATTTATAAAGAAATATCCCCGCACTCTCCCAAGAAACATAATAAAATGCCAACTACCCCCTTGTATACAGATCGTAGCAGGTCCAGGCTGCCACTTGTATCACCTGTAGTGCACCAATAGAAGGGTGCATTTTACGTTATATTATATTTTCTCTGAAAATATGCAGTTTTGGACTCAACATCATGGTGATGTTTGCAATGGGCCGTATTCAGACCTCCGGACGCATTGCATATGCGGCCGGAGTTTAGCGATATGAACTACTGCGCATGCACAGTAATTTCGTTACACTATCTACGTTACTTTTTGCAGTAACCGTGTATACGCAATCTACGTTACAAAAAGAGGTCTGAATACGGCCCAATATCACCACAATGTTGAGAAATTAAATATTAAATAAAATATATGCAAATGAGCTAACATTGTGCCCAAACAGAACATTGCAGGAAATAGAACTGGGCCCAGTCTAAGTACATAATATAGAAAACAGTATAAGATAAACACATTAGCGTCTTGATAACAGCGAAAGAGCCTATTTATTTAGAATACAAATTAATGCATGAACCAACATGACAGACATTCTTCACTGTTTTCAAGACCAGAGGCCTTTCTTATACTATCATATATATTTATCATGGCTGCCGACTCTCCTGGGAGACTCCCAGAATCCTGGGAGATCTCCCGGACTCCTGGGAGAGCACCCTTTTCTCCCAGAGACAAGCTCCGGGAGAGCCATCCCTCTTAAGTTTTTTTTAAAGCCACTGCCGCGTTATATGCGGCTGTGGCTTTTCACAGAGCTAAGTACAGGTAAGCCCTGTAGGACCAAACCTGTTACTGAATGACAGTGACCGTAAGTTATACGTCACTGCCATTCAAGTTAAGAGATTTGGTCCTACAGAGCTCCCGTAGACGCAGCAGAAACCGGGGAGAGGGAGAGCTGGATAGGAGCCGCGCGGAGGAAGGTAAGTGAAAGAAAGGTAAAAGAAAAAAATGTGCTGGCATGGAGGCTGGCATTAAGGGGCAAATATGGAGGCTGGCACAAAGGGGCAGATATGGAGGCTGGCACAAAGGGGCAGATATGGAGGCTGGCACAAAGGGGCAGATATGGAGGCTGGCACTAAGGGGCAGATATGGAGGCTGACATTAAAGGAGCAGGCATGGAGGCTGGCACTGGCCATTACAAGGGGCAAACATGGAGACTGGACATAATAATAAGGGGCAGACATGGAGGCTGGCCATATCATAGTGAGCAGGGAAGCCTGGAGAATACACAGTGGTGTATGGGGAAGCCTGTAGAATACACAGGGGAGTATGGGGAAGTCTGGAGAATACACAGGGGCGTATTGGAAAGTCTGGAGAATACAGGGGAGTATGGGGAAGTCTGGATAAAACAAAGGAGCATGGGAAAGTCTGGAGAATACAGGGGCGCGGGGAACTCTGGAGAACACAGGGGAAGTCTGGAGAATGCAAAGGGAGTAGGGGGAGGTTTGTAGAATACAAGGGAGTAAGAGAAAGGTGTGGAGAATACATAAAATCACTCTAATACATACAAAGGCTTTTGTAGATATTTATTAATTTTTTTTTTATTCCCACCAACTAGAAATATTTGACTTTTGAAATGTGTAAGTGATTACTTTGCAGGACACCCATACACAAACAATGGCGACGCAGGGACCGCCCTCTGGTGACGCAGGGACCGCCCGTATGATTTTTACTTTTCTCCCTGAAATGATTTTTCAAAAGTAGGCAACTATGATATTTATTGAGTGTGTAGATACAATAAAGGAAGGAAGAAAGAAAGGTAAGAGGCCTAAAAAAAAAGTAAGTGAACTTTCTAATATATATATAAAAATACACACATGTATAAAAGTTACGGCATACAGACACGATAGGCCACTGCTACAGGCTTGTCCCCCAGGCTAAACTTTTACCAGCCAGCCCCTGAATATAACAAATGCTTTCATGCCATGGAATAAGCCAATCAAAATAATTAGTTATGGGCAGGTAAGTGGTGTGTACTTTCCCTTGCCTCTATGCCTATTGGTGCTGCTTCCGTCTTCCTTTCTGTCTACCTCTAAGGTACAGGAGTAATGTTTAACCGCTTACCTGCCTCAAGCAATCTAATTTAGTGTTACATGCACTATTATGACTTGATACAGATCTAACTCAGTTCAAGAAAAGGAGCCTTGGATAAGCTATAATTCAGAGAGGGAACAACTAAGATGTAGGGCTCTATTTACCAACTTCATTTTTAGGTGATAATGCCTGTTTTTACAGTAAAACAGACATTATCACCTAAAAATGATATACTTACTATTTACAATAGTGCATTCGCCATGGAAATCTGCTGTTTCCATGGCGATGTGCACACATTTAAAAAATCTTCGCTGTCCCGTTGATCTTAACGGGTGGCAGCACTTCGTACAATCTACAATCCCTCGGTGCCGAGATCATCATTCGGCACCGAAGGTAAACATAACGCCATCTCAAGATGGCGTTAGTCCCTTCATACCAACGATAATAGCTGTTATTAGGGGGAAGAAAAGGTGGGCATGTATGGGGAGACCGCTGGCATGAAGGAGAATGCACTAATGTTAAAAAAAAACATTAAAAACTGTTAAAAAAAACAATAAAAAAAGATAAACTCATCTGTCCGGGAGATGCGTCCGACAGTGGTTTTTCATACTAGGGCTTAAAATTTTCAAAGTCCGGAAATGTAGTCTCTGCGCATGCCACCTCCAAAGCGTATTTCCGGGTGTTGTATGGATGACCCGCCCCTTCGTTCGTAGTTACGATGATGGTACGTACGTTCAGAGTTACATGACTTTACATCTGCAGCATGCATGCACAGTACATACAAATAGGCGATTTTATGTCAGCGGCTAGCGTAAAAACGCTAGCGTACTTAGGTCTGGATCTACCCCCCATTGTTTTAACCCTACCGAATTCAGGCCATAGGAAAATGACCTTGTCCTGGATGACCTCGAATCCTGCTTAAAAAACTTATTAAAGACAAAGAGAAGACTCTAGAAGCAACTAAAAAATGAAGAAGTTTCAATAAAAGAAATGTAAAATTATATTTTACATTTCTTAAAGCCAAATTAACTGAAAAAATATACATTTTATTATAAAACATGCATACATTTTTTGAACACAATAATTGTTTAATATATTTGTTCATGATAAGTAACATTATTTATTATATGAAATGCTGTATGAACAAATAAAACCACCATCAGAAATGTAAAATTCCAAAACTCTTTAGTTAACATTAAATCATCAAAGAATTGAGTTGAACATTACCATTTTTTCTGAACAATTGTATATTATACTAAAATCTAATTCTATTAGGGTTAATTGCATGTTTACATTATTTACAGTACACTGGTATAATTCATATGCTCATAAAGGACAATGCCACACCTATGCAGCATTACTCACACTCACTAAATAACATGTATATAGCAACATTGCATGACAATTACTATAAACACACACAAGGCTATTATTGTCATTTATTGTCAACTATTAAATGTATTTTAACATTACACCTATATTAAGATGTTTATTAGCAAGTGTTGTGTTTAATGGTTATACAGGTGTTATGAAACCAAATGCTTTTACACAATTTGTTAATTAACCTTTTATAGCAGAAGTTCTCAACATGTGGTATGTGTCACACTGGTTGTATGTGTTCCTTTGCTATGTGGTACGTGGGGTGTGTCACAGAATGACTGGGTATCCATTCTGGGTTCTCTATGGCTTCCATTCTGGTTTTATTCTGTTTGTGGGCATGTCTGGGATCAGTTGCTAACAGGGAGAGCTGATCCACAGCAGCCATTTTGGAGACCTTAAGGGGTGTCTTCAAGGTAAGTTGGCTCTCAATATATAAACATATATATGGGACCCAATACTGGGACTCTCATTGTTAGAGTTAGGACCACCATATACAGAAAGGCCTTGACGGTGGCTGGTGGCTTATCTCATATTTGTACAAATATGCGTAACGAACATTTCTGTGTTTTATTTTACAGATAGAACAGTATAGTTTGTTACTGGTTTATGGCAGTGTGCTGAGGCAATTTTTTCCCTTTGTTTCTGTGGCTAGCAGGTTACCCCCCTGCCTTTCATGCACCTGTTTAACATTTACTTAATAAATTGATTGAGCAGCTTCCATTCTGGTTTTATTCTGTTTGTGGGCATGTCTGGGATCAGTTGCTGACAGGGGGAGCTGATCCACAGCAGCCATTTTGGAGACCTTAAGGGGTGTCTTCTAGGTAAGTTGGCTCGGCTCTCAATAACATATATATGGGACCCAATACTGGGACTCTCATTGTTAGAGTTAGGACCACCATATACAGAAAGGCCTTGACGGTGGCTGGTGGCTTATCTCATATTTGTACAAATATAATATGCGAACATTTCTGTGTTTTATTTTACAGATAGAACAGTATAGTTTGTTACTGGTTTATGGCAGTGTGCTGAGGCAATGTTTCCCTTTGTTTCTGTGGCTAGCAGGTTAACCCCCTGCCTTTCATGCACCTGTTTAACATTTACTTAATTTAATGATTGAGCAGCTTCCATTCCA
>WWET01000400.1:531349-543112 GCA_011038615.1 Limnodynastes dumerilii
ATATATATATATATATAGTCAGAATAGGCTTTAAAGCATTGCCCAATATGCGGCAGAATAAATCACATTAAGGAGATAATTTACTGTGTTTTTTACTGAATGAACATGTTAGTATGCCACCAGGAAACATGATAAATATAAAATTGGCTGTATGGGTATGGGATTACAGTTTTAGAATTATAATTGTTGAAAATAAATCTTTTCTAAATATAACTATCGAAATACTGTTGTGTTTTCTGAATATAACTTTCTAAATTCAGCCTTTTCTTTATAGAAATGTCATAATTACGGTTTATCTAAATATAACTTTCAAAATTACACTGACTGACTTAAAGATATATATAACTATTGAAATGGAGCTTTAGAAATATATAAGTGCCTAAACAGCCTATTTGAAATATAGATTTTCGAAATAGAGCTGTATTGTAACACAGACGTGTCTAAATCAAATCTAAAAACTAACGTGAAATAAAGAAAATGTCTAAATAGTGACCTATCGCAATATAGGCATGTCAAAATACAGACTTGTTGAAATAGAAATGATTTGAAATAGAGTCCTGCCTAAATACAGCCTTGTCTAAAAAGTAACGGTTCTAAATAGAAAATATTCAAAATAAAGTAATTGTCTAAACACAAATTTTCAAAATAAAGATTTCTCATTAGTGAATTTGGAGATACTGAATTTCTAACCAGGAAATGCATACCAAACAGGAACACTCCAAATGGTCATTTTTATAAATGGATAGGAATTGTCCCAATCTAAATTATCGAGCTAGACTATGATTATTTTCATGGGGCAAAGTGGTGGTATATGGCAAAAATAATCAAGGTAAGATGAAGATGTGTGGCTTACAGGTAAAAGGTAACATAAAAGTATATGTTTTATTGCTTTATTTGTAATATATGTAAATGTGTGTATATATATAGTTTTTTTTAATGGTAACATTTTTTTAAATTACTATAGGTGATTCTGCTTATCACTGCTGGCCTTGGCATCTCAATTATATTATACCCAAGTACAGAACCACAAGTTGTATACATCACTGCACTGTAACTTTGGTGAGCTTCAAGCATGGTTTTAGTGCCTCGACAGCACTGGTGGAACACTAATGTTTGTTCCAAAAATGGCCATCATAAGTAGGCCATTTGCCAAAGATTACCAACTATGGACCCAGAAGAGGTAGGAGATTTTGAAGAGAGTGAGCCTCCAAAATCTGCCCTAATAAGGCAAAATGTGGTACAGCTGTATTTTGTCTAAAGTCTGCAATGATAACGGATTGGATTCACAGTTGCATGTGTATAAAGTACGCAAATATACGCACGTACGTTGAAAGGCAACACCCATGACACTCCCCTCGCACTGACGTATTTTTGGTGACTTATGCGTCTATAGGGCAACCTTAACTCTACGTGTGTATTTACGTGCATAATTTCCTTATGTGCGTGCATACATTACTAACCGCGCCCTCAAAGGGCCATTTAAATGCTCCCCCGCCTACTTTCACATAATTTCGCACGGACGGAAGACAACCACGCCCCTCCGTACATATGTCACTAAGTGTGATTCAGAAATACGTGCTTAATGGACTTCCGTGCCTAAATCCTACGTAGCTTGCATGGAAAAAGTTACTACCCATGCAGTTACTCCGAACCTAAAAATACGCACGCAAAAACTAGCAAAATCTTATCTGTGAATCTGGTCCAACATGTTTAAGTTATTTTTAGATGTTTAGTGTATGTAATGTTGTCATATTATTATGTTGTTACAGGATATCTGTGTTAATGTTTGCGTACTGCCATATCCTGAGAACTTTTCTGAACGTACGTAATTACACAATTGCCGCATATGCAAAGATACACTGCAGTTTGGATGTGGTGTGAAAGTGCTGGGGATGCGCGTGTTTTTTATAAACAAATTTTACGTTCCATTTGCATTCAGCTCTGGATCAGACCCAGAGTGTTTCATTTCAGGAGCTGAATAAAACACTGTGAGCTATTGCTTGAAGATTAGGGATGGTGGTTAGGTTCTGTGAAATTTGACTCCTGCAGAAAAATTATATTACTTTTCATTTTGTGAACAGCGTAGAGCATTTTTTCATGAATTAATTGTTTATGGAAACTGTGCTAGACAGAGTGGTTTTGGCAATACAGGGTTGTCCCTTAAACTTCCACTCTCCATTTAACTACCCCCTGGCAAGAAACCGTACTTACAACTACTCAAGTCCAGGATAAATATTGTCTCCCTGCTACACACTCTTTTGCACCTCACCAAGTGCTGCATTATACCCATGGAGTTACACGCTTATTTAATGCCGAGGACTGTCACAATGAGTTTGATAATATGTTAACTCAGCCACAACCCAACAAAGGAGCTATCTTGTATAATATCCATTACCTTTAAAATACTTAAGGGCAGTTCCTACAGAGAAATGCTTTTATGCATATATCATAGAGGTTATCTGTCTCCTAACTGAAGACTGAGCATCTCTGATTCTCATAGATGTCTCAAATGTGGGGAGCCCAGAGCTACGCTACTTCATTGTTTATGGGAATGTTCTTATATAAGACGTTTCTGGAACCAAATTCGCTCGTTTATAATAAGTCTCAGAATGACCCTAGATGTTATCTGCAAGGAATGGGCGGTATTGGGATATATGGATCCTGAGCATCAGGTTAGACAAATGCTGCTAGTAACATCTACGGTGGCTAAAAAATGCATATTACAAAATTGGATCAGCTCTGAAATATTTCATTGATTGGTCTAGTTATGTGAACACATTGGACCGGATTCACAGTTACGTAGTTTTCGACATGCGTACGTTGCTTTAAGAATTGAGCTGCATATTTACGCTATCTACGGACCATTGCGTATATTGCGTACATTGCATAAGCGCACAATCCGTGAAGCCGGATCACAGATCCCCACATACTCAAAGATATATACATGATAGTTTCTACAACACATACTGGTATGAGACCAGGTTTCTGTTGGGGAATCCACCCCTACAACTTATCACTGTAGAAACCATTGCCCATTAGCCCTTTTCAATGATGGATTCTCTTGAGACCCAGAGGCTTTCTACCCCCTAATACACTATGCTAATCTTCTGGAAATAATTGTCTTGTATACCCTGATGACCTTCAGATTATATTTGCATTCAGCTTCTGTATCATGACTCATTTATATTACATGTGGAATTGATTGTACACTATGCACTTTTCTGATGTTGCTTATTGAACTTTATTGCTTCCACTTTCCTCAGCCAGGACTGGAAGGCCACAGCTGTGGGAACAAGTGCACTGATCAATTACACTGGCCAGCAACAGATTCCCGCAGCAATAAATGCAGAGCTCCAGTGGGGATTCCAGATGGCCAGGTAGGCTTGTGCTATGTTGCTTGAAGGTGGAGCATGAGGAGAGCATGGTTAGACCTCTACATCAGAACGGCTATGTTCTGTCCACTGTTGGCTTAATTACAAGAACATGGCTGGTGTCTGAACAGGCTAGGATGTGGGTAGAAGTTTTTGAGGGAAAAGAGGGTGGTACAGAGCTAGGTGGATAAAGATTTTGTGCATTCTCACTATGAGTTCCAAAGAAGAGCATCCACTTGACTTGGCAACTGAATCCCACACATTTTCACTAAATTTGAAATGAATTAACCTCTAGTAAACCTTTAGCTACTTATTAAGCTCTTGTATGATCAAATAATAATAGTATTTTCTGTTGCATTTACTCAAACTCCTGTCTCAGTAGAATGTTGTGTGGCTGTAATATTAAAAGTAAAAGTTTACACAAGGACATAGAAAATACTTTACAAATGAGAAATATTAATGTTTAATGTAGTTATGCCAAATAAGATTTCATCTCCGTACAGTTAGAATACATGAATAAGTACTAGTCATTGAACTCCTAAATGATGTCAAACCTGTTGTTTCTTTAAGTCCAATTAAATATACTAATTTTAGAATTATTTGACACAATCAATGTGACTTTCACGTTAGATTTAAATCCTGAAATGTCTCATGCCATCATTTTGTAAATAATTACAGTTCTGTTGACTCTGTTGTATAAAGTTTACATGGGAGGTTCAATGCACCCTTGCTCTTGTTTAGAACATTCATAGCCACCAGGGAGATGTTGACATATGGCTGCTCTGTTTTAGAGCATTAGATATCTACTACATGGGAACATAATAAACATGAGAATAAAGACAGGATTGTGCAAGCATCTTGAATTGACCTCTTTGGCAGCTGGTATCCTTCATGGCTCCATGTTGCTGATGAAGTCATTTAAACCTGTGTTCTTATCCATTACTTGCACAAGCTCCTTCAAACTTCCGTTGGGTGTGGCTTTTCTTGATCTCATACATGAGCATCTCTAACACATGGGCATTTGTCATAAACTCTGATATCCCTGTCACTACTGGTTATGCGGTTGTTACAATCTATTTTACATGATATGCAAGCCAGTTCATGTGACTGATGTGGGTGAGAGGGTCTGGGTCAGTGCATTGCAGCAAATCCTGTAAAAGGAAATGCGTTCAGCATGGAGAAGACAATTAGATACAAATACAAGAGAAAATAACATTGAAGGGGACAGTACCAATAGTGGATAGAGAATCATTTGTACAGTATTTTTCTGCTACTGTATGTTCTATGTGTTTGTCTTTGGCACACACCACCAATGCTTTCTATAACCCAGCGCCCTTTCTTCTCACATTCTATTTTGTTTTTTTCCAGTAATAAATACAATTTCCATTTTCATATTTTTTGTGTTAAAATGATTTGAGTAGTGTTTTACACTTCCCTCCTGGGCATGCCCTGCAATCAAGCTGTATTTACCATTTATTAGTCAGAGCTCTTGCTAGTATGTAAAGCTGGCCACACACTAGAGCGATTATCACTCTCAGCATGTGGCTGCAGATAAACGGGTCGATTTTACCCTGGGGAAAGGTCCCAATATCAGCACCATACACTAGAAGAGTCTGGGGGCGATAATCTCTGCTGGAGAGACTGCAGCCAGCCTATTAGCTGGCTGAAGTCTCTCTCTGATTTGCTGGGTCTCCTGTCAGGAGAACCATGCAGCCAGCTTATTGGTTGGCTGCAAAAAAAAAAATCTCAATGGAAAAAACTCACACTGACAGGCTGCTGTGCGGTGTCCTCTCTCCCTCTGTCTGGGTATACAGCACTGTATAACCAGACAGAGGGAGAGAGGACACAGCGCTGCAGCCTGTCAGCGTGTGGTTGTTCTGCAGCACTCTCCCCTTTCTCCTTATGTGTTAAATGTCTGTCCAGCAGTCATTTTACACAGAGGGAGAGAGGGCACAGCACTAGGTACCTTCAAAAATCGCAGCTAGGTTGTGATTATCAATCTGGAATTCCAAAAGATGTGATAATCGGACCCTAGCGTTTTTGGAGCGTTTTATCGCTGTTTAGAAGAAAAATCTTTACCATACACTAGAGCAATATTTGGCCCAATCCAAGATAATTGTGCGTTTGGGCCGATAATCACTCTAGTGTTTTGCAGTACAAGGTACCTTCCTCCATGTAATCCAATACTCATTAATTCTTTACAGATATCTATGAATTCCTCCTGTCTTTGCCCTTTATGGGGCTGTAATTTTGAATGAAATGATTTGCTGACTGTGGAAATCATGCTGGAGCATAATTTTTAAACGTTGCTTGTATTATTTGTTTTGATCATATTATTGTGCTTGTTGCTTTAACATAATCAGCAACTGTCTGTGTGATTTGATGCCTTTTTTGAAAACACATGTATAAATATAGCCACATTGTGAAGCGTTACCAAACAGCACTGCTGTCTAGAGTGAGGATAGTCTATCATAGATCCATCTATTGTCAGAGGCAGCATGGTGCAACCATGTTCCCCTAGCTTTGATATTAATCTAAAATCCTTGAAACGTCAAACTTTAAAGTGGTAAACAAACAAGTGCAGTATTTTTGATGGTGGTACAGTTGTAACTTGAAGTTAGATAATAATGTAGATAAAGAGGACAATGTACTGTGAAGTCCAAAAAGTAATGGCAGATTTAGATTTAAAAAAAATGTATAGCTATCACATTTAATAAGATAAAATGGCCAGGATGTGCCTCTGTATAAACACCCTCTGTTTAAATGCTTGCAAAATTTCAAGAATTTCAGTATGACTTGTGATCTACTTACCACCAATTAATGCAGCACAAGATAGAATATCCTTATGATATTACATTACAAACACTCACTTGTCACAAGCATAGAGTTCCTGTAATATAACTATCTATATGTAAACTGCTGTAAGCCTTCTAAATCTAAGTACAGAATAAAGTAAAGAACACACTTGGTCTATATGCTCATAATAGTTCTAAACTAAAACATAAATGAGTTCATATGAAAGAACTGCAACCATATAAATATATGTAATGCTGGTCAAAGGTAATGTAGCTTGGAGTGAGTGCATAGAGATAGAGGTGATATTTGAATGACCACATATTTAAATAACTATGTATTGCCATTTTTCCTGTCTGTACATGCTGCATTATTGGGACAACGTATCTTTAATATTGCAGAGCATATGGTTAGTGTTATAGTTGAAGGGGATTTAATGATCAGAAGGCAAATTATTTATGATGCTCTTAGTGTGGTAATTAGGCTGATAGATGTATAATAGGGACGGGACACGAGAAGGAACAGGCTGAGTGCATTATGTGTTATCAATTGCACTCTTCCCCTACATGATTACTGTAATGTAACAAATAAGGTTTCAATCAGAAAAGAAGAAAAATGCTTACACTTTTTAGACATAAATGCATCATGCAAGTGAAACTGTGGGATTACCTAACAGTGAGGAGAGGGATTTCCATTTAGTTACTTAAGCAGCAGCTCAGCGGGTGAGGAGTCCTTCTGGAAGCTAGAATTAGCAATTGTCATTTCATGAAGTCCTAGTCCTTCTGCCTAAGAAGAGCATTCATGAAACATATTTTTACTTAATAAGGTAAAAAACCCCCCACTGTCTTCTGATTTTGTGCTACTGTACTATAGAGTCTAGAACGCTTCCATTATTCACCTGGCAGCAAGCACAGCGTCACAATACCTAACCTGCTGCTGCTAATAAAGTTAAATAGCGGGGGGTCAGGCAATGTGTCTCTGTATCTACTGCCTGCATTTTTCAGCTGTTGCTAGCAGCAGAATACTGGTGTCACATTATCAGTATTACGCTGCTTCCAGCATATGAAGATTGCAGGCAGAAGGTAATGGTCCTGATTCACACTTAACAACGTACCTAAAAATATGTCTTGGCATTTTTTAGCGATTTGTGCATGCACACTTTAGATGATACACATGGGGGTCTATTTACTTACCTGCCTCGTTCCCTGTGAACAAATCTGCATCAGGCTGGCTTATCATCGCAGCGAGCCTGGCAGCTTCCTTCACATTATTTACTAATACTCACCCCTCCTGCGATGATCTGCCGGGTCCTCGCAGTACTTCTCATTCATGCGATGCACATGTGCAGTGCTTCTCTTTTGGCACTTTGAAATTTTCATGTCCTGATATGAGAAACACTGGGGCTGGACAGCTGCAGCCCGACGGGTCGTCCGGACAGGTGAGTTTATTAATAGTTACTTCTTTTTTCTTTATTGATTTTTTTTTGTACTTATTAAAACTCGGGCACTATTCTTATGTATTCCGACAGTCTCCCCATACATGCCCCCCTTTTCTTCCCCCTAATAACAGCTATTAGGGGGAGGAAAAGAGGGGTGTATATAGGGACATCGCCGGAACACTTACCATAACGCCAGCCTGACCTGGCGTTAGTCTGACGCCAGGAATGGAGTGCAAAATTGGCCCTTTCGCATTAAAATGATCTTTGTAAATAGACCATATGGTGTTTAACTCCTTATGAGATACCTTATGAGTGCCAGTACTCCATAAGTAGGAAAGTGGGTGGGGGGTGCATTTAAATAGGGCAGTATGGGCTGGGTTAGCAAGCTCTTGCACAGAATTTAGAAGGTTTGCAAGCTCTTGCACAGAATTTAGCAGGTTAGCAAGCTCTTGTAATTTTAGGAAAATCCACACAAAAATCTGCATGGAGCGTTAAGGCAGCCCTATGGAGGTGGATGTCAGCAAAGATCCATAAGAACAAGGGGAGTGTCATGAGAGTTGACTTGAAACTAAGGTGCGTGCTTTTATTTCCTTCTTATCCGTGAATCAGGGCCAATGACACCATCCTGCTGCAGAGCTGAAGCCGCAGGAAGGGACAAGACACAGGGGAAAAAAAGAGTAATTGACATAGAAATGGAGGAGGGGAGAAAAGAGTTTGGAGAAAAATGAAAGGTTGTTAGAGAGACACGGGGAGAGAAAGCGGGTATTAGAGAGCCAATGACAGCAGGAAGGGAGTTTGAGTTGGAGAGAGTATACAAGGGGGAGTGGTGGTGGTGGTGGTGGGGGGGGATTTGAAGAGACATGTGGGACATAAACGACAGTGGGGGTTGGAGACACTTCAAGACTTAGGTGAAGAAAAAAGGATTAGTGTAAATTAGTGTAATGTAATCTAATTTAAAAGCGTTTAATTTTTATTTTTTTTACTGAAGTAAGCTGCATAATCAATTAATTATTGTGCAACATTATCATGATATTGACAAATTACTATTTCATATTACATTTTGTTAGTCATTGTATTTGTCTATACATTGAATGAACATCTGGCAATTATACCATAAACACAAAATATCAAATTTTATTAATATTATTAATATAATATCTACATTAGGCATAATTACAAATTTAAAGTCTCATTATACCGATCTATCTAGTGCTATCTGTGGACTATCTGAGATTAAGTCCAATTGAGCACACATCATTTCAGGATTGTTATTTACACTGACTGAGTGAAATTTGCTATTTGCATTGATTGTAAACCAAAATATATAGATGAGTGCTAGTTAGTCTAAGGTAGAGGTAATATTAGAAAATATATACAATTCGTATATACACAGAGAGGAAGGGGGCAATCGCAGGTGAATTGGTTGGTGTAACCACAAAAGAAAACTAAAAATATATATAACTACACCGCGCTTAAATCCCCTAACATCTAAGGTATATTTACATAAGAAATGAGCAAGTGATATCAAATATATAATAATATTTAATATACAATTTTAAAAAACACAATAAAATTAAATATACTTGTACAAGATAAATCCAAAGATAAATTCAGTCCCGAATACTAGAGAGCGATGAAAATGCTTGTATGCAAAAATAAAAAATATTCAGAGTTGGTACCAAACAATAAAAAGATGAAGTTAGATATTCTGGATGGTATAATTATATATTTGATATCACTTGCTCACTTCTTATGTAAATATACCTTAGATGTTAGGGGATTTAAGCGCGGTGTAGTTATATATATTTGCATTGATTGAGCAAGTTTTATGAGTGAGAGAGCTTTCTATGAGCTAATTACTGGTTTTTAGGAGTTTATGGCTTATTAATATTGTCAGCTTATTCATGTAATTTCATTTGTCCGTGTTTTTATTGTCATTGTTTTATTTGATATTTATTTTTCTTATTATTATACCACTATAGAGTTGGAAGTCGACCCTTTGTAACTATCCTTATTACTAATCTAATTATATCGGCAGATCATTGGACATATTGGGGCTGATACAGACCTAGTTAGTTATGGCGCCCGTATGCGTAAGAACGGCATTTCTGCCATTCTGTGCATGTGCCGGGCAGATGTTGCCCAGTGTAGTTAGGGAAACCCAATCCTTAGGATCGGGCGTCCCTAACTGTTGCGTATTTATGGCGAGGGGGGTGTTACGACCCTGTGGACGGCGTAATTACCTACTGTTACGCTGGCTGAAGTTAAGGTAGCCTTCAGCAGGCATAACGGTCAGGGACATTATGTGTCATATAGCAAAATGCTTGCTGAAACATTTCTTGTATTTTCATTTTAAGATTTATTGCGAAAGTGTCTATGTAGCTTTCCCAGCACTGAAAAAACGCCTCTGCTCCTTTCTGTTTTTCAAGAAGATTCTCTAAAAAGTCCATACGGAATAGAAAATATAATTTATCCTCAAAAAGCTTGAGCGCTGTAGGTGTCCTATTTTTCCACTGCTGGAGAATAGCCTATTTAGGCTGCTGTGCTTACATATATGAGCAAACGTTTTGCCCTTCTAGTTGCCTCCTGTCCAGGTGCCAGTGTTTCAAATAATGCCCATTCTGGTGTCATTGGGAGATGATTAAATAAGTTTTTTAAATGTAGCACATACCTAAAGCTGGTTTCAGATGCTCTATGTTACAGACGCAGAAGCTCATACAGGAACTTCCTGTATGAGGGGAAGGGAGAGCGCGCCGCGGAGAAGGAGGACGCAGGTAAGGTAAGTAAAACTTGGGGGGCAATTAATGGGAGTACTGGCTAGGGGGGCTTTTGGCACATGATATGGTGATAACTAGGATGCAATGTGTATTATATGGTCATAACTAAGATGTAATGTGCATTGTAAGGCAATAACTAGGATACAGTGTGTATTGTAAAGTGATAACTAGGATGCATTGTCTATTATATAGTGATAACTAGGATACAGTGTGTATTGTATGGTGATAACTAGGATGTAATGTGTATTGTATGGTGATAACTAGGATGCAATGTTTATTATATGATGATAACTAGGATGCAATGTGCTTTGTATGGTGATAACTAGGATGAAATGTGTATTGTATAGCGATAGCTAGGATGCAATTTTATTATATGATGATAACTACAATGTGATGTGTATTGTATGGTGATATAAGGTGCAGTGTGTATGGTATGGCAATAGCTAGGATATAGTCACTGAGAATTAATAGCATAGCGCACACTGAGCTGTTGAAGCAGATGATACACAGTTTATTTGGAAGTATTACTGATGCAGCCATCCTCTGGCCCTGATACTTTGACCACATCCACTTTTGGTGGGCCCCCATCACAGTATACCCTGGTGGGCCCTTCATGCTTCAGTCCGACACTGAGAGGTGTTTAAGTTAACAGGGCATCTAACAGGTTATGCCAATCAGGTTCTGAGAATGCCCGCACTACCACACCCACATAGTGTTGAGCCTGCATGAATGCTAGTAAATCACGCCCCAGAAAGTTGGATCTATCTATGGTCTGAGAGAAAGTTAAGGTCTTTCTTGTGCTTTTGTTTACCAGCTGGCCTATTGACTTCAGCCCTCTCTGTCCCCACCTCTTAAAAGGGGTAGGCAGTCACACCACACTGAAAGTCCAGATTAGCTAGCAATTGGAGGAAATTAGATTTATGGGCGTTTAGTAGAAACCAGCCCATAGGGCCTGATCCAGAGCTACGACCGCAAGCGAGCGTACGCTCATCGTAAGCAAAAATTCGTGGAAAAAAACGCACTACGCATGTGCAGTATGACAACTTCCGGTCGACCGAAGGACATGAGCGTACAGCGAGCGAATTTTCAGCGTATTTTTCGCTCAAGGGGCGTGCGTTTTTTACGACGAGAGTCTGGACGCTGGAGTTACTACACAGAGGCGGGGATAGCCATTTAAATTGTACAGTATGGGCGTGCTAAGCCCAGTACGACCAGCGTATCGCTACGAAAATTCGCACGTACGCTGGAAAATCTTAGGGTAGGGTTCAGCCGCCGTAAGCAGTTACAATCAATGGGAGTGTTATGGGCGTGAAAGTTTTTACGCCCGGGCGTACGTTTGCTACGCTCGCGGGCGATTGCGGTCGTAGGTCTGGATCAGGCCCAT
>WWET01000400.1:559119-585684 GCA_011038615.1 Limnodynastes dumerilii
CTTCTTTTCGGGGGATATTTTTTTTTTTTTTTAAATATAGCCCAAAGTCACTTGGCTATGCTTTGCATGCTATTCCTTTTAACTATGAGAGTACTTTCTATTTTGGGTGTTAAATACTTCTCATGCCTATCATGAACTCCAGAAATGGAAAAATTTGAATAATTAAAATAGCATTCTCATGCAACACATACACTGCAAACGTCTTGTCTTCTACTTAGGATGAGTACAATTTTCAGAAATGTCAAATTTGTTCTTATGTGGGTGTGAAATATAGAAAATGTCACTGGCAGAATTTGGCTTTAAAAATTCCATTCAGCCACACCACAAAGCGTGATGAATTGTAATCTCATTTTGATCAGGCAAAAAAAATGGTTTGAGACCCATGGGTGGGGTTTGCCGCTTCGATGTGCTGATTTGCTAAACATCGTTTTCTGACAGTGCAGCAGTGACTGAAGGGAATTTTTTTCCACAGCATGAAAGCTGACAGCGTGGATTGGACAGCGTGTGATTGCTCCAACAGCAACAGGTAGTATTTTCCCCTAACCCTTACTCTGATCCTCACCCTGACCCTCCCCTTCTATTGGTCTAACCTAGACCCTTCATGTCCTGCAGCCTCACCCTAACTTTCTCCTTCTATCAGGCTAACCTTAACTCTCCATACCCCACAGCCTAACCTTAACTTTCCCTTTCTATCAGCATAACCCTAACCTTCCCCTTCTATTATCTAACTGTAGCCTGCTACATTCCGCTACAGCCTGTCTGGGAGAGCACAATTTATTCAGTGTTGGGAATGGGTACCGTACTTTGTCGACATACGGCCGGCCATTTGCTATAGGAATATTCGTTTTCCAAACAATCAAGCATGATTGTCGCAGCGTACAAACACTAAATACAGTTTTAAATACTTGTTATTGTGTTTATTGCAATGATCATGGTGAGAAAAACCATGTAGGACCATATTCAGACTTAAGAGTTAGGCCAGATCCACACCTAACTCTCTCATCCAGCCAAACAACATGTCCCATTTTTAGGAACCTAATGGCACTTACCTTAAGTAACTGTGCGTATTTTCCATCTTAAGAAGGAAAATACGCACAGAGAATGGCACCCATTCCCTCCCCCACCCACTTCTTAAAAACTCCCTGAGGCTGCCCTGGCATGCCTCTTACTACTTAACCAGTTATGTGCTGTCCTAAAAGACTTAAAAGACTGCACGTAGTCAATGTACATACCTAAGTGGTACATAGATTGTGTAAATTTCCTATTATGCATGCGCAGTAGGTACATTCTTAAATAACCGCACTTAAGAAGCCAGAGCTTCTTAAGTGTGAATCTGGTCTGTAGTGTGTACGCAGCTTTAGTCCAATAGTAGAAATACATCAAAAGAAAATATTTTCTCTGTGTATGCTTATTTATTCACATATTTTATTACAATTAACCCTAATGAATGGGTGTTATTTTTACTATTTTTACTTTAGTAGCAGGGGAGGTACTTTCTGGTATCTAAGATATTCCTGGAGGTGCTTTCTGATATTCAATAAGCCATTTAAGTTTACCATTGTAGTCAATAAAATTCCTTTGCTATAATTTGGGGTGCTTTAATATATGAGAACTGGTAAGCCTTCACCCAAATAAAGAGCATAGCAATAATAGGCTGAATACAGAGTTTACCTTCGGAGCTCCGATATCAGATATCTATTGAATCCTCCTTCTACACGAACACATAGAAGGCCTCTCCCCTCACTCGCACAAAGTTCCCAGCCAAGGATGAGGATGGATGGGAAGTCTGGATAGAGCACCATGCATATAGCATGCCCATATTGTAAAATGTAAATCCCTATGCCCTCCACCATTTTGCACGCACCTGCACACCATCAGAAAGAATGGGGAAAACGTGGGGAAAAATTGTTAATTGGAATATGAATGAAGGTAGTGGCACATGTGCTAGCAAATGGAAACCTGTCCCTTTTCGTTAGTCTGGCTTTGGTCCAATGTTATTGTCTGTTATTCTAATGCAATGCAATGTAATGTTGTAATACATGGCACTAACGTTCCCTCTTCTCAATACAGAATAAGGCTTGAATAGGAAAAATAATGACTTTGGTGAGTGCAGAGGATCTTATATCATTTTGTATAGACAATTTGGTCGCCTGCCCAGAGTTCAGTAATTTACATTCATTTCATATTTAGGGTAAAGCACAATACTTTGTAGCTATTTTATAGTTAGTAAAATCGCATTCTTATTTATTTTGAATGTTTATTGGCCCCTTCGGTCATGCATAGCACAAACATAATAAAGGAAAATGTAGACGTAGCTAAGGAGTTAAACCAATCCAATTGATGGATATGTTGACAGAGGCTATATAACACTGTTATTATCATTCTCAGAACTCTGAACTCATTATCATGGTGTCTTCCTCTGTGCCACACACAGTGGCAGTCACATGGCTGTCACAGAAATTTGAGGGAAAGTTTTCCATGGTTGCAAATTAAAACATCTTACAGGAGGTGCAAGATGGGCTGAAGCATTTGGTTTATTTATTTATTTTCAAAATATTTTAATTACATTTCCTGGCCTTAGAGAAAAAAGAGCGAATTCTCCACATTACCTCAAGAGATCAAATAAAAATGTCTAAACATTTCCTACAACTTGATGTTTGCTCTTTTCTTTTCGTTCTGTTTTGCTGCATTTTTTTTCTTTCTGAAAGTGAATAACATACTCTAGGCATTGCCTGTGGCTTGCAAACATTCCTTCTTGTGTGGTCTGTGCAGACTTTATGATTTATTCAGGTAATGGGGAAGGATCGTGACCCCCAGCAGCCACAGAAAGAGAGCTGCATGTGGGTTTAATGCTTTTCACCACCAAAAATGTCTGCTATGACTAGAAGTTGTGTGGCTGAAGTCATTGTCTGAATGGTGATAAAAGGGAACTTAGGCATTAAGTGTGCTCTATTTGCTAGAAATTCCCTCCTGGGGATATGCCAAGGGTTTCTTACCTAATGTCAAAGGATATCATGGTAACAGTTCAGAAAATTGCATCACAGACATTAAGATCCCCTAGTGAGGTGTTCAGTAAATTGTTCATTTTTAACTATTTCATGTTTGTTTATGAATAATGGTTTAATTGTTATATGTTTTTTTTTATTATTTCATCATATAAATTACCAATATTTTACCTTTGGAAATATACATCTAATTATACCTAAAATAAGGGCAGGTATATGGATTATATTAAAATATAGTACCAGCTTATTACATAGCAATTTACAATTGTGAACAAGCATTATAGAAGAAGTCTGAGAACTAACAAACAAAGTGGGTGGGCAGTGTCTGATTAATCATTAGGCTGACTAGGCTACAGCCTAGGGCGCATGGCTTTAGGGGGCACCACCACAAGTTTATTGGAGAGAGGGACTGAAATTTAAGCTACAGTGGTTTTTGCTCCCAGCAGGAGGTGGCCCGATAAAAGGGAGGATTTTCCCATAGGGAAAGGTCCTGATATTGGAGCCACTTACCTCTCCTGCTGGGGACAATAATTCATGTTGAAGAGGGAGGGGCAGCTGATTGGCTGCACAGGCCTCCTGTCAATCTTGGCAGGAGGCCCTTGCAGATAGCTAATTGGCTGGCTGTGGTAACTCTGGTCAGTAGTGAGTGGCACCTTCACCTCCTGGCCAGTTTCCCCATCTGTCTGATTCCATAATTACTGCCATTTATAGCTGTAATATAGTAATGGAAGCCCTGTATCTCTTGCAGAATAAGAGCTTTCATTACTGTATTACTGCTGTATTTGCCAATAATTATGGAGTCAGACAGATGGGGAAACCTCGTCCAAGAGGTGGAGGTACAGGGTCTGACAATCAGACACTACACAATATAGTTCCCTCTGAATGATAATCAGTCAGAAACTCTGAACGATCAGATTATCATCCCTAGCCTTTCTGGGAGGATTGTCTGAGGTTTCACATATCCATTGGCACCACACAGTACAGCTATTATTGGTGCAATCTACAGATAACTGTATGATCGCAAAATACACATGTTAACTTTGGTGGAGGTTAAAAAAACTAATTTTAAATAAAAGGTGATTATTTTTTCTTCTCTGGGGTGGCCGTAAAATTTAATCAGGCCGCGTGGGTGGGTATGAGGGTCTTGCTTGAAAGCTTACAATCCAGGGGCCAGCAGGTATATTTTAGCCTGGGGTGTAAGCCCACGACAGTGGCCTATAAGTTAATGGCCCATTCTTAGGGTTAACAATATTAAAATGTATAGGAGACCACACTGCCATTAGGTGTTTTACATCGACTTCCCTGATGGTCTAGTGAGGCTGCTTAATCTGTGCTTAGACTCAATAGATATCTGATGCAATGTCTTTCATGGAAAACTATTTGGTCCTACAGGCAGTGTCAGACTGGGGCATGGAGGTACCAGGGAGATATTGTAAATGGGACCCACCACATAGTCAAAGGGTCAGGGGATAGTATTAACACTGTACCATTCATATATACTTGGCATCAGCTACACCTACAGACTGTTTCACCAGCTCAGTGACAAGCATGAATTATACAATTATATCTCAGTTATAGTGACCCAGTAAGTATTCCACTGATATATGTACAACACAGACATTAAATATAACAGTAATAGAAACGACATCCTAATTACTGCGATACAATACACACTTTTTTGCCCCTGTATGTCTCCAGCCATCCTTTCTTGCCCATGTATGCTTACAGACATCCTGTGTGTCCCTTTCTCCAGCCATACATTTCTGCCCCTTTGTGTATGTATGTGCTAATCCATATTTTTTGCCCCTTCTATATGTGCCCAGTCATCCACTATTGCCCCTTGTATATTTATTCAGCCTACACTTCTACCCCTTGTATATTTGTCCAGCCTGCACTTCTGCCCCTTGTATACGTGTACAGCCTCCATTTCATTTCCTGTAACTATCTACCCCATTTATTTCTTATCCCTGTTCCCTCTTTAATAACCTCCTTTCATATTTACTTACCTTTGTGGTACAATATGCAGGGATGATGCTGTCTGCGACCGTGTTATTCACATAATCAGTACTGGTTATACAGGAGCCCTGTAGGACCAAACCTCTTTCCATGAATAACGCGTGCACATATGTTAGGCCACATCATTCACAGAAACAGGGCCCTGTATAACTAATACCATTTATGAAATCTGCTGTATAATGGCCACGGACTATGTCAGGCCACATAGTCCACGGCTCTATACTGTATATGTGCCACGGATTAGGCAACTTATTAGACCACCAGGGGCCATGCCCCAAAAACCCCAAAAAGGTGGTGTGGTCCAAGGGGCACATGCTACCATGCTCCCCAGCCCAGCCCGTCCCTGTTACAATCTATAATATACTGAGTTTTGATACTTAAGGGAAAATGCTATACAGACAGAAAAGACCAGTCAGATTGTATTTTAAAAGTGCTTATTATTGAATTTTAAAAAGGTGTCAGTATGATCCAGGCACACAGCAGTGTTAGTAGCAGAGCTGGGGGTAATTTTAGTATGGAAAGAGAAATTGAGCAAAGTTGTGTAAATCATCTAATACAAAGGGAAATTAGAAAGCAAAAGTTGTAAATGGGGTAAGCAATGGTTAAACAATGGTTTTGTCTAAAGAGGTGAGTTTTAAGGGAGTGCTTGAAAGTTTGGAGAGCAGAGGATAGTTTAAATGGCTGAGGAAGATAGTTCCAGTGTGAGGGTGGAGCCCAGGAGAAATCCTGTAACTGTGGTAAAGAGATATCCTCTGAAGATCTGAGAGGATGAGCTAGGCTATACCTCATTGTTGCCGACTTTTTAGAGCTTCCCAGAGGGAAGCCATTCATTTATTGAAGGGGTGGGGCTTAATGCTGTGATTTATGCAAATTGTGTCATTAAGCCCCACCCCCTGTCAATCACTCCTGTATTTTCTAGCGTTTCAGGGGATGGTCGGGGCTTGATGATCATCAAGACCCGCACATCCCTAGTAACGCTAGGGATTACAGAAGTAATTGCTGGCTGGTGGGGCTTGCTGGAGATTTGCCGACTCTCCCGGGATACCGGGAGAACTGCCCAAATTTCGGGAGTCTCCCGGATATTCAGCAACCCTGCTATACCTTGAGATGAGTGAGGATATGTATGTGGGTGCAGTCTTGTTGATGACTTTGTAGGCTAGAAATTGTATTTTATATTTGACTCTGTAAAATACAGACAACTAATGTTCAGGCTGACATAGCAGACCAGCTCTAGAAGAGTTTTGCATGCAAAGTCTGGGTGCTGCATGCAATATTGACTGTAGTAGGTTAATTTTATAATAGCAGAGTCCAACATTGCAATAATCAATGCAGGAGATGACTAATGCATAAATGAGAGTTTTTGCAGCTTCTTATGTGAGATATGTGCATATTTGGAGATTTCTTAGATGTATGTAACAGGATTTAGATACAAATTGTATGTAGGGCTCAAAGCACAGTTTGAAGTCAAGGATGACACCTAGACAGCGAGCAAGGGATTATTGCAGTGTTGTCAACAGAAAAAGAGAAACCAGGTGGGTTACTTCTATTGGCAGGTAAATAGATTATTAGTGCTGTTATTGAAATATTGCCCAAAGTTTATACCAGTGATTTTACTTGTAAAATGACTTTAGAACCATGCAACTGGTGTGGAAGGACTGAATTCAGCCAGACGGTCTGCTATGCTTTTCGAATTTCTGGGGTTCTGTTATTATGCATGAAGAGTAAACTCCCCTGTCACTCCCCACTGATGTGCGCTGTTATGTTCGACCGGAGACCCATGTGGACAAGCCACACGCTGCCGTTTGCCTTTTTAGCATAGCAAGCCCCGTGGCTTGTGTCCCCTTGTGTAACTATCTGTGAATCTGGACCAAAATCCCTAAAAAGCTGTTACTAGTACCAACAATGGTAAAGTCCTGCACTTCAACATCATACTCCAAAGTTTGTTCCTGGCCTGTGTATAGTATATATATATTTATATTTATCCACACAGTCAACAAACAATTTATGTACTGTATGCTAGGCTTTACAAATGTTAAATTACAGTTTTATAATTGACCATTAAAGAAAACAGCAAAAAATTATTATAAATAATTATATCACTAAATTATGACCTTTAGACATAAACATAATTTCTGAAACATTCCCTTATAACAATCAGTGCAGAGAGATGGAAAGTGTCTCTGCTCAGGAACTCCTCTTAAATAGTGGTGTTCCTGTGATCGTGTGGTCTGCAGACTACAATTAGGATAAGTATAGTCTCATTTAAGTACACCCTAAATCAGTTTCCAAAAATACTTTTTAAACAACTTGTTAACATCCTATTGTATCCAACAGAGGCTGGTACGCATGGTTATCACTGGCCACCTACATCTACTAAATCTTCATATGTAATATAACACAGTGGCTGACTGATGCTGTAATTACTTTAATGAGTGAGGTTTTAAAAGTGGATTGTTAAGGAACAAGCCAGTCTTCCTAGACCATAGTGGTATATTCTTTATTGCGGACTGCTTTCAGTAGAACATAACTGGTAAAAGGTTTGGTATTGTGCATGAATCAGAGTCAAAACAGTTTAAAATAGAAATAAAATATATATAATACTCAGCACTCAATATATAAGAATAACTTATGTTTACAGTGCATGACATGCTATAATGCTAATCCCCAAAACAGAGGGAATGAAAAGCATAAATCTGTGCATTAGTAATGAGTGAATTTATGTTTGTAATACTTCCATAAAATCAGCGATTTTGTAAACTCACAAATTACTAAATATACTCCATAAACAATGTTATGAATATTTATAAAAATATTACTGTTGTATAACATTATATTTCAAGACTAACATTACATTTACAGTTAAAAGAGAACTCTATAGCAGCAGTGCTAATTCATTTATTTTACATTTTTTTCACATCTGTATAATGCAATAAATTTACAGTAATCTCGCTCTAGGCAATCTTGAATTGTCAATACAAGAGGAATATTTAAAATTTGTTATATTACTCCATAATAGTATTCGGCTTCGTTTTTTTTTGACTAGCTGTTCTACCACTGATCGGAGCCAGATACATTTCTATAGTGCTGCAGTTGAGATCCTGCACTGCGTATATGTAATAGACTACAATAAATACTGCAGCCACCTATTTCTCTTAGTTTATTACATGGATATACATCATGACACCTGTGAATATTAATGTCCTAAATATGAGCTTTCAGGGAGTAACAAGAAAACACAGGCTGCACTTCTAATTCAATATATGAAAATGTGTGCAAGTATATATATATATAAATGGAGAGGTGCAGCCAAGAACCAAAATGGCCACTGTGTAACTACAAGGAACAAAAGAGAGGTCCGGCTCTCCAAACAAACATTATATAACACTATGTGTCAGCACATACATAAAAAGGAGGTTTAGTTCACAATATAGCTATATTGGGTTAAGCTCACCTGCCCAGCGTCAAGGCACCTCCTGTAGGTGAGTCCCTATCCATTTGCTATATGTGTACTCAGGAGGTCTGCATTAAACACTCCTTTCGGGAAGTGCTGGTGCAAATTACATACATTTCTGATGATCCTGGAGGAGAGGGGCTTTGTGGCAGTTTCCCACCCAGTACTCATGGACGCATGCTATAATAGGCTGTCAGCTTAAGACAGTGCTCAACACTCCATTTAAAAGTGCGGTTTATAAATACATTGCCAGCTGCTGACATCTCAGAGCTAAGAGCTGCTGGCAATGTATTTATAAAGAGTGCTCATCAATAATAGACCAAGTGCTGAGTGCTATTTTATGTTGGCAGCCTCTGACAACTTCTCAGTTAGTACATGCTTAATAGGACCATGGGCCTGATCAAGACCTACGTAAGCATTTTTACGGCGATCGTAAGCGTAAAAACAGCTATTTGTAGTTACTGCACAGGCGCAGGACAGATGTCACGCTCAGAAATTCTGAGTGTATGAGCTATGAGCGTATTAGCATCGTATTAACGATCGAGGGGGCATGCCTGCCTTACGAAATCCGTAAATGCGCACCGAGGGTGGGGTGAGGCATTTAAATCGTACAGTATGGGCATGCTAAGCATCGTAACTACGCAATGACCATATGGACGCCCGCGGTTACGAACAGAAAAGTAAGGGTAGGAGTTGCCGAGCAAATGAAAGCAAAACTAAGTACGGAGTGCCTATTGCCATGCATCGTAGGTATGCTCGGCGTTAATACACTATGCACATGAGTGTAGGTCTGGATCAGGCACCATGTCCCCATCTCAGGCCCAGTCTCTTTGGTCTTCAGGTCAACTTCTGCTCCTGGACACCACTTGCTAGTCAATGTTTCAGTCTGTATTTAAGACAATTCATATTTTGAAGTCATTAAAAAGTAAATGCGCTACTTACTACAAAAGCAACAGAGGAGGCGTCTGTGTATAAATTCCTTATGACATCTCTGGCATTTGTATGGTTTACTCTTCTGTTATCTTTTCCTGGCTTTTACAGATTCTCACTATTAGGAGTTCCTTTGCATGCATTTAATTATAAAAGTAACATTTAAAAGAATCAGTTAAGATTTTAAACTTTAAAAGATATTCTATATCTACAAATTATGGGCTGGATCCAGACTTAATGACGACAGCAGAATTACGCAAGCAGCGTGCATGAATTAGGCTGTTCGAGTGCACTGCATATGCGCTCAACTGTATTACACACGGAGCTCAGAACATACATAACTGGTTTCCGTATGTTTAGAGTTCCGTACATCAGGGTGTGACAACACTCCGTACTGTTGACTATACACATTGGGGCTGATCCAGACCTACGGACGCCCGCCGTATTTACGGCTGAAAAGCCGTTCTGCGCATGCGCCGGCCAGATGTTGGCCGGCATAACTACGGCAATGCCCGATCTAGGATCGGGTGTCCTTAGTATCAGTGTAGTAATGGCTGAGGAGGCGTTCATCGCCGTTACTATGCAAAGGTTAGTGTAGGTAGGCGGGGGGAGGTAGTGTAATGAGGGAGGGAGAGAGGGAGGGGTTTTAGTTAATACACTCATGTCTCAGCGTATTTACCCTCGCTTACACCGGCTGAAGTTAGGGTAGCCTTCAGCCGGCATAAGCGAGGGTAAATACGCTGGGACAGGGGGGGAAGTACATGCAGATAAGCTGTGTTTTACTAAGCACAGCGCATCGGTGTAGGCCTGGATCAGGCCCATTGTGGGCAGATGGAGGTATTTAAATTGTAAAGTATGTGCATGCAACAAGGCATTCCGTGTAACCAGAGATACACATAGAGAAGTTAAGGTAGGGTTTTGGAAACGTAAGTCAGCTAAGTTATGTACGTGAGGGGAGTGGCTGGGGAAAGGCATTAGTACTATGGTACGTTTGCATAAGGAATTCACTATTAAGTCTGGATCCAGACCTATGTTATTAGTTATCACATGGCAAGTGCACAATAGAATTTGCATATTTTAACCAAAAAAAAACATTTAATTGCAAAGGCACAAATGTTCTCAAATAGATACCTTAGCGCAAAAAAAAATACACATTCTTATGTGCAGTTGAAGTGTATTTACAATATGGTGACATGGAAATTTAGAAATGGTGTTTTCAGAAAGAAGAAATCAGAATAAACTCAATTATTTTCTTTTAGAAGATTATGAACTGAGAGAAAGAGTTTACAGACATTCAGTATTATTTTGAGCAGCTGAAACTTACATTGTATGAGGGAGGTTTTTAGATGTTACTGACCCTTCCAGGCCCATGTCATGATCAAACACGCTTTATTATTGTAGGTGGGATTCCTTTCCTTCACCATTGTATAACAGAAAGGTAAAATATATTAAATGGGATATTTATGCTTTGTAGTAACTGTAAATTTTAAATCCAAATACTACCACTTTTATAACCAAATGCTTTGTCTATTATATAAATCCCACAAACACTTACAGTTAAGGTAATAATTATTTCTATAATTATAACAGCAACTTTATGCATTGCTGCCTATTTACTGTTAATTTAATTTAAAGCCATAGTTTTCCTTTCAAGAAAATGGATGCATGGATAAATAGTGACATATCTGTTTGACTTAATACATGACATACAGATAAATATTCTGGCTTTAGTAACAGGTTTAGGGGCGAATTTAACAGAATGCAATATTTCAAATCTAACAAATTTGTCACATATTTTGAAATCATCAAAGACAGATAAATTACAGATAAAAAAAGGAAAATGTACATTAAACAATGAACATTTTTTTTTACATATTTTTTTGTCAATAGTATCGCAAGATGTATTATTGCATGGAGCTTGTGCAACCAGCCATAATATAGTACATATCCTTGAAAAAGGCTTGTTTGTTTTTTTATTATTTTATTTGTCTCCCTTAATTTTGGCAGCTTTTTAAAATCTTATTTCCAGTAAGAACTTTGAAGCAGGGCTCAAGTGAAGGGGTGTACTCTACTGTCACTTCTTTCACTGATTTAAATGAAAAGTTACAACTCTTCATTCACTTCAATTATTTCTATATTTTCATACCGCCACTTCTAAATTTCCACTTCGACCACTGCTTTTAAGAATTTCACAATTTCATGGATTATATGTCCATATTCAGGAATACTCCAGTTCTGTGCATGGGTGACTTTAATATGGCTTTAGATGCTGAAAAAGAAAAATGAGGGAGAAATTTGCTAATCATTCAACACAAATCTGTAAGAATTTGTTCTCGTAGATTCATGGAGATCTAAGAAACAGAACTTTGTACAGTTTTCCTGTTTCTCCTCCTCACATAATTCTTTCTCCAGAATAGAGAATTAGATATTAAACCCAGGGACACACATTTTGGAAACTGAATCCTTTTGGGTTGACTTTATTCTAAACAGATAATGGCCTTTTAAGCAGACAGACGGGTTTTTATTTTTTTAAATTTAAAACAGTGGTCAGTTTGGTAGTATAGGACTCTTTTAAGGAATGCTTACTAGGCACCTTGGTCCGGATTCACAGTTACGTAGTTTTCGACTATGCATGCGTAGTAGCTTATTTACACTATCTATGTGCCATTTCTGTACGTAGATTGTGTACAGGAGGAGCCCTTTATTACACTACCGTACCATGTGACCACAGTAGACCAGACGGAGAGAGGGAGCGCTGTGGAGGAAGGAAAAATACTCAAAGGTAAGTAAGAGAAGAGACTGGACATAAGGGGCAGACAATGGAGGCTGGACATAAGGGGCAGACAATGGAGGCTGGACATAAGGGGCAGACAATGGAGGCTGGACATAAGGGGCAGACAATGGAGGCTGGACATAAGGGGCAGACAATGGAGGCTGGACATAAGGGGCAGACAATGGAGGCTGGACATAAGGGGCAGACAATGGAGGCTGGACATAAGGGGCAGACAATGGAGGCTGGACATAAGGGGCAGACAATGGAGGCTGGACATAAGGGGCAGACAATGGAGGCTGGACATAAGGGGCAGACAATGGAGGCTGGACATAAGGGGCAGACAATGGAGGCTGGAAATAAGGGGCAGGCAATGGAGGCTAGACATAAGGGGCAGACAATGGAGGCTGGAAATAAGGGGCAGACATGGAGACTGGACATAAGAGGCAGACATGGAGGCTGGACATAAGAGGCAGACAACGGAAGCTGGACATAAGGGGCAGACATGGAGACTGGACATAAGAGGCAGACATGGAGGCTGGACATAAGGGGCAAACATGGGGGCTGGACAAATAATATAGAGGCAGATATGGAGGCTGGTCATAAAAAATAAAGGGCAGACATGGAGATTGGACAAATAAACAGGGAGGAGACATATAAAGGCTGGACATAATAATAATAATAATAATAATAAGGGTCAGACATGGAGGTAGGAAAAATAAAGGGGCAGATATAGAGGCTGGACATATGAATCTGGACTTATAATAAGGGGCAGACATATGGATGGTTGTTAAAATAAAAGGGGCAGGCACTAGACCCGCTGGTCTGGGTGGTGCAAAACACACCCACTTTCCCAGACATACCCGCTGGAAGGTACAAGAGACACCCCCTCTACCAGGCTGCAACATTTTGTCCCTCTTTCGAATTCTCAAATGTTGGGAGGTATGATTATACACATAATCAGAGGCATATTGAACAATAGATTTAATATCTAAAGGAGCCCCATAGATTGCTCATATATTTATATTTATTGCTAGATTGTTATTTTATTATATGATTTGTAATCATGTGCACGTTTTATTTTATTTTTATTTTTTAGAGAAGTTTTAATACATTTTGTGGTATATATTCAAAGCTCATCCTTCTTTTGTGGTTTATGTTGTTTTGAAGGCGGTGGTCACTCCTAAGGCTGCTGCAGAATATATACAAAAATTAAAGTGTTTCCTTTTTTTGTCACACTTTGGATCTGTATATTGGTATGAGAATGTGGCGCTGATAATACTATCCTTGAAATGTATTCCAAGGATAGTTATTTGATTATTTATGTATAGAATAAAATTAATTTAACTCCCCCTGAAATCAACATGGTTTTGCCCAGGAGTAACTTTCCTCTCTTACTTTCAAACTGTGAATCTGGTCCATTGTTTTCAGAAGGACATATATACATTAGAGACCCACAAAGATGGGCAACTGCAATGGTGCATGGCATGTGTCACAAAACATACAAAGAAAGACTAGAGAAAATACCCATGTATAGAAGAGCAGAGAAGAAGGAGGGACAATATGATATCTGCTTTTAAATATATTAAGGTGTTTGACCAGGTATCAGAGGTGTATGGAACCAGGTATAGGTGTGATTTATCAAAGGAAGAGGTGTATTAGAACACACGGACATGCATTTACACTGGAGGGTGGTAGGTTTAGAAGAAATAGGACGTCACGAAAGGGTGGTTGATAAATGTAATAGCCTACCATCTCACGTGGTAGGGGCTTATTTTCGGCTGCCTTTATTTAAAAAATAGTGCTAATTTAAATAAATAAAAAAGTGTATTCAGTAACTGCCACCACAGTCTAAGGGTCGGGCTGTGGTAAGGGGAGTCTTAGGGTCAGGTTGCAGTGAGGGGAGTTTAAGGGTGAAGCTGCAGGGAGGGGAATTTTAGGGTCAGGCTGCGGTGAGGGGAGTCTTAGGGACAGGCTGCGGTGAGGGGAGTCTTAGGGTCAGGCTGCTAAATAGGTTAGATAAAAGAGCTTTATATGCAGACAATACCCTGAATCAATTGCTTCTGGTTTATGAGTTTGAGCTCTACTCTGGTCTTAAAACATGCTGGGATAAATTCAATAAATAAAAAGCTATGGGGAGAGAATACCCAAATTGAGCACACAAATATAACAAAAAGATGGACATCTCCAGTTACTTTTCCTCACTTTAATTTAGGGTCACAAATGATATATCTCTGTGACAAAATTAAGGTGTGATCCATACTACCACTTTCTGCTATAGATCATAGATATTTAACAAAAATGGCGATGCAAACCAAAGTTTTCTAAATATCATAACCTCCCTTTCTAAACCTGAAGCTATGTCTAAGAAAATCAACACTGATTATTTCCTTTGTATGGGAGGCAAGCAAGGTAAGGTTAGTGGGCAGACTCCCTACAGAAAAAGAAACACAGGAGGCATGTCTCTCACCAGACTCCAATTACAGAATACGACTATGCTGCACAACTGATACATCTATTAGAATGGGTAGTTGAATCTGAACATGGTGATCATCAATGTGTGCTAGTGGAAAAAGCCCATATTGGGCATATAACCCTTTTTACTGCTTTACTGGAAAAAACTCTCCTCTAACTCTCCTACTGTACAGGCACAGCAGATCTAGGAAAGGACCAATGAACATCTGGAAGGCTCCCATATAGACCCCTGAATCCCTCTATAGGGTAATTCTGCCTTATAGAACTACATTAAGGAGCCAAAATGAGGTTCTATTTTAATATAATAATACTTCTAGATAATAAAAGTTTTTAAACCCTAATTACACACATAATACTTCGTCTTTAATAACCACATTTTTCTTTTTTTTTTATTAAATACAACCATGTAGACATACAGATTTATACAGTTCATGTAGTGATAACATAGGTTCTGGTCAACTGTTTTTCAAGATGTATTCACATCTCAATAATACGGCATTCACATCACCAACTCACCAACTCTGAAAAACTCGGGTATATTCGGGAGAGGAATACCGGGTCAAAAAAAAAGACACCTTTATAAAACACCAAAAACCCGGGAAATTCCCAACCCAATGAATTTCCCAGAATTGCCCTGTCTAGCAACTGTGAATCATTGTTGAAATGAGCTCTTATTGGCTGCTTGAAATGATGTAATTTAAAGAGGACTTTACTGTTGCACACGATGATGTCAGTACATGCTGGCCATTCTAGCTGCATTATTTTGACGATGGCAGACAATTTAGTTGTTTTCTAGCTCCGAGACCATGGCTTTGCTGATCATTTTGCTGTTTGAGAGAGCAAATGACACCCTGTTGCAGCTAACTACATTGTGTCATATGTTTCATTGTGACATGGGGGCTGATCCAGAGCTATGCTGGCCCACTGGCCGTAAGTACGGCCAGCATAGCTCTGAAACACTCCCCCCAACACTCCCCCTGTGGCCGGCGTAATTACCCACTGTTACTCTGGCTGAAAGCTACCTTAACTTCAGCCGGCGTAACAGTAGGTAATTATGCCGGTCACAGGGTCGTAACTGTCCTAACTCCATCATTTAATTACCTTCCCCCGCCTTCCTTCCGTAAGGGTTGCGTAGTTATGGCGAGGAACGCCGCCCTCACCGTAACTACGCAACAGTTAGGGACGACCAATCCTAACTGTCGGGTTTCCCTAACTACATGCGTACTACATGTGCAGAACAGCAGAAATGCACTAGATACGGTGGCAGTAGCTCTGGATCAGCCCCATGGTGAGCAAACAGATGCAATTTCTGGTTGATTTGCAGAAGATACGACAGCGATATTTGCGCAGGAGGAGTGCATACATTAAGGCTGCTCAGATGTCCATTCTGCGCTACACCACCCTTAGTAACCGCAGTTTGTGGGCCCAAAATTGCAACCACACTGAAGCTTTCTGGGTTACAGTGGAATGCTTTGAGGAGGATCAGTGGATTGTGCACTTCATGATGTCCCGTCGGACCTTTCAGTATGTGCTTGATGCCATCTCCCCAGTGCTGACCAGACAGACCACAACTTTCCGGATCCCCATTCCACCCTGCAGGAGGCTAGCCATTGTCTTGTGGTGGTATGTAACCCCTGGGAAATATCACAGGATGTCCTGCATGTTCGGAGTTGAAATTTCGACCATCAGTAATCTCGTGCGTGAGGTGACAGAGGCTTTGCTGGAACCACTGTATCAGCGCATTATCTGCTTGTCTGAGGGAGAGCGTCTGGATGACACCATTGTCGGTTTCCTAAGACGTGGCTATCCGAATGTGCTGGAGCGATAGACGGGACACACATCCCCATCATTGCCCCTGCGCAGAATCCAACGGATTATCATGACAAGAAAGGCTGGCATTCCATTGTCCTCCAGGTTTTTGTTGACCACAAGTATTGGTAAGCATATGTTTCAATGATACCTGTAATTATATGTAGTGTAATGGATTGCTAAAGGTATGCTATGTACAGCTTCACAGATGTTTTTGATGGCTGGCCTGGACGTTCTCATGACGCCCGTGTCTTGGCAAATTCAGAACTCTACAACCTGGCCGAGGAGGTTAGAGGAGGAAACTTGTTCCCCAGAGAGGTAAATAAATAACTTAACCACTGTACATCTTGTAACTACTGAAACCTATTATTATACCCCCTGTCCCTCCTGTGCCTGCTTATATCACCCGCTGTAATGCCTAACCCCTGTCCCTCCTGTACCTGCTTATATCACCTGTTTATTATACCCTATTATATCACCCTTGTTCTTTAGTTTTTTTTTTTGGTATTAAGAAACGAGACTGAGCATGCATGTATTTCTTTACAGAAGTCAAAGACTGTGAACGGAGTGGAGATCCCCGTGCACATCATCGGGGATGATGCATACCCTTTGTTGGCTGATGAAGGGATTCACCCAGCATCATCATCTTTCTGTGGAGCAAGTGTGCTTTACATTGAAACACAACTTGTGCCGCATGTGGTTGCAGCTTGCTGCATTTTACATAACATCTGTGAAATGCACAAGGAGCACTTCCTACCAGAATGGTCATTTGTGGACTCAGAACTACCTCAGCCGTCTTCTTCTTCTGAGCCAAGTGAGGGTGTGCATCGTACCTCCAGTGCGGAAAGCATCCGCACAGCCCTAACCAACAACCTTTCTTCTTTCAATCAATAAAAACAAACTTTTTGAAAACATAACCTGTTTATTACAAGTGCAATTATTCATAGAACTGTAGCATTTTAGAAATCATATGGGGTTTTTTTGTTTTTGTTTTTTATAAAAGTGTTTTTTTGGGAACAAGTATTCTAAGAACCTTTAAAAATATAGATGCATGGGTACAAATGCAACAATATGGGGAAATATTGGTATAACACAAACATAACCAAAAATCACAGTTGCTGATAATTTGGGTAGTGCTCTGGATGATACTGCTGATCTTGGGGAGGAGGTGGGGTCAGGTAAACATGGGGAGGGTAGGCAGTAAAAGGTTGCCCGCTTGGCTGGTAAGGTTGGTACGGGAATGGGGGTAGGGGGGGTGGGTGTGTTTGATGAAACCTCATGCCTTGCACTATTCTTTCTATGAAATTCATATTGGCTTCACGTTTTTCTCTGGTGATGGCAGTTATTCGGTCTAAAAAGTTTTCTTGTAGCTGCCTTTCATGCTGGAAGAACCTTTCCATCCTCTCATCCTCGTTCTTCTGCATCGCCTTGTCCATTGTGTCGAGTTGCTCCAACATGGTTGCAGTCATAGCCTTAGTTGCTATTTCCACCTTCATCATGCACTTCTTTCTTTTTGGAACGTTATAAACTATGAGGATGGAAAAACACTTTCATGTTTTTAGTTTAGAAACATTTTCAGAGCTTTTATTGTATGCAAAATTAAAATTGACAAAATACATGGAAATACTTACTATTTCCATGCAATCCTGTGGAAGTTGAGGGTTCATCAGGAGTGTTTGACTGTGTGGCATTTGCTATAGTAAAAATAAAAAACACACATTACTATTACTGTTGCTTATTCTTAGTTATTTATGCTGAGCAGCTCCTGCACCTCATATTCACGCCTGTGTGCACCCACCACAAAAAATAATATGTACTGTTTTGAGTCAAACTTTTCTCAGGCATAGACTTTTCCAAAACATCATCTGAAGTATCACCTATAAAACAATAGCCAGCACCTCAACATTGACGCCCAATACAGCTGTTGCCCTCTTTACATTGACTGTGGCGGAACTTACTATGATGTGGCTCCAAGTGTGTATGGACAGGCTCTTAGCTCTTATGTATGTGCACAGTTTGCAAGGGGACAGGCTCGTCACCTGAAGTTTGAGAACGGCGAGCTGTAAAGACAAAAAAAAAAAAATATACTGTAACAACAAACACACAAACTATTGCAAATACTAACCTATTTGAACACAAAGCAATAAAAGACAATACTGGCTTTTAAAATACAAGGAAAAGGAATTATGGACTTATAAATTGCATGCAAAGACTTTTCAGGACTTTTCTATTGAATACAAAGACTTTTCTTGATGTACAAATTTCACGCATATACTAGAGGCCACTTTTTAAAAACTTTTATGGACTTACATATTTCATGCAAAGACAATTGTTAAAAAAAACAATTTTACTCACTTTACTTGGGAACAGCATTATAGAGATTGGGCTCCTCCATGAAAAAGGATGCATCCATGCTGGAATCGTCCGCCTCTGTCTCATCATCCTCGAACATCAGTGGTGATGAGGGGTGGGACTGCTTTGTTTGTGGCCACTTACTGACAATAAAAGAGCCACAGGATTACAAGTGGCAGAGCATCCAAATATTGTATTGCAGAGGTCATCAAAGCACCAGGTCACTCAGCCGCTCCCACTCTTCTTTCTGCTGCCGTGGTATTTAGTAAATAGTTTTTTTAATGACTTCAATTTATTCACCACTTGTTGAGTTTTTGTTATGCCTCTTTCTTCAAGGTTTTTTGTGATGTTGTGGTAGATATGGGTGTCCTTCAATGTCCCCGATATCTGCTCCCTTATCCCCTCCTCAGCCCTTATGTTTAGCAGCTCCTGGATCTCTTCTTCACGCAAGTGCGCCATTTTCAAGTCTGAAAAAGGGCAGCATATGATGATGTCATCATACATTGCCCATTTTTCCATCCAATCGGGTTGCAATGTGAAAAACCCAGGTTGCAAAACAACCCTGGACCTTTTACATCACATTTACCTTTCGGGAAAAACCCTTCTTTTTTCCCAGGTCGAAATCCCAGGTCTTTCAACCCATGCCGACCGGAAGTAACCATTTCACATCACCACCACCAAATACCCGGGATTTTGGCGAGACCCAGGTTTTTCTACATTTCATCGCGTAGCGTATTTATGCTAGTGTATTTTCTATGCACTCCTAGACACTCCCCTCGCTCGTACGTACTTTGGCTGTTTTACGCTTGCCAAACCCTACCTTAACTTTTCAAAGCCTAACTACTGACGTACGTAAAGGCTTCACGTACGTAAGTGCCTAAACACACCCATACTGTATGACTTAAATGCCTCACCCCGCCGCCGAAGCGTAATTACGGGTGACATATGGATGCCCCTTCGTTCGTAGTTATGCTGTTGATACGTGGCCGGTATGTACATTTAGAGTTACGTGGTGTAATATCTGCCATGCGCATGCGCAGTAAATACTAATGGATGATTTTACTTCAGCGGCTAGCGTAAAATTGCTCGCGTACGTAGTTCAGGATCTGGCCCAAGGTCTATAACTTATCAAAGCCGAGATGGAGATGGAAATATGAACTAGGCACTAGATGAGGATTAGTTGGAGACTTTGCTAGGCAGCTGTTATAAACATATGTACATGTAAATGGTTCCAGCAAACATAGATATTTCTTATAAATCACGCATATCTCATCCTGTTCAGGTTGGCCAAGTTTGACAGATCCGACTCATGTGTCCAAAGTTTAAAATGAGCATACAAGCTATTGAAAAAATTATATGGCAATGTCCTAGACTATGTAAGGCTTCCTGCACTTATCCCAAGATCTGTCTCTTCAAGATAGGACTGAAGGACAATTTTTTCTGTTGATCTATAAATTATAAGGACACAGTTATATTAATTTTGACTATAATAAACGGCATTCTTTCACTGACTTTCTGTGAGGGGGGCATGATCTTTGAGGGACTGTAGCTCAGAAAGTATTTCATATATTAAGATAAAATTTTCACCTGTCCACAGATAACCGTCTCTTGATGCCACATGCCAAACTTTATAGAAAAATAATGAAAATGACAAAACTGGAATAGGTATACAAGAAAGGAAAGAGAAATTGGGCAATATAGGACACACTCAAAATGTCCCTTGGTAATGTTAACAGTAAGAAATATTGTTAAAAAGTAAATCTTTATTATTCATATTAAAAAATAAAGGATCTGATTCAGACTTAAGAAGTAGCTTGAAATTAGGGGTCTATTTACAAAGTTAATTTTCATGTGATAATGCCCATTTTCATGTGAAAATGGGCATTATCACATGAAAATGAACTGTTTCTTATTTACAGACAATATGAAAATCAATTACGAACTCTATTGAATACTTTTACTGAACTCTAAATTTTACAGCGCTGTAAAATAAGTAGGGTATTGGGATAGTTTCGGGGTAGTGGTTGAACCCCTAATACTCTGCTTCTGCAGTAAAATGGAGGGAGCGCCGTAAAAAGGAGGGTTCCTGTATCCATATCTACATGAAAAAATATCGCGAAACAACGGCCCCATATACCCCTCTTTTCCTCCCCTTAATAGCTGTTATTAGGGGGAGGAAAAGGGGGGTATGTATGGGGACACTGCTGGAATACCGCTATGTGTTAAAATGTAAAAAAAAAAAAAAGTAAATTATATTTTTATGTAAAAATTGAATAAATACACCTAAAATATATAAAACTGTAAAAAAGAAATTTTTAAATAACAAAACTTACCCGTCCGGGAGAAGCGTCGGACTCAGTCCAGATGTGAAGACACTGCGCATGCGCAGTGTTTTTTCATATCTGGACCTGAAATTTTCGAAGTGAGGAAACAGAGTCTCTGTCCTGCGATGAGCAGAGCCATCATCGAGGGACCTCGCAGGTAGGGTGAATAGTAGTAAATTTAATGAACAATGCTGCAAGGCTCGCTGCGAGCAGAAGCGAGCCTGGATCAGCATCGTTCATTAAAAAGTGAACTCATAGGTAAATAGACCCCTAAGAGAGTAAAGTTACTCCTGGGCTAAACAATGTTGATTTCAGGGGAAGTCAAGTTAATTGTATTCTTTGCATGCAGGGATATATTTTTGAATTGCTTACTGCACACAGATACTGACCACCTTTACTTTTACACTGTTATTTAGACTTGGGATAGGAAACATTCCCTCTCAACTTTAATACTTTTTGCAATAGATGACATATGACTCCCCTGCAGTCAACATGGTTTAGCCCAGGAGTAACTTAAGAGAAGGGGAGATGCTAGCGAAATATTAAAAGAAAAAATTAAATAAATCAGTGAATGACAAAACAAAATTAGTGATTTAAAATCTTGCACAGGGATCCTGTGTCCGTGTGTAAATCATAGCCCATTTATATAAGAATAATCAGGTAATAGCTAATTACCTAAGCGCACTGTGCTAGCGTATTATATAGAAAATATGAAGTATATGAAAATAATTCTAGATTGTCCTAAATTAAAAATTAACTCTGTGCCCTACATAAATCAGGTGACAGAAAATGAGAACGTATTACTTGATATCTTGATACTCATGTCTTATTTAATATTCTTAGTCCATAAGTATAACACTACAGGTCCCCTCGCATAACACAACCACCGATGTATGTTTTACTTAGAAAGTAATCTTTTTCAAGGCATCCTATGATTAGAGACTACAGATTTGATAACTTTATTTTTTAATATGAATAATAAAGAGTTACTTATTAACAATATTTCTTAATGTTAACATTACCAAGGGACATTTTAAGTGTGTCCTTAATTGCCCAATTTCTCTTTCCTTTCTTGTATACATGTGCTCTATGTTGGGTCAGACTGCACCTATGGGTAAGGGAGATTACTATAATTGACATTTATTCCAAACCTATAGGGGTATTGTCACTTTGTCAGTGCGTTTATTTCTATCTTACTTATAAAAACTGGAATAGGTCAAGATGAAAAATGTTGCTATTTTTTCCCCACTCCCTTTTTCTGCTATGTCGTATCTTGTGTTCAGCTTGTTTTTTTTTTTGCAATATTCATAGTATGGCAAATGACAACTCTGCGTGTACTCTGGCTTCACATGAAAGGAGCAAGATGGCCGACTTCTCTCACACAGATTTTCATCTGTGTTCTGGCAGGGAAATCAGCCATGTTACCTCCTCCTGGTGAACTGGAGGATGTTTATAGGATTATAACATTCTGATGGGCTGTAGCAGGCTCCATGTCGAATGCCCCACCCCCCTGTGATGTCACATCATTAATTCACTGTACTGAGAGAGAGATATAAATGCCATGTAGTGAAATAAGTCACAGAATGAGATGTAATATTTCCTATCCATTGTAAAGCAATAATAATAACAAATTGACATAGAAGCCAACATTTCACAAATGTTCTTCTCTAGGATTACGAGCAGGGTAGGTGTTTAATAAATCATGCATGTTAATCATTTTCTAAAATGCCCAATGGCATCATATTAGCTTTTTTCCCCTAAATATGTCTAATTTAAGGAACAAAACTGCTCAAGACTGACTTGATATCTCCCAAAATAAAGGTCCTTGGAATTTGTCACTGCTGGAGTGAAAGGAAGATGAAGGATGATAAATACTGGACTTGCTTAATGGAAAATCATAAGAATATTATTCTAATAAAAGTTTTATTCTCCTTAACAAATCAGAACATGATACAGAAAGGAACAGGTAGGTATATTGATTGTATATACAATTAAAAAGTGAGTAATAACATGCAATTTTCCCCTTTGCCTTAAGATATATAACATGGTGTTATGGATGAATATGGTTAATGCTATAAAAATACAACAGAGTAATACAATGTTTCTGGAGCATTGGCACACGTGGATTCTCTGTCGGCCACACTCTTAACATTAATAAATGAAACTCTAAGCCTTCTCTGTTTGTGTAATCCTCGCACAAGTGGATGGATAAATATTTCTTTAATAACTTACTGTTCATGGATGATGGTTTTGTTTTAAATCATTTACAATGGAGCTCATGCACAAAAACAATCTGTCAGATTGGCTAGTGTGCCAAAACACTTGCTTGGTATGTTCTTAAAGTAATTTGTGGAGCTAGTGGGTGGCCTGACTACGCAGATATATTTCAACATTTACTGCAGTGTTCCTAAACAGATGAAATATGTATTGATATCTACATCATAACTTTACTCTCACCATTTTATATACAGTCCCTTTTAAATACAATATAATATAGTTTTAAGGAAGACTAGAGCAGGAAGCAAAAGGATGTTGCAAAAATAGTCTCATGCATCAGTCATTCCTTGCTAATGTGAAGAACACATACAGAGTTTTGTAGTTTAGAAGTTGTTTAACACAAAGACGGCATATGTTTTTCTTATTTTAAATATGGTAAGATAGACACATTTCAATGGTAACTGCATTTTTTAAATCTTCTATTAAGGATCTTTGTGATGGAGATCAATGTTTTGTTGCCAGGCCCTTCCAAATATTTAAATTTCCTAACATTGGGGTAGATCCAGAACTACGTTTGCCGTACGTTTACTCGCGTAGCGTATTTACGCGTGCGTACCTTCTATACACTCCCCTTGTCACACCCCTTGTGTACGTATTTTGTCAAGATACGCTTTTCAAACCCTACCTTAACTTTTGGCAACGTAACCGCAGTGATCCGCACACGTACGTATGGGCAACACGTATTTATGCAGCTAAGCACGCCCATACTGTACACTTTAAATACAAACCCCTGCCTACTTAACATATTTCAGACGTATTTTGGACTCACGTAAATTTGGCACGCCCACACGTAAGTATTTACGTGACACATACGTGAATGGCCCATACGTTCACAATTACGCTACGTTACTGAGCGTATTTTGGGCTTCGTCAGGATGGGATGTCCAAAGGTCTGGTATCATTGTGCTGAATATTATTTATGAGAAAGGCTTTCTGTTAGAGCAGGCCATGATTGGGTGAGAGTGGCAGATTGACAGGTGGGAGGGGCACTCTCAAAACTACACACAGAGACGTGTAGAGGACCAGTTGTGAAGCAAGCAGCGGTGCAAAAAATATATAGAGAGAAAATATATATAGAAAATGAAAAACATATGGACAATGGGCTGGACAAAACAAAACAATAAACAAAAAACAAAAACAAAACAAATCAAGACAATCACAACATAGGACAACATTTTTGTAATCTTTATTATGCACAATAGCGTAACTATAAAAAGGGGTAAAACACTGGATCTGAATTCAAGATGTAGATTTATAGTAACAATATTATTTACTTATAATAAAAATATATTAATTTATCATAAAATGTGGGGGGGCGGGAATGGGGGGAAAAAGAGGAGGGAACTGGATTGGCGACAGTGAATACCATGCAGTAGATAAGGGTTATTTGCAAATGAAAGAGCTAAGCTCCATGTCCAGATTGAGGCCATTAGGAGAAAGAGTCTTGAGGGTAAATTTCTGATTGTCCTCCCCACATACTGAAAGCTGCAAAGTCACTCCAGTAGGAGTCACAAGTTAGTTTGTCTTTAATTTTGAAACTTTCTTTAGTGGCGGTACATTTGAAGTCGGTGACTGGGTGGGTGCTTTGATTAGGGGAGAGGTTGCAGGCTTGACATCTGTTGCAGCGATAAAATCCTGGTGTTTTTTCGCCCAATCAAGTGCCACTGGGAGTGACGTCCTCTGGAAGGGCACTTGGGGCTATGATGTTCCTCAGGTTGTTCGCCTTTCTATAAGTGATCTTAGGTTTGGCAGGGAGAATGTTCTTAGCTACAGGGTCCTGGAGTAGGACATGCCAATGTTTTGCCACAATTTTTTCATCATTTTGTGGTTGCTGTTGAATCCCGTTATGAGGCGGGTTACTTCTTTCTTGTCTTCCTCATTCTTAGCGTTTGTGCCCGCCAATGTCTTGTCGCTCAGTAAGGTTTCTCTTTTGAGGTTTCTACTGTTGGTGAGTTCTTTACAGACTAACGTTTTGTCATATTCTTTCTCCAGGAACCTAAGTTTGAGTTCTTCAGCTTGGGTTTCAAAGTTTCCAAGATACACAAAAGCCTCATAGAACCCCCAGTACGACCCACAGTATCGGGCATCAGGAGCCTCACCACTAACCTATCAGCTTACGTTGACCATTTTTTGCAACTCTTGGAAGTTGCTCAAAAGAGCTACCTTAAGGATACCAGCAGTGTACTGAGAATTTTGAAAGAAATCGGCTGGGGCGATTACATACTGATGACAAGTGACATATCCTCACTATATTCCATCATCAACCATGAAACAGGAATTGAAGCAACACGCAATAGTCTTAAAGAGGGTTCCACTCTTCCATCAAAATAACAAGACTTCCTGCTAGAAGCTATTCACTTCATCTTCACCCAAAATTATTTTCAGTTTGACCACATGTGCTACAGGCAGATTCGCGGTACAGCTATGGGCATGAAATTCGTGCCCAGCTACGCGAATCTGTTCGTGGCACAGTGGGAGAAGAAGGTCATCTGGTCCCCCTCCAATCCTTTTTTGCAACACATAAAACTGTGGAGACGCTATATCGACTATGTCATATGCATCTGAATGGGAGAAGAAGAGACTCTTTTAAAGTTCATAGAATACCTGAACCAGAATGATTTGAACTTAGTATTCAACACGGAACATAGAAAAGAAAAGGCTACCGTCCGGGACCTGGACTTGAGAACGGACAACTGCTCACAAGGACACACATCAAATCAGTTGATGCTAACACATGTATCCCATATATATATATATAAGTTTCAAAATTAAAAACAAACTTATTTGTGACACAAAAGGTGTCATTTACCTGCTGAAGTGCCCTTGCGGCCTTCAGTATGTGGGGCGGACAATCAGAAATTTGGGAACTAGAGCCGCAGAACATATCCGCAACATAAGAAAGGGTATGACCAACCATAGTGTACCTATGCACTTCCTTGAACACCATGGAAGTGACCCTACAGGTCTTAAAGTGACAGCCATCAAAAAAGTCACCAGACCTTGGAGAGGGGGAGACTTCGTGGCCAAAATAGCCAAAGTAGAGGCTAAATGGATCTTTACCTTCAAGACTCTTTCTCCTAATGGCCTCAATCTGGACATGGAGCTCAGCTCCTTCCTTTGCAAATAGCCCTTATCTACTGCATGATATTCACTGTC
>WWET01000400.1:598259-624801 GCA_011038615.1 Limnodynastes dumerilii
GGTAAGTAAATGAGGGTGGGGGGGCGTGCTAAGCGGCCATACGCTCCTGTGCAAGCGTATGGCCACTTCCTTAAGCCGGCTGAAGTTAGGGTAGCCTTCAGCCGGCGTAAGGAAGGGGCCATATGCCCGCACAGGGGGAGTGCCAGGGGGAGTCAGCGATGTAACGCTGAGCGTTAGTACGCTCAGCGCTACATCGTAGCTCTGGATCAGGCCCATTGTACCTGTAAACCTGCCTTGCAGGGGGCTGGCTGACAAATTTTAGCCTGGAGGGCAAGCCCACAGCATCAGTCCATAAGTTAATGGCTTGACCTTAGGGTTAACAATATTTAATGGGTGATTTAGTGTATAGGAGGCCGCACCACCATTGGATGTTTACGGCTGCCTTCCTGGTGGTCTACTTTATATGTGTCCAGCCTTTATTACTGTCCCTTTGTATATGAGCACAGGCTTTATTACTACCCCTTAAGTGTCCAGCCTTTATTAATACCCCTTTATATGTGTACCAAGCCTTTATTAATCCCCCTTTATATGTGCCCAGCCTTTATTAATGTCACTTTATATGTGCCCAATCTTTATTACTGCCCTTTGGATGTCCTCAGCCTTAATTATTGCCCCTTTATATGTGCCCAGCCTTTATTACTGCCCCTTTATATGTGCTTAGACTTTATTACTGCCCCTTTAGTGTGCCGTCTTTATTATTGCCCCTTGTATGTGTCCAGCCTTTATTACTGCCCCATAATATGTGCCCAGCCTCTATTACTGCCCATTGTATGTGTCCAGCCTTTATTACTGCTCCTTGAATGTGTCCAGCCTTTATTAATGGCCTTTTAATGGCATATCTACATTTATTACCTATCCCTCTTTCTCAGATTTCCTCCTTCACTTACCTTTACTGTACTCCTCTTTCTTCTTCCTCCTCTGCAGTGCGCTCTGCGGTGATCCCCACTGTGCCTTTCATTCATCTGATAGAGCTGTTTATGTAAATGATGCTGCTGTAGATGAAAAGGCATATCATTCACATGAACAGATATGATCCAACAGGGCTCCCATAGCAGCCCTGTACAATATGTACCAATTAATAGTGTGGCCACATAGTCCGCGGCTGTGCTGTATATGTGCTGCAAACTATCTGGCCTTCCTAAACAACCAGGGACCGGCCCAAACCCCCAAAAGGCAGCACGACCCAGAGGCACCTGCCCCCTGGCCCAGCCCGCCACTGCCTGCCTGAATCCATTGTCCTTATCTCATCCATCAGCCCTGCTGTATGCTGTACCTTATTCAGTCTGTCAGTCCTTGTCCTCCATTGTACCTGCTCAGCCCCTGTCCCGTCGTGATGTCTGACTCCCAAACATGCAGCATGCTGGTTGCCTGCTGCACAAACCAATCCCTATCTTCAGGGGCTCTAGCGTTAGACTCTGTGCCCTGGTGTGCAGCGACCAAAACTATTGCATTATAGTTTGCAAACCTAATGTTATGGTACCACTGGATACAGAAGAAACTGAGTACTCGGGGACTCGGGAGACTGAAGGCGGAAGCCGCTACCAGGGCGCGGAGTCTAACTCGAATCTGGTCTTTGCTAGACCCCTAATGGTGGGGATAGTGTGGGCTGCAAGAAAATAGCAGGTCACGGCCCCGGCAACGACCCCCAGTAGGGGAAGGATGAAGCAAAGCAGAAGACAGAGGTAAGAGAAGGAGAGCGGAGATAGCGAGTGGATGGAGTCAGAATCAGAAGATACTGATCTGAGATAAAACAACAGAGAACAAGTAACAGACAGACCGGGAGTACTTAACAAGATAAGACTTACTAGACTAAGTAGGGAATTCACTCACTCAACCAGAAGATATCCCCTAAGGGATACAGATACAGTTGTTCAGGGTCAGGAAGGGTTAAGCACAAGGAGGATAGAACAATAAGGAGAGAGAGAGGGAGAGAGAGAGAGGCAGGACACAAGTAGCACTGCAGGGCACAAGGAAGGATAGTAATGGTTCACTCAAGATCAGAAGACAAACAAGGGACAAAAGCACGAAGCACAGAGACAGCAGGCTAGAACATCCAATAGGCAGCTATAACCGGCACTGCTGCAATGGCAGTGCCAGAATTTAAAGAATGAGGGACCAATGAAAGCACGAGGCAATTCGCGCCTAATACACCAAATTGGCTGGCTTCCAGGTTGCTAGGAGACGCCCTGGATGCCGAGCCGACAGACAGAGAGAAATCGCGTCCCAGGTTGCCTGGAGACGCCATACGCGAGTCCAGAGGGCGGGGAGAGGAAGTCAGGATGGCCAAGCGGTAAGCTGATGCTGGACTCACACGCTGCTGTGGCAATGCAGCGGCATGTGACATTACCCCTCTAGACGAGGGGTTGAAAAACCCCTAAATGCAGGTTTACCAAGGTATTTAGAATGAAACTTTTTGAGGATCTTATCAGCATAGAGGTTCTCCGCAGACACCCATTCTCTCTCCTCTGGGCCATAACCCTGCCAATGGACTAAATAAAACACTTTCTCATGTACTTTCTTAGAATCAAGAATGTCTTTCACAATTAATTCCTCGCTACCGTTGACTACAATGGGAGCAGGTCTAGAGAGGAACTTAGAAGCAAATCTTCTCGAATCTTTATACGGTTGAGCAGGGAAGCGTGAAAGGTGTTGGGAATGTGCAGGGTAGATGTCAGTTTAAGGCAAAAGGCTATGAGATCAATCTTACGTATGATCACAAATGAACCAATAAAACGGGGCCTCAACTTAGGTGATGTTTGACGAAGGCGGATATTTTTTGTGTAAAGCCATATCCTATCACCTACTTTAAAGTTACAAACAGAGCGATGAAGATCAATTCTGGTTTTGGAGACCAATGCAGCTTAGACTAGAGCCTTATAAACTTTTTTCCAAACAGACTTAATGCGGGTGGTAAACCTATCAACATCAGTATCAGAGGGCTGTTCAGGGGAATACAGAGCAGAGGCTTGAGGATGGTGACCTAAAACACAAAAGAACGGGGAAACTCTGGAAACCGAATGGGTAGAATTATTATACACAAATTCTGCATATGGTATATTGTTAGTCCAGACTTTCTGAGAGGAGGCTAATTCTGATGGATAACAAACTACAAAAAACCCTCCAAAATTTAGCTGCAAATGGGGTACCTCAGTCGGAAACAATATCCCGGGGTAAGTCATGTAACCTAAAAATGTGTTTAACAAAGAGAACAGCCAACGATTTGGCAGAGGGTAACCGAGAGATAAATAAAGGAATAAAATGGGCCATTTTACTGAACCCGTCAATAACTACCCAAATGGTGGTGAAACCCTGGGAGTTGGGAAGGTCGGTGATAAAGTCCATGGAGAGGTGGGTCCATTGACGTTTGGGAACAGATAAGGGTTAGAGGGGTCCCAACTGAGGCTGCCTAGGAGATTTATTCTGGGCTCATTGAGGAATGAGACTCTTGAAGTACCAACCTTCAGAAAGAGACAGGGACAAATAAGTGATTTTGAGGTTTAGATATGGGGCTAAGATGTTGTACTTGTAATAGTTGGGAGCATTACATAAGCCAATGGGCATCACTAAGTATTCATAATGACTGGTCTGGGTATTAAACGCAGTTTTCCATTCATCACCTTTAAGTATATATATAATGAGGTTATAGGCACCGTGTAGATCGATCTTGGTATAAATGACAGCGTCCTTGAGTTTGTCGAACAAATAGGTGATAAGAGGCAGAGGATATTTGTTTTTGATAATAATTTTGTTCAGAGCGTGGAAATCGATGCATGGACGAAGAGAGTCGTCTTTTTTGGAAACAAAAAAGAAACCTGCCACCATGGGGGAACGAGAAGGACGAATGAAACCTTTTTGAAGGTTTTCCTTAATATAATCGTCCATGGCCTTAGTCTCCGGTATAGACAATGAGAACAATCTTCCGTTGGGATAGGAAGCTTCAGGAATTAAGTCTATGGCACAGTCGTAAGGACGATGTGGAGGGAGCCTTTCTGCTTCTTTTCCAGAAAAAATTTACAGAAACTCAGAATATTGGGGAGTAACAGCAGATACATCCACAGAAATTCTACGCACAGGGAGACTACGACACGAGTTGCAGCAGCTGTTCCATTGAATGATTTCTGCTTTAGTCCAATCAATTATTGGGTTGTGGAAAGCCAGGGGTGACCTAGAACCAACTTGGCCGCCGGAGAGGAGATGATGAAAAACTGGATAAGTTCAGAATGATAGGCTCCAACCAGAAGCTGAACGGGTTCCGATATACGGGTAATTTGGCCTCCAGGAAGTGGTTCGCCATTCAGTCCGCAGGAAGTGATCGGAGGAGATAAAAGATTGGAATTCCTGATTTCTTGGCAGATTCAGAGTCCAGAAAATTGTAGGCGGCGCCACTATCCACAAAAGCGGAAATGTGGTTTTAAGCACTGACACTAAAAGAGAATTTAAGGAGGAAATAAGACTAACACCCAGGTGAATCTCCTCAGGCTAGAACTTCCAACAGGAAGCTATAACCGACACTGCTGCAATTGCAGTGCCAGAATTTAAAGAACGAGGGACCAATGAAAGCGTGACGCAATTCGCACCTAATACACCGAATAGGCCGGTGTCCAGGATGCTAGGAGACACCCTGGTCGCCGAGCCGACATGTGGAGAGAAAGCGCGTCCCAGTTTGCCTGGAGACGCCATACGTGAGCCCGGAGGGCGAGGAGAGGAAGTCAGGACGGCTAAGCGGTAAACTGATGCTGTACTCGCACACTGCCATGGCAATTCGGCGGCGTGTGACACCTTACAAGGGATATTACAGGTATTCTATTTTCAGAAATTGATGTTTTTGAGACAATTTCTCATATACAGTACAATCATATTGACCTACAGATAAAGCATCAATGTGTGTACAATGCCCCACTATTAGTATTTGTCGTTTCTTAAAAATTGAAACTCCCATTCAGCTGGCTTTATATTGATTGTTCAAAATACCAATTATGCTGAACTCCATCAAGAAAATTTACACTAAGAACATTTAATTAACTTAGTGAATTAATTAACTAGGAAAATCCTCTTTAATTAGACAAAATTAACAAAAAATCTAAATGTGCTTTTTACGTGGAATATAAAACAGAAAGCAAGAAAAGGAACTAATGTTTTTTCTATTAATTAATCCCTTACTAGGTATAAAAATTCCTAAATAAAAAGATTCAAAAGGCTACCAAGTAATACTAATAGTGTAAAGGTCTCATTATTTTTATTCTAGGCCTCAGTGACAAAGTATAGTAACTTTACTTATAAATTTTAAAATCATTTTTGCAAAACAAACTAATCTTTTAATATTCTGTGTACTTGCCCAGTAAAACATTGTTGAATGCAAAAAACATAAATAAATAAGCATTTTAGGGCTGTGAAAGCAAACAGTTGCCACAATCTGACTCTTCTTCCAGGACCAAGCTCAGACTATATTATAAAAATATGTGTTTATATGTGATATGAAAGAGCATTTTCATCTACATTTATCTTCTAGTTTCTGACCTGATCAGATCTGATTTAGAGTTTGTGTGAATCAGATCTGAACACAAGGCCTTGCAGAATGTGTACTCCCTCTGGGCTGGATCCTGACCTACGGGTGCCTTAAGGGCGTCTGAGGTCAGCACGGCCAGCATCGTAGCGTTGTTACGTGTCCAGATTCCTACCCTGACTTTACCCTGACTTATGTCCGCATAGCTGATCGTAAGATCCAGCGTACGAATCATTTTAGTGGTGATGTTCCTACTTACAGAGGCCCAGATCCTTGCTATGTTCGTAAGAAGGTTGTTTGCATGCACACAACCTTCAAAATAGGGTAATTACGTACAAGATGTATGTAATTCCCCTGTTAGCCCTAGCCCAGGATCTGGGCCTCTGTGAGTAGGAACATCACCACTAAAATGATTATCATAACCACTGTTGTCTTTGGCCACATTGGACTGGATCCAGAATTATGAAATGTGGGTGTGTTCCACACTCCAAGCGTCCGCTTTGCAGTACAGCATAAGCTTGTGCTTCAGGTTTTCAGCACAGATCTAGATCCTAAAGATCTTCTGTTCTGGAAAAATTTCCAACAAAGGGTCAGGGGGAGTTGTAAGCTTTACAGCATAAACGCATGGTGGGAAAAAATGTAAAATAAAGCCTTGGTCAAGCCCTTAACTATGTTTCTTATATATGCACTGATCCCATTTTCTGTGGGGCTGGTACATAAAATTTAAGGTAGGGTCCTGCGTTTGAAACATAGAAGGGAAATTAATGTTTGGATATTCTCCTTAAACACTCCTCTAGCGCACAACTAGGAAAGAACACAAGTATGTGATAGTGAAAATAATTTTTACAGGGATATTCCAGCAGCAACGCTGGGGATGACTAGTCCCCTTTTCAAAAACACAGAACAAAAAAGTAGAGTTGCGCTATGGAGGTAACCTATAAAAATAATATTATTTATTAAAACCAAAATAAAAATACAACTAGGAAATAGGAACTAAGGACCTTATTCACACTTAAGAATCTTCTTAAAATAAGAACTTAAAGTCACTCCTGGGCAAAACCTTGTTGATTGCAGGGGGAATTAATTTAATTGTATTCTTTGCATGCAGGGATATGTCTTTGAATTGCTTACTGCACACAGATACTGACCAGCTTTACTATTACACTGTTATTTAGACTTGGGCTGGGAAATATCACCTCTCAACACTAGTACTGTTTGCAACAGATGAAATATGACTCCCCTGCAATCAACATGGTTTAGCCCAGGTGTGACTTTAAGTTCTTATTTTAAGAAGATTCTTAAGTGTGAATCAGGTCCTAAATCCTTATTGTACACACAAAAACACAAAATAGATATTAAACAATTGTATATATTCAAGGTATACACACAGTGCATATTTATAACTTGCACCCAATAAAAATTATATATATGCCTGTCGACAGGGCTTATTGTATATATTGGGATGTTTCCTTCTTCCAAATAAACCATATAATTGCTCTTGATTGTCAAATGTTGTGAGATACACCGACCCTGGGTTTAGTTGTTAATCAGGACACGTTCACACTGTAAGGTATTGATGGTATTGATGATAAATTTACTGTAATTCCACACAGTTTTATGATAATTAGACAAGTATACTGTCAAGTATCCACAGTGTGTATAACTTGATGAGACTCCAGTAGAAAGGTCCAGCTTATAAATAGTTCAGACAGTGTAAAAGGGTCTTGTATCTGTACACAGGAATCAGGCATATATGACAACAGAAACAGCTGACTTGAGGGAGGTCTCAGTGTAGTACTCGCTATTCAGCCGTGGTAACTCCGACTCCAGCAGCGGTTAGTTGTGCTATACTCACAATTGGAGCCCTTTAGATCGTGCTTCATATACTTGATGCACAGAAGTCTTAGCTCCTCCCTCCGGACGCCGCTCTGGCAGACCACAGCGGGATGGATCCCGTGCAAGTAGTTTCCAAAGAGGTTAACTGTGTCTCTTATTCTCCCCGACGGCTGTGTTAATAAGGGAGCTCGCGTAGTCAGCGTAGTGTACTGTGTATGGCTCAATATCCTGGTGTTTCAATACTGTTGGTATGCCAGGGAAAGAAGGAGGTGAGCGCTGTGTGTATGATACTTGGCCTTTACTCGTTTCTCCTATAATCAGGTTTCATCAGAAGGAGAGAGAAGCAAAGACCTCCGTGCATCACGTATACGAAGCACGATCTAAAGGTCTCCAACTGTGAGTATAGCACAGCTAACCGCTGCTGGAGTCGGAGTTACCACGGCTGAATAGTGAGTAATACACTGAGACCTCCCTAATTATCATAAAACTGTGTGGAATTACAGTAAATTTATCATCAATACCATCAATACCTTACAGTGTGAACGTGTCCTGATTAACAACTAAACCCAGGGTCGGATCTCACAACATTTGACAATCAAGAGCAGTTATATGGTCTACTTGGAAGAAGGAAACATCCCAATATATACAATAAGCCCTGTCGACAGGCATATATATAATTTTTATTGGGTGCATGTTATAAATACGCGCTGTGTGTATACCTTGAATATATACAATTGTTTAACATCCATTTTGTGTTTTTGTGTGTACAATAAGGATTTAGTTCCTATTTCCTAGTTGTATTTTTATCTTGATTTTAATAAATAATATTATTTTTATAGGTTACCTCCATAGCGCAACTCTACTTTTTTGTCCTGCGTTTGAAAGTCTGTACGTGCAAGGGGAGTGGTCTATCCTCACATGTACAGACCTTATGATCGCACCGCGATCCTCTAACTGGGCTCCGCCGCCACTGAAGAGGAATCTTCGACTGCAGCAGCAGCGGACCTCTGGATTCGTTCCAATGTCTCTATTGTGAAATCAAAATAATATTTTTTTTATTATGGACTGATTTCAGGCTCATTGTTTTATTGGGGCAGTAAATTGAGTTGGGTAGAATAGCATACACAGATCCCCGACTGCCAAGCCTCGCTCTTTTCCTTGGTCTGAGTGTGGTCTCTGTTTGTCCAGTCCTAGCATTGGCTGCGTGCACATTTCACATTCACTCCAGCGTTCAGTGCCCTGACCTTCATGTGTTCCATACCAGGACTCTGGTCTCTTGTATGCTAGAGTTTTTCATCTAGTCGTGCCTGTTCAGCATATCATCTTATTATCCTGTGCTTGAGTTATCCATCTACTCACACTGGGCAATATTCAGAGATACGTGTCCCGATCGGTCCCCAAATATAAGAACGCGCGTAGCAAGGAACACCTACCAAAACTCCAGTCACTCCCTTTGCTAATTTATGATCTCGTAGACCACCTCCAACTTCCCGTGTGCATTCCCGTGCGTACAGTATATGTCCTCCATACGTGCATATCATGATAGTCGCACCCATATTCCTTCATTAAAATGCTTCCCCCCGCCCATTCTTATTTAAGTCATACGTGCGTATTTTTAAGTGTGTGATCCAGACGTACCCACGTGCGATTCACGTCCGTTAGCCACTTCCGCACGTATAGTCTATGTGAACAACGTAAAATAAGTTACTACGCATGCGAAGTTGAAACGTACCTACAAATACAGACGGAAATCGCAAGGAAAATGGATCTCTGAATACGGCCCACTGTGTTTTTGTGTGCTGTGACTTTTTCTTCAGCTAGCACTGTATTCACAAACCCTTTGTGTGCTCCCTGATCTTCTCCAGTATACTTTCTCTACCATTTATCTATTGCTAATGTGTGTCTCGTATCTTGGATCTTCTTTGTGTGTCATTAGGGGTGTATTCAGGATTCATTCTAGTTCTGAGGCTTGTTGAATCAGGTTAACATTGAGGGGAGCTATGATTTTCTAGGTGCAACCATGTCTGCCCTTACTACTAGAGGCTCCATTGAATATCAGGCTCTTCCAGACTCTGTGCCCCGGTGTGCCACTCTCATAACAAGATCTCCAAAATTGCTTTATCCCCTAACACGTTCACTCAGTGAAACCAGGGCAAATGTTGGTAAAATACAAACATGACTGAAAGAAATATGACTGAAATGTTTTACCCCAATGACTGCCATACAATACACACTGCACCGTTGTTACTGCCATACAATACAGACAGCGGCTCGGATTCACAACCCCGGACGTATTACACATATGTCCTTAAATTACCGACTACTATGCATGCGCGGTAACTATTTTACAGAATCTACGTTTCGTTTTGTTATGTAGATTGCATATATGCGGCCTCTCCTTTATGTCAAACACTTCACTGGCTTCCTGTCCGCTTCAGACCTCTCTTTAAACTCCTTACCCTTACCTTTAAGGCCATCTCCTCAACCACCTCTCTTCCCTCATCAACATGCACACCCCTTTCCACCCTCTCCATTCTGCTAACCAGCGCTGTCTGACCTCTTTACTGATCACCACATCTCACGCCCGTATCCAGGACTTCTCCCGTGCTGCACCTCTGCACTGCAATGACCTCTCTTCTTCAGTCAGACTCTCCCCCACATTGCATGTCTTCAAGTGTTCACTGAAAACGCACCTGTTCAGGCTAGCCTACCCCTTCTCCACTTAACATTCTCAATGCATCCTTCATCTATCCCTTCTCTTCCTCCCCCTTCTCCTCCGCTCACACCAGTAGTCCACTTCCTTCCCTCTCCTTATGTCTACTGTAAGTTCTTCCCTCCCACTTAGTGTGTTAGCTCACATGAACAGGGCCCTCCATCCTAGTGTTGTTCCTTCCTCCACCACTCCCCCCCTCACTTTGTACCCTCTTTTCCCCCTCTGCTACTCTTTTACCCCGTCCCAACCTCGTGGCTCCCTCTCAACCTCTCACTGTACTCTAACCCCTGCACCCTGATCTTCCAAGCTTGACACCTTGCATTTTGCCCTGCGTTCTGTGCTTATTGTATTTTTGTGATATTTTTATAGTCATATTGTATTTAATATATACTATGCTGTCCATCCCTACCCTGTATGTCTGTACTGTATTTTGTTGTATTTTGTACTGCGCTGCAGACACCTTGTGGCACCTTATAAATAAGCAATGATAATAATAATATATGCAAACTACGTAACAAAACAATACTATGCATGCGTAGTAGCTATTATCAGTAATTTAAGGACGAATGTGTAATACGTCCACGGTTGTGAATCTGGGTCATCATCTTACTGCTGGTGATACAATATATACTGCATTCTTGTGATCACTTTACAATACACATTACCCAAGTGACTATAATATACCACACACTATATTCTACTAGAATATACTAGAATATACTGAATAATTCTAGTGCCTGCAATACACACTTAGTGGTTTTGTTTTGTTTTACTTTATTATATTCATTTAATTATTTACAATTATGTTTTTAAATATTTGCTTTGTTGCTAAACTATGTTCATCTGCATTAATCCGAACATGTTTTAATGCTTAGAAATTACATAGCAAGTGCATTGCCAATTATTCTTTTCTTCTTTATCCACCACTGTATTTCATGCCCCCTGTGCCACTTCATTCCTATACTCTTTCCCTATGCCTGCTCCCCAATCTCTTTCATGGCCACTTTAATTGGGCAGAAGTAGACGGACTCAGGCCCTACAGCCGGCCAGCGACCGCTCTGTGCATGTAGCTGTCAGAGGCTGGCAGCATAAGACCGTGCATGGCACTCAGTCTATAAGCTGTCTTAAGCTACTAGACTCTGACGCTTTTCTCTTCATCCCGTACTCTCCCTCCTTCTTTTCTCCTTCACTTACATTCTTCAGACCAGCGCTGCACTAGGCGACACTATCTCTTAGCCATGGGTGGCATCGCCGGGCGGCGCCCCTTTGGCTGGCACCCCTGACGGGTGCCATCCTGGAGTAGGGATGGATACGCCTCTGGATATATATTTGAATTGCTTACTGCACACAGATACTGACCAGCTTTACTATTACACTGTTATTTAGACTTGGGCTGGGAAACGCCATCTCTCAATTCTAATACTGTTTGCAACAGATAAAATTTGCATCCCCTGAAATCAACATGGTTTTAAGAACTTTCCTTTTTTAATCTGGTCCTTAGTCTGAAAGTAAGGAAAATTGTATCAAACACATTAAAGTTACCTTTTCGAGGATCCTAAGGTAGAGGCACTGAGCAACAAGTGAAACAAGGTAAAAGTTTACATAAAGACAGGACACAGAAATCCATACATTTTTTATATGGATTTTAATCAATAAAAAGTAATCTTTAAAATTTAAAAAACTTTTACAATCTTTACACAAGGATCAAGGTAGGCAATAGAGCAAAACAAGTAAGAATATTTATTGTAAAAATAAAAGTCTTTTCTTTAATGGTGTATATTTGCTCATATGACAACTCTTTTCATGTATAGATTGTACATGGTGTATAGGATGCAGGTGGTAGGAGATGCCAGAAAATGCATATTTTCATAACTATGGGCTGGACCCAGACTTAAGAAGGAGCATAAAATTAAGAGAAGAAGGTTACACCTGGGCAAAACCATGCTGATTGCAGGGGGAGTCAAGTTAATTGTATTCTTTGCATGCAGGGATATATCTTTGAATTGCTTACTGCACACAGATACTGACCAGCTTTACTTGTACACTGTTATTTAGACTTGGAATAGAAAACAGCACCTCTCAACTCTGTTGCAATAGATGAAATATGACTTCACTGACTCAACATGGTTTAGCCCAGGAGTATTTTTCCTTTCTTAATTTCAAGCTCCTTCCTAAGTCTGGATCCAGCTCTATGTTGGTAATTGATGATAATGACATCGCTCCCGCCCATCCCTAGTAACGCTAGGGATTACAGTTGGAAGTGATAGCTGGTCGGGGCTTGCGGGAGCTTTGCCGGCTCTCCCGGGATACCGGGAGAACTGCACAAATTTTAAGAGTCTCCCAGATATTCCGGCAACCCTGAGTTATTCCTGAGGAGTCTTAGTGCCCTGGTGTCTATTCTTGTAGAAATACATTCTTATGCTAACCATGCTAGGGCTGCAGCCTCCCCTTTACAGTGACAGTGGGGCTGGCACTAAATTTTTTAAGATACCCCAAGCTGCTTGATCTTCTGAATTCGTCACTTACAGCCTTAGCTGTGAGCGATGGTAACTCATGTTTTACAATAAAATAATAATAATAATTTCAGGTCAATATTTCCTGTAAATTAGTGGAACAGATCACCCAGGGATCGCCCCTTCCAGCATCACTACGCTGTTCCTACGGACGCCCAAACGTTGATCAGGCGTTGCCGTAGTTTTCAGCCGATCTTACGCTTACGCCCACTGTAGCTAGTAGGTCTGGATCAGGCCCAAAGAGTGGAAAAGTATACTGCTAATATTTTTTTCCAAAGTAAAAACTCAATATATGTATGTATGTATGTATGCATGCATGTATGTATGTATGTATGTATGTATGTATGTATGTGTGCATGTATGTATGTATGTATGTATGTAAGTATTTATGTATGTTCCAGTACAAAATTTACATACACATTGCGAATCAACTGTCAAAAGAGTAGTAAAGTATTTAAAAGCCGGTTTTCCTGTTTTGCAAATGAATGTCCAGGGAAGATGATTGCACAGAAGTGGCTTTACCATGATGAAAATATTGCTATTAACAAATGCTTGCTTCATTCAGTTTGAAGAATGAGTGCAATGACAAATGACAACAAATATCAAATTAATGCCTAATGTGAGAGTTGCATTTCTGTAATAAATATTTTATGTCAACAAGCATGTTTGTTGTAGTAACATCGTGGTCTAAGTGAGAAGCCTGTACCATAAACCATCCTAGCCACAAGTCTGATATGAAAACATACCCCTGCAGAGTAGAATCTACATTAAAGAGACCACACAGAGCCAACAAAACATGGCAGCGATCCACAGGAAAGATTATGAAGTCACATAAGAAGAGCATGTTATGATGACTTGTAATACTACAGCACAAAAACCTTTACCTGAAAAAAATGAAATTATGTTTTTAGGACAATGAAACGGATCCTGACCTGTGCATTTTCCACACGCTTGGAGGTCAAGCGATTCACATGGAAGAGGGGAGTGAACTCCCCTTTCATTCCCCTATCTCATGTGGACTTTAGGTGACGCATGAAATGCTCATGTGCGTAGCGTATTTATGCCAGCGTATCTACGATGCACTCCCCTCAGCCCTCCTCTTGTTCGTACTTAGTTTTGCCGTCTTATGCCCAGCAAACCCTACCCTAACTTTTCTGATCGTAAACGTGGGCGTCCATAAGCTCATTGTGTAGTTACGACGCTTAGCACGCCAATATTGTATGATTTAAATGCATCACCCCACCCTCGGTGCGAATTTACGGATTTTGTATGGCAGGCACGCCCCCTCCAGCGTTGTTCCGAGGCTGGTACGCTCAAGGCCCATACGCTCAGAATTTCTGAGTGTAACATCTGCCTTGTGCAAGCGCAGTAAGTACAAATGTCCGTTTTTACGCTTACGACCATCGTAAAAACGCAGCCGAGCGTAGGTCTGGATCAGGCCCGTAACCTCAGAAACCCACCCCTGCTGTATAAATTAGGTGCTTTCCCCTCCAACCTTTCGGAGTTTAGGCAGGCAGAGGGGATGTATTACCCCATCGGACTGATCTCCAGGAACTAAATTCCCTACGTCTGGAGATCTGTTGTGGAATAACTGCCATGTGCATGCCAGTAAAACAGGCAAATTCCTCATCTAACATGCAGAATTAGACTGTTGTGCGGGGTTATTGATCCGGTCCAATGTTACTAGACATACCTTCAAATATGGACCACGTCAATTTAACCTAATTACTAGTACTCACAATAACCTCATCCAGACTGCAACAACTATGCTGGATTATGTACATTCACACTACACATATGCACAGAACAAACATGCGCACAGTTACAATCAACATAATGAACGTAGTCAATGTACTTTAAGGGTGTATTCCCACAAGTGAGCCAGTCCAGATCCAAACACTGATGTAAGTATAGACAGCTTCCAGCTAAACATTTACACCAACCACTGGGTATGACTAAGGCTGGGTACACACTGGGGCTTTTTCAAAATATAATGTTTCCAATCACACAATCACCAGTTGTCTTACCAGTGTGCACTGTCCAAAGATGCTCAAAAATCCTTTGAACTAGTCTGTGATCTTTTAATTTGATCTTTTGGAGCTCCTAATATGCCAGATGAACAATGGAAAGATATATTTTGCATATTGCAATTGTGTACTGTGTCTATTAGGAGATCTTTGGACCATACACGCTGCAACGGTGAAACGCACACTGGGGAACCTGAGGTATTGAAGGCTTACCTCCGAGTGCACCGGAAGCTTTGCCTACAGCCTGCATGACCATTTGTATAGCCACATTCCAGCTTGATCTGATTGTTGTGGGGCAGGAAGGGTAAGTTACTGCCTAGGAATAGACGAAGTGCTGGCCGTGAGGCCACTAATGTTTTATAAAGGGACAGTTTCCCCCTTCTCTTATAGATTGCGGCTCTCAATGGTGGTTTGCTTATTTGATGTTTTCATAATTGTGTGGCATAATATTTACATTTATAGTCAACAGCTTATAGTGAATAATATTAAAATTGCAACTAGGCAATTTTTTTTTACATATGTGCCATTAAAGATTACTATTTTAATTACATTGACTGTCTCTATTATGGAAGATTGTTTGTGCACCATATAAATAGTTCTCTTTTGAGTCATGTCTGTGTGTCTCAGGTTTTTTTTTGTTTCTGACACATTGGTAAGATATCTGGTGCAAGGTCTTTTGATTGTATGATTGGAAAGATGATCTGATGAATAGCCCAGTGTGTACCCTGTTTAAGCCCAGCACTCTGCTTATGGCAACTTTCTACAGCTTATATGAGAGCATTAAGGTAGCAATAAACCTTCTGAACACTCACCATTTAGCAGAGGCGGAACTAGCGAGTTGTGGGCCCAGGTGCAAAAAAAATTCTTTGGTCCTGGTGATATCAAAGTGCAGTGTGGTGATGATGGCCATGGGTCCTTGTGTCAAAATGGCCCCGGTGCCGTTGCACCTGTTGCACCAATGGTAGTTCCGCCCTTGTCATTTATTAAGTGGAGCCCTAAAGTCAGACTGTGGTGTTGGTACAAATGAAGAACAATTGTGACTCGGAAGAAGCTTGTGAGAGCAAAGTATTCATTGCTTGGGGTTTATTAAACATAAATATGACTTCAAATATGCAGGACTACACTGAGAAAAGCCTTTAGAGTGCAAAATATAAGATTATTGAACTGAAGTACATCCAGGCACACAAGTAAGCCAGTGAAATGATGCATGCAGCAAGGTTATAAGTATGCAAAACTTAAAGATATGAACATGTAAATGCAGAACATACTCTCACAAAATAAACAGTCCTGAAGGGTTATGGAGAAGTATCAGAATTCCCAGGTATAGACTGCAGCAACAGGGAAACCAACCTGACATCGCAAAAGCAATACACAATTAAGGAACCAGCACTGACCACTGGAGAAGGCAGGCTTTTAAACCCAGGACCCAGATGGAGTCCATACAGAAGAGGACACCCAGCGCTTATCAGCAGCTGTATAGACAACAAAAAAAGACTGGCTCCATCCAAGCCTTAAAAATCCCAGTATATAGACAATGTAATTGTTCTCTTAACAGCCCTTAGAAGTGTCAGACCTTATTTGCTTGATTAAAATAATGGTCATTAACGTTGGAATATAGTAAAACGATGATTTTTATTTATAGATTTAAGTTGATAAAATATTCCCACTTCATGCAGGGATAAATATATAAAAAAGTTCTTAAAGTTCTTAATCGGTTGCAAAGTAAAGATCCCACTTCTGCAGGGAACGGCACTCTTACTGCTCGATGTTAGAAAGCCAGATTTACTAATTTCCCGGGTAAATACTATATTCCAATGTTAATGACTATTATTTAAATCAAGCAAATAAGGTCTGACACGTCTATGGGCTGTTAAGAGAACAATTACATTGTCTATATACTGGCAGTCCATACTGAGTTAATGAGCAAGATTGATTACCAGACACCTGGCTGGATAACAAGAACTGAGGGCCGTATGCAGACTCCCGGACGTATAACATATATACGCAGTATTCATGCGCAGTAGTCAAAAACGTTAAACTCCGGATGTATATGTTACACGTTTGGGAGCCTGCATACGGCCCTGAGTTAGGAGTACTGCGTTCAGGAACAAGAAAAGGGAGGATAATCCCTATAACACAAATAAATAAATAGTCTTATAATGTATAATTTAGACTATTTGTGATGCTCAAAAAACTGTATTATTCAGTACTCATTACAATACATAACATTTAACTCATATTTACTAAATATAGTGCTCAAAATATACATACATGACCATTGCAGTGTTATTATTTCTACCATTTCTTCATATATCTCATTGCCCCCTTCAGTCTCAGTCTTAACGTCTCGTCTTTCTGTTAAATCATGAAAATATGTATGTTTACAGGTTTTTGTATATTTGTGTGTTATTATTATTAACTACTGTTTTGCCTTATATTTGCCTATGTCTGTATTGTGCTGTCTGTGACTATATAATGTGTGTGTTTTAAACTTGCTCAGACTGTAAAACTATCTTTATCTTTTAAAGATTAATGAACTGTAAATGTCAAAATGTACAAAACTCTAATATTATAACATGAACATTGTTCTACGCATGTGCAGAATGGCTACCACTGAACGCAAGCACGGAGGACATAGCTGTACAGTTGTAAAGTGGCCACCCTAATATTGCATGGACTGGCTGCTGTCCCATGCACTCACAGAATCTGCACCCTGCCCATTACAGAGCATCGGCAGATGCTTATCTGTTCCAATCTCGGGGGACACACACCTACCAAAGAACATTGTCTGATCTTTGCTATAGACCCTGTACCTGTTTATCATAACACTTTATCCACTAATTGTTTCCTTGACACAAAATGATCTTACAATGTTTCTTTTTTTAATACAGATTTATGATTTGTTTTAAATGTACTCAAGATATATATATTATTTTATAGTTTAAATTATTCAAATGAAAATGTATACTTTAAGATGAATAAGAGATTTAAATAAAGAAAAAAGCTTAAGTTGGTGAAAACAACTGTAATTACAAATGACATAACAGTTACACTGAATATAATTATGATCTGTAACCATTTCACTAACCCCTTGAAAGTATATACGTCATTAATATTGTTAATATTTTCTACTTCTCCTTACCAAGTGATAGCAGAAATATAGGGATCGTCGACTGCCAACAACTTCAGGGGTACTGAATGGAATGCAATGGAAATTGTGAAGCAAAGAACTTCACACACAGGAAACACTGACTAGTTTATGAATGTGCTCCTTCATGTCTTATTTGCTGGAGGTAGTTTTCTGCTGTGTGTGTGTGGTTTTTTTTTTGTGGATTACTAATTGGAAAATACTGTACACGGTTTTATTTCCATGATTCAAATGCAAATTGAAGAGTATATTTTGGTGCACAAAAACTGAATTTTAAAATACTCTCTTTAACTTTCTGTTGTGGAGCTGAGTGACCACCCACTATGAAAGGCTAGTGGACTATTTATGACATCTTCATTTGTATGATGCTTAACTATCGGGAAGCCTCTATTACGTTGTGGTCTTCAGGCACATTAATGGCATGAATCACTGGTCAAAATGTCTTTCTTTGTCATTACATGTCATCCAGTCACTTTCCATCAAGGTAGTAACCCTCTGCATATGTTACATTAATCTTGGCTTAATAGATGGCTTTAGAATTAAGTATAGACCTGTTTAATAGAATTCCTATAGAGCTGAACTAAACTTTCTGTTGTGCTTTACCTGTATCAATCTCTACATTGGCTGTGTGTATCTATAACAAATGTTATGTACTTTTACTAGCCTACAAAGCCATTTACAAGACTGCACCCACATGCATATAATCACTTGTCTCAGGATATCTCCCTACTCAACCTTTCTTATCTGCACAGTGTCTGCAACTGTCTTCCATACTCATTATACGCTCGCTCCTATTTTTGGGTTATGGGACTTCTTCCATACAGCACTCTCTCCATGGAGTGACATCCCTCAGTTAATAAATCTTTCCTCTAGCCTTGAAGTGTAAAGAGCTCACTTAAAAATCACATCTAATAAGTCTTACGGAATTCATCATCTTCCCTCTTAGGCTTCAGATATTAGCAATCTCTGTCAATACAATATTCCATCCCATTTACATAAAACTTTAGTTTCTCTCTTTCTATGCCAAATAGCCTTCAATTGTGAGAGCGACATTGCTGTGTGGCTTGGTGTACAGTCCACTTAGACCCCTTATGTTGAAATCTGACTGCAATATGAATATATATTTGGAAGCTTGCAAGGAGAAGTTTTTTTTAAAAAATGCTACATAAAATTCTCTCTACCAAAATCTGTTCGTTCATTAATTAAAGGTTTTGGGTTTTTTAAGGAGCCACAGTGATCCATGACCAAAAATTGACATGCAAGGTAGCAGAAAGTTGTCTGGGTGTGAAATAAGGCCATTAAGGACCTCGTGGTTTGAGATTAAAATAGGCCTGGGCTATTGGTATAATTGAAGAACAATTGTGAGAGCAAAGTATTTGTGAACCGAGTGGGTACTGATTCAGTGTTTGCAAAGATTTAGAAACTGTTAAGCTGGACACACCTGGAGGGTAATCTGACAATCATTGTGCAGATCACAGGATAATGGTCAGATAGTGTGTAGTGTTCCATGATGCTACGAATTGTCTAAAATGGCATTGCATTGTGGGATTCTTAACCCAGGCTTATTTCTACAATCAGAAATGTCCCGATGTGTGGTAAAATCCTTAGGGGGTGATTCTATTCCCCGTGATGATGTTAGAGGTTGTGACATTCCCTAATTTGCATAATGTTTGGGTGAGATTTTGACATCACGCTAAGCAACTGAAGCAACCGAAGCATATTTCACAAACTCAACTTGACCAAACTACTTCCCCTATTAAACCCATAGAATTGCTCAACATTGTGATGATATTGTAAACACAATATTGAGGCCAACATCCCCCCTCAGAAAGGTGTGAATTACAATAGTAATCAATATCAGTTATTTATTTTTTTAGTCTAAATATAATAAAACTGTAAATACAGCATTATGTTGGTTCACTGAAGGCCCAGTAAGCCCCAACTGCAATTAACTTTTTGGGTATGCTGTTGCTTATAGTACTCTAAGTACCAACATACCCATGGCTGTCAGGGCATGCTGATACGTGAGGAATCACAAGCGCCACCATGTGCTGAAACCCAGGGCCTGCTGTGGTCTGTAGTGCGCCAACACAATATAAGTAAATATGGGCTGGCCAATAAAATTAAATGATTTAAAACTTAATACTTACCAACATGCATGTTCATCATCTCTAAGGTATCCAGTCTGCTAAGCTTTTAATCCTCTGGAACTAACTTATTAGAAAAAAAAGAAACCCTTTAGAGCAACATTTACAGGTTTTTCTCCCAGTGCAGAACGAGAAATATTCTAGCAGCGAGGTCTATTCAATGTAACAATCTCCATTAATTTTGCTTCAGTAACAGGGGCAGGCTAGGCTGGGGTGCAAAGAGACTTCTGCCCCCAGGGCTGCTGCTTCTGGAGCATTTTTAGGGAGTGTGCGGATAATTGCTGAGCACACAGGGCTGCTAGCTGAGAGGCAGTCAAAGAAAGATGCTCCCTGGCCTCTATGACTGTAGATTACCACAATCAGAGCACCGTTTAACGTTTTTAGCTGCTTTCCAGCTAGTAGCTATATAGTAAATGGTTGTCAGCATACTGATTGGTGGATGGCTGGAGCTATTGACAAATCAGAGTGCTGACAGCCATTCACAGCATGGATCAATGTGGAGAGAAATTGTGGGACAGCAGAAGGAGTAAGTTATAATTGTTTGTGTAATTTGGTGTGTGTGTCTCTCCTCTCTGTCACATAGTGTGCTACATACCCCTCTGTCATAGTGTGCTATATACCTCTTTGTCATAGTGTGCCATATGCCTCTCTGTCATCCAAGTGTGTACGTGTGTGTGTGTGTGTGTGTGTGTTCTGGTTTTTATCACATTGTGGGGACTGGAATCTGTTTACACAGTCACATCTGTGTGTGTGAAGAGGGTGTGGGGGTTTGGTGTCTGATCATTGGAGAGACTAACTACATCTGGGAGGAGAAGGAATTTAATTTGGACCTATCCCCAATTTACGCTGGGACTGTGTAGAAATCATAAGGCAGTGTTCTGCTGATGGAATTTCTTATGAATGAGGGGAGCTACCATAGGAATTAGGATACAACAGGGATCTAGCTTCGTATCATCGCTGTGTTCTTAAGTCCAAGCACAGCAGAGGATGGGACGGTTTCAACATTTTTAATTATAAAGTTGGGAGACATAACTAACAGCTTCCAAAGTTAGAAAACAAGAAGAAATCAGGTGGAAAGTTTTACCTAGGAAAGTCCCTTTGTTTAAATGCAGGGGAGGTAAATTTTATCATGTTTCCTAACTCATATCTAAATAATAGTGTAAAGTAAAGCTAGTTAGTATCAGTGTAAGCTGCTAATAACCAACAATCTGAGATTTTACACCATAAAGCCCCCTTCTTCATATAAAAATATATATCAAAGATAAAACTAATAAAAATTGGTATTGTGGCAATCGAAGCATTAAACCAACATTAAAAATGTTATGCAATCTAACTCTTCTAATGTAAATTCCAAAACAAACAGTTGATAACCATGAGATATTTTTTACATATGATACTCAACAGGGCTTGAAGTGAGGAGCTACACGGAAACTCTTCCTTGGATCTTGTTTTTCTACTTACATGGAGGCTTTAGTTGCTGGAAGTGTGTATGTGAAAAACCCTTTTATTAAGCTTTTTCTAGACTTTTTCAGACCTATTTTGGGGATAACTATACGGGATTGGTGCTTATTGTTGAGGATTATATGTAAAATATATCTCATGGTTAGTAGCTGTTTGTTTTGGAATTTACATTAGAGAAGTTACATTTTTTATGTTGGTGTAGCGCTTTTATTGGCAAGATACACTCTTTTATCAGAGGATATGCATGTTGAGTCCTGGTACAACACATGCTAATTTTTGAAGAAACATTCTTGAAAGTAGAGATAGATATCATAGGCATCAATGTAGTAAGTAATGTAAAAAGCAAGGAGAAGGGGACATAGGGAAAGGAATAAGCAACACTTTATAGGTACAGTCTCATCTAGAATATTGTGTTCTTCTCTGAAGGCCACATCGCCAGAAAGAGATAAATACATTAGAAAATTGTGCATGGCCTGTCTCACAAAACATACCCAGAAACACTAAAGGATCTAAACACGAATAGCTTGACGTGGAAGAGCGAAAGGTGGGAATATGGCAGAAGCTTTCAAATATTCCTAGGGGACTGAATGCAAGATGGAGACATTTGGGCCTGATCCAGAGCTACGGTCGCAAGCGATCGTACGCCGATCGTAAGCGAAAATTCGGCAGAAAAAACGCACTACGCATATGCAGTATGACAACTTCCGGTCGACCGAAGGACATGATCGTACAGCGAGCGTATTTTCAGCGTATTTTTCGCTCAAGGGGCGTGCGTTTTGTACGACGATAGTCTAGTTGCTACACAGAGGCGGGGATAGCCATTTAAATTGTACAGTATGGGCGTGCTAAGCCCCGTACGACCAGCGTATCGGTACGAAAATTCGCACGTATGCTGGAAAATCTTAGGGTAGGGTTCAGCCGCCGTAAGCAGGTACAATCAATGGGAGTGTTATGGGCGTGAAAGTTTATACGCCCGGGCGAACGTACGCTACGCTCGCGGGCGATTGCGGTCGTAGGTCTGGATCAGGCCCATTCTTCCAAGAGAGAAAAGTGTAAGAATACAAGGGCATTCACTGAAACTGGAGGGTAGTACATGTAAGGGATGAAATATGAGGAAACAATACTTCACTAAAAGGATAGCTGATAAGTGAAATAGCCTCCCATCAGAGGTAGTAAAAGCTAATAGAGTTGAACAATTTAAACATATTTGGGATCAAAAGAATAAGGTTTAAATACGATCTATTACCATCGTACTGTAAAAAAAATCAGACTGGGTTGGCTAAATGTTTCTTATCTACCTTCAAATTCTATGTTTTTATGTGTCCTACCAGAAAAATAGTATCCTTTTAGCAGCAGCCATTGTAATATAGAGTCCTGCAGGTATAACAATTTACCACCATTTGCATTGTGATGTATTGATTGTTTCTTTGTGAATGAAGTTCCAAGACTTGAAAGACCAGGGCCAGATTTACTAAGCTGTGGGTTTGGAGAAGTGGAGATGTTTCCCATAGCAACCAATCAGATTCTAGATCTCATTTAACTATTGCATACAAGAGAATGTCAGCTAGAATCTGACTGGTTGCTATGCACAACATCTCCACTTTTCCAAACCCGCAGTGTAGTAAATCTGGCCCCAAGGGTTAAATTTACTAACATTGATTTTGTCTAAATATATTTTTTGTGTGATGTTTTGTGGTCTCAATTTCCACTGAATAAAATAGCATTTTTCTAAGATTGTTTTTTGTCCATTCTGGAGTGCTGACTTTGGGGGTATGCTTACCCTTGTCTAGCTTATTATTACCTTTTGCAGTCTTGCACCCAAATATTATCTTTTGACTCATTTTTGCATATGCGTACACCCTCCTGGATATATTTTTAAAGCTTTGCCTCTGAGTTGCACTGCTTTGCTGTTATTTATACATTGGATCTTGTAATATTTTTTTCATTATGGATGAGAATACTGCTGATATTTTAAGTGGAACCAAGCGCTTCACTAATAACGAGATTACACAGATTTTATTTGATGACACTGATTCTCTTGCTTTCTCAACTGACACACCAACTGAAGTATATCATGATATCCTTAAGTTATGTAAAAACTGATTGAACTTACTTTGCATGGAAGTACTTTGTCACAGTACCACAAAGATGGCTTAATACCTTGTGGATTCCATATAAAAAACCAACCAACAATAGGACGTAGTGACAAGGGTTTTTGTAGACAATGGTGTCAGATTTACTTGATTACCTTTGATTTACTTAGTTCTTGTCATTGAGGAAGTGAATTCAGACATTGAAAGTATAAAAGCTGAATTGATAGACATTGAAAAAAGGGGATACAAACATTACTTTCTGACTTCTTGTAACTGGCTTACCAAATTAGAGTTGTCTGTACAGCGTTTTGAAACTGAATTATTGGCATTCAAGAAAAGGAAATACAAAACGGTCAAAGATGACTATAAGGACATTAAAGTGTACCACTGGGTGTATAATTCTTCCTTTGGATGCCCTAAATTTGATAATCGGCCGTTTAGACAACAGAGACGTGACATATCATATACTGATCTTGAGTCTTATACATCACTTAGTGACTCTGACAATTCTTCCCGGGACAAAACTCAAGGGTCATCTTTTTTATACAAGGACATTACCATCAGAAGCAGGACCAGAGGGAGGCGAAGAGGAGAAGGGGTGGCCGGAAGCATCGGTGGCGAAGGGAGATCCAGTCAAGGGGTTCGCAGGAGATAACGGTATATAATCTCTCAAAATACAATCCATCTGAAATAGAATTACAAGTTCTAAGTAAAGGCCTTTTTTTGTCCAAACTTTTCGTCCCAAACCCTTTGATCTAGAATTAGATCTCTATAGATTTCAGAGACAATTAATACTTAAAGATTTTTTTGTAGATCAAATTCAACAAACCCTCGACCATGTTTTCAAACCTAAATCCACTTTTGAGCCTCCCTCCACAAATCCTTCAATAGACACCTTTATTAGATTGGTGAAGCGTGACTCTTTAGCCAGTTGGACTCGTAGTTCTATTAGACACCCCAACATGTTCAAGGATGAACGATTGGCCATTAAAACTTTGAACCAGAATTCATCCATTGTCATCCGTCCGGCGGACAATGGTGGTTCAATAGTGATATTGGACAAAGATTGGTATGTTCAAGAAATTATGTGACAACTCTCTGATACTGAATGCTATAGCACTCTGACATATGACCCGACTTTGACATTTAAGAATGAGATTGACTTGTATTTAGATTTAGCGGTCAAAAAGGCTGGATAACTACTGAAACGTCAAGGTTTTTGAGACAGGATCCCTATTATTTATATCTTACCAAAAGTGCACAAATTGCTTGACAATCCACCTGGGCGCCCCATAATATCATCGAGGGGATCCCTTTCTCAGACCTTGTCTCAGTATATAGATTTTTTTATCCAATCCACGGTTTTAACTATACCTAGCTATATACGTGACACAACTCATTTCTTAAGGCGATTAAACAGTGTCACTTAACCGAATGAGCCATACTTGCTGGTGACACTTGATGTCACCAGCATGTACATGAACATTACCTATGCAGCTGGGATGGATGCTGTCAAATCATCGTTGGAATCTTCTGTCCAATATGATGGTCCTCCATTGGAATTTCTCAACTGATTTCATTTGTACTTACTAAAAATTATTTTTTATTTCAAAATCAATTTTTTCTAAAGAAGTGTGGGACGGCAATGGGGTTCAACATGGCCCCTGCCTACGCAAACTTGTTTATGTTTCAGTATGAAACCAAATTTTTGCTCAATGATCCTTTTTTTTCAAAATTCATCTTTTTCTTTGTTAGGTTCATAGATGATTTGTTTTTAATTTGGACAAAAGCAGAACAACTGCTTATTGAATTTGTTTCCAAATTGAACAGTTTGAAGTCGACCATCAGATTTACCATGAACCATAGTTCGCTACAAATTAACTTTTTGGATGTTCTAATACAGGTTACTACCAATGGATTGAATACCTCCTTATTTCGGAAAGAAACCGATAAAAATACCTTGTTACTAGCTGGGAGTTTTCACCCTCAACCTTTGAAATCTGGCCTCCCATTTTCGCAGTTAATCCGAGTGGTTAGAATCACTTCTGACCCCACTTTCTTACTTATTTCCTTTGCAGAGATGGGACAGCGTTTTATACAAAGGGGTTACAGACCTAGTGAAGTTTTTGAAGCCATCAAACAATGTCTTGCTTTCAATCGAGATGTCTTATTGAATCAACAAGCTATGACTAAAACCATTGTGTTCTACACAACCTATTCCACCATGTCAAACATTATGCGAAAGGCCATATATGATCATTGGCATATTTTGGCATCGGATCCTAGGATTGGGAAGTTTTTACAGTTGCCCCCTTTAATAAGCTTCAAGCGAAACTCCAACCTCAAGGATCGGTTAGTCCATAATGATTTGATTCCCCCCAAACCAACAAATTGGCTTTCATTGAAGAATGGAGTATTCTGTTGCAGTGGATGCATCAACTGCAGTTTTCTTATCACCGGGGAAGTATTCCATGATCCCAGAGGTGGGCTGGGCCGAGGGGCAAGGTGCCATGTGCCCCCCAGGCCGCTCCGCCATCGGTGGTTTTAGGGCCGCCTCTGTGCAGCACACGGCTGTTAGTAGCCTATGAATCATCACAGGCAGAGACGGAGACACGGAGCTTTCCAGCTCTGCAGTCAGCAATGACTCACCCACACTGTGAGAGAGACTTTCTCTCACAGCCTGTCATGTGACTTCCCCAGCTCCTCTCACAGCCTGTCATGTGACCTCCCCAGCTCCCGGCCTGAAAAGAACTGCTAGGATCTTAAGGTAAGATTAGTGAGTGTTTTCATTGATAAACCTTTTCTATCTTGCTAATTAAGTAGGTATGGGAGTTACTATAGCTAAGAGACTTGATATACTCATACAGGATATACATGTGTGTAATGAGTAAGTTATGATTATTATTATTTTGAAAACATGATCTGATTAGTTTCAGTTGCAGCAGCAACTTTCATCAGAGCATATTTATGTGTGTGCAACCATTCTGTATATATATATATATATATATATATATATATATATACAAGACATGGCCTGGCACTCTAGCCATTACTCAGTTACTAATCATGATCTTCTATCTTTAAAATAAAAGTTAGAGAAT
>WWET01000400.1:635067-645711 GCA_011038615.1 Limnodynastes dumerilii
GAGTGACTGCAAAGCATCTGTGCTAATTCATCAGTTTGTCTTGATGCACATCATGTTGACACTAAGGGTTCTATTTACGTCCAGCTTCATTTTTTAATCAACAGAGCTGTTCCAGGATCGCTTCTCATCGCAGTGAGCCTGGCAGTTTAGTTAATTAAATTTACCAAATGAATGAAGTCCTACGCATGCGCAGAGACACCCATGTGGCATAACTTATGTATAAAAGCACATACAAAATGGAGAATACCAGCCATATTAGGCTGCCCTGATACACCCTTGAATATGACAGTATAATTGTGCATGCAAAGTCAATTAAAGAAATATATATGAAAAAAATATAATATAATAATACAATATTATTTTCTTTATCTAATCTACAAAATTATTAGAACCATTTTGTGGGATGCAGTTTCCAGCCCAGTCAGCTGTATTTTGAAAATCATACAGCCGCCATCTATATAGCAGCTCTATCATTCTTTGAAACTAACGGAAAATAAAAAATATCTATTGGAAACGGGAGCCCATTTTCCCGTTCCCAGTAGCTACAGGCTGTGGTGATTACAGTGGGTAATAGGTTAGGGTTAGGCTGCATGGAGGGTTAAGGATAGGCAGCGGGGCATGGACGGTTAGGGTTATAGCTGAAGAAGAAATAGGTTAGATTTAGGCTTTGGGAATTAGGGTTAGGAATGGGTTAAGGGTGTAGTTAGCGGAAAAAAAACTTACCTTTTGGCAAATGACTATTCGGAACTCCAGAAGTTGCATCACTGTCGCTATTGCCCGTAGTCTACATTCAGCTGCCGTATGATGAAAAAAGACCATTGTACCAGCAAACCACATCCCCAATTTGTGACTGGTATTAGTATTTTGTTAGATCTCTGCTTAAACATGGTTATTTATACTAAATAAAGGCTTGTTAATATAATAAACAGTGGACTGATGGTAAATTATATTTATTTCTTTATGACCATATAACAAGCTGAGCACAGAACGTTTCAACTCATCGTGAGAGGTTACACGCCGGTGTATACTTTCAACAAAACCTTGAAAACCACCAGATAATGAATCAAATCTGAAAATAGAAACTGTACTCATAAAGTAATTGGTGTAAACTGCTTAACAGAGGACATATTGAATCAAGAACACATTTCCTTCTTCACTTCCCGAAATACAATGACACAGATGAAAAATACTTTCCCAGGTTTGCTGGAAAAGCAAGGGCTTCCCACAAAAAAGTAAAAGGGAAATTCTTGGTTTCCAGAGGGAAACGTAAAATATTTAAAAAAAAGCTCCAAAAATGTTACATCCTACCACAACTTACATTGTGCTTGAGAAAATTTTTTTAATTTGAACTTGTAAAAATCAGCCACTTGTTTTGGTACAGAAAATAAAATTAGTAAGCTACTGTTAAAATTTTACTTTGGTTTAAAACAAAAGTGTAAGAAATTACACCGGTCAATTACATTTTTTTGATATATTGGGCCTGATCCAGACCTACGACCGCAATCGCCTGCGAGCGTAGCGAACGTTCGCCCGGGCGTAAAAACTTTCACGCCCATAACACTCCCATTGATTGTACCTGCTTACGCCGGCTGAACCCTACCCTAAGATTTTTCAGCGTACGTGCGAATTTTCGTACCCATACGCTGGTCGTACGGGGCTTAGCACACCCATACTGTACAATTTAAATAGCTATCCCCGCCTCTGTGTAGTAACTTGAGCGTCCAGCCTATCGTCGTAAAAAACGCACGCCTCTTGAGCGAAAAATACGCTGAAAATTCGCTCGCTGTACGCTCATGTCCTTCGGTCGACCGGAAGTTGTCATACTGCACATGCGTAGTGCGTTTTTTTTTCACGAATTTTCGCTTACGATGGGCGTACGCTCGCTTGCGGCCGTAGCTCTGGATCAGGCCCATTGTCACAAAAGTACATATAAGTGCATTTCATATTGTTTTATGTGCTGGATTCAAGCAAGTGTTTTAGAATAACTAAGCTGTAGGTTTGGAAAAATAGAGATGTTGCCCATAGCGACCAATCAGATTCTAGCTGACATTCTCTAGTGTGTAATAGGAAAGTGTGAGCTGGAATCTGATTGGTCGCTATGCGCAACATCTACACTTTTCCAAACCCGCAGCTTAGTAAATCTGGCCCCAGGTGTGAGTCCAAGAAGTGGACTTTCATATACATTACACTCTATGGTCTTGAAACTTTTAAGAGATTGTCCACTAACTCTTTGTAGTTGTCTGTCTTACAGTTCCCTAAGACGTTCTGACAAATGCTCTTGAGAGCCTCCCATGCAGCTTTTTTGGCAGGATTAAGCAGACCATGTAAGTGCCCATTGAGCATTAGTTCTCTTATTTAAGGACCCACAAAGATTCCCCCTTTAAGCTCTGCCTCACTGACTCTAAGGAATTTTGTCCACTCTGATCCAGCACTATAATAAAGTTCTTGGTAAGACCCAGCTTTATATAGAGCGGAGGCAGATTGGACCAGATTCAGAATTCAAAAATAAGAGAGGAAAGTTACACCTGGGCAGAACCATGTTGATTTAAGGGGGAGTCAAATTAATTTTATTCTATTCATGCAGGGAGAATACTTTGCTTTTGATTATTGCCATTCAGCTATAATACTATTTGCAACAGATTAAATCAACAGGGCTTTGCCCAAGTGTAACTTTCCTCTCTTATTTTCAAACTCTGAATCCGATCCAAAGTATTTATAAACTAAAATACTGGCTCTATATTTAAACCTAGTGTGACAGGTGTGGCGGTGAGCAAAACATGGGGCCGGATCCATGGGCGTTTACAAGCGCCCGAGGTCATTACGGTTGGCATCGTAGCGGGTAGGAAATCTGGACACTTACATGTCGCATACCTGATCGTAACAGGGCTTCCCCTGCCCCATCCCATCATTACCATGTTTATCTCCACCTTCACCATATCATAATCACCAGCATGCCTAAAATATTACAGGCAGTATGGGCTTGCTGGGTCCTGTAGTGCACCAACACAAAATACTGTATTTTCTGTATTGTTAAAATATTATTCTCCCATATCTCCAAACTAATCCCTCTACTAGCCAATTTTACAGATGACACCACTATCATCTATGCTCCATCTCCTTAGTGACCCATGTCCTTATATATACCTATGAATTATCAGATATGGCTGTTCAATAATTGTAAAGTAAGGTATATTGCGGTACAGTTTGTAGATTACAGTTACAGGGTGTCTGTAAGGGGCATTGCTGTCATATAGCTGGCATGACTGTGGGGAGCAATGTGTATATATGTTTGTAGAGGTGGTTATTGTAATATGGGGGGATGTTTGCAGGAAATACGGCTGTAATATGCAATGTTTATGTGGCAAATACCCCCAAATACTTGTGGGGTGGAAAAGTAAGTATTTGAGATGGGAGGGGTATTGCTTTAATCTGCATAGGTGATTGATAGAGATACTGGCAGAGTATGATTGGTCTTAGACTTCACTGCGAGTTTTGCCTAAAAGCTGTTGTGGAGGATGTCCCTGGTTGCATGCGTAGTAGGTTAAATCTTCGTACCACTTAGGTATGTAGATTGACTACGTGCAGTCTTTAAAGAATGCACATAGTTAAGTAAAAAGAAGCAGTCTACTGCAGCCTCTGGCCTTTAAGAAAAAAAGAGTGGGTAGGGGGAGGGGGGATGAGGGAAGGGATCTCCATGTGTATCTTCCTTCTTAACAATGAAAATTGAAAGTATCATTAGGCTCCTAAGAGTGGGCTGTAGGGTTGGACAGGTGAGTTATGTGTGGATCTGGCTGCACCTAACTCATTATTAACTGTGAACACGGTCCTCTGTCCTCAATGTTCCTGTCTCTCTGCTCTGCTACTTTGGTTCCCTGTCTCTCTTCATTGCTCCTGGCTCTCTACTCTGCTCTGATTGTTCCTTTACTCCATGCTGCCGTTTCTATAGCTATTGGCTTTCTCCACTCTGCTGTCCTCTTTCCTTGCACTTTTCTCTTCTTTGGCCACTCCTTAGGGAAGATCCAGAGGAACAGACAACAGGGGACTAACGCAAGTAATTTGCATAAGTCCCCTGTCTGGGAACATCTGCACATACGTGCGGCAGATGTTTCTTGTGTGTAAGTACTTACGATGAAGGGGCAGACCATCTAGGCGGGGATAGCCATTTAAATGAGGCGTCAGGGGAGAGGGAAGCCCCATTATGACTAGGTCTACACCCTAGTCGGAATAGTTAATGTAGGAATCTGGACACGTAACTGTTTTATGACTCTGTCTTATGTGATTGGATCTCCAATTAACATGTGTTTGGATCAGTGTACACAAGTCAATGCTATCCATGCATCTACGTGATCACACCTCTAACCACCCCCCCTTGTAGGGATTAAGTTTTGATAACCTGGGTTTACTTTAGCATTTCTAACTTGTGAATGGAAAACGCCTGCAGTGCAGAAGTTTGGCTTGGTATTTATTGAGAGGTCATGCCTATTCATACATGTAATAAGACGTCCTATCCGTTTGCGCTCACAGCTCATGCATCTGTTGGATGGTGTCAAAAGTGTCATTTCACTTAATTCTGGGTGGGTTTGAAATGCAATCCGATTTGGGTGGCACAGATTCAGAATCCAGTCCAAGCGCTCATAAAAGAAGGGAAAATCAGAGTGCAGGATCCAGTTACATTTTATCAAACTATATAATCATCATCATTTTTTTTTTTTTTTTAATAATTTATTTTATTAGTAATCCATATTGCAAACAAAAGTTAACAATGTCGAATAATCAATATTGTACATGTAACAGGTAATAACACAGCATTTACAGCCATCACAACTCGTAGATTAAACATGTACGTGTATATAAAAACAGCATAAAAGCGAATGCGTACAGTGATACATATACATAATTCAACCTACATCAATATCTATCATAGTATCTTCTTTGATTATGTACTAGAGCATCCGATGAGTGACATCTATTTAGTTGAGACTGAGTCTTAACAATCAAGCTTCCTATGTTTTTGGGGTAGTGAAAAGTAATAATTGCCTAACTCTAGGCAGTAAGTATTATGGGTTGATCATTATCTAATTCTCTTAGCAAATACCAAGATGTGTCATGGAAATCTTCATGAACTTGTCGTCTAATAGGTAATGGGAGTTGATTTATAAATTTTCCCCAACAGGCGAACAAACCCTCCACCAACTTCTTTCTATCAAGCAGCGCCTCTGTCCAATCCATCTTAAAAATATGGTAAAGTTTATCCTTGAACATATCTAGGGAAGGTGCATTAGGTGACAACCAGATTTGTAAAATTGACTTGCGTGCAGCCGCACTCAAAGCCAATAGGAGTTTCCTGTCACCCCTACCAAATCTCCTACCCTCCGGGAGTATGCCCAGAACAGCCCAATGAGCATCAAAAGGAATAGAGTCAAGCAATTGGGGGATCGCATAATTTTTTACCGCTAACCAAAAGCTCCTAAGAATAGGACATCGCCATAGTGAGTGGGAGAGATCTGATTCTGGTGAGCCACATCTAAGGCAATTCGGGGAATCCAATAAACCCGCTCTAAATCGTCTTACCGGCGTCATGTATGTATTATGGAATGTGTTCAAGAACAATTCTGTATATGTGCTGTCCGGCAACAGTTTACATGCTTGGGTTAACGCTTTGAGGAGCTTAACTGAATCTAAAGAGGGGAACACCGTTGTCCAATGGGCCAAGCCCGAAGTAGAATCCTCATAGTTATATATGTCTCTCAACATGTTGTAATGCAGAGTGATGGCTTTTTTGGAAGGTGGCGGTTGTAATAAAAGCCTGTCTAACGGGTTCACTATATCCTCCTGCGACAGGTGCGAAAGGACCATTTTTACATAATGGTTGGCTTGGAGGAATGCTATGGGATAGCTTGCCAAACACTGAAATTTTTCGACTGCCTGTGCAAATGTGAGGGGGCATTTGGTTGTCGTATTTATCAGTTGGCCCACGCATTCCGCCCCCCCCCCAACTCTCCATATATTAAAATGATGAGATCTAATGACCGGTGAGAATTGAGGGTTACCGGTAAATGGCAAATGTATGGAATAGCTGGATTGTAGACCCACTTTACGCCTAACCTTGTGCCAAATTTTCCATGTATTCCATAAAATTGGGTTTTCCTTTATGGATGCTGTGTGGTCGGTTGATGAACTATGCAGGAAGGTGGAAAGTGAAGACCCCAGCAAGAACTCTGTTTCTAAAAGTGTATTTGCATAGGTTGTTGTTCCCTTGAGCCAATCCCTAATATACCTCATGTGTGCCGCGTGGGTATATGTTGTGATATCGGGGAAGTTGATTCCACCATTATGTTTGGTCTGTTGCAACTTTCTCAAGCTGATTCGTGACCGTTTTCCCCTCCAGATGAACCGGCGAAACAAAGCATTGACTTTATTAGTGTCCCTGTCTGTAAGTGTGAGAGGGAGTGACTGCAAATAATAAAGTAGTTTTGGGAAGGTAATTAATTTGATCAGGTTAGCCCGGCCCGTAAATGAGAGAGCTATATTTTCCCAGCGTTTCAATTCTTCCTCTATAATTTTAAGTGTTTTGCTAATGTTTAAATGGTACAAGTTTGCGGGATGTTTTGGGATCTCCACCCCCAGGTAAGTAAACTGATTTTTGGCCCATTTAATGGGTAGTTCCCTACCCCAAGGGGGTACGTGGCAATTAGGCTGGAGCAACAACGCCGTGGACTTATCCATGTTTACCCTGAAGCCTGAAATTTCCCCATACTGACATAAACGGTCCAAGAGTAATTGCAAAGAATCTTTGGGATTCCCGACATACAGCAGAATATCATCTGCAAACGCTGTTAGCTTGATTGAACGTTGACCTACAGATATTCCCCTAAATTCCGACCAAGATTGTAGAATTCGAAGTAGAGGATCCAGTGCTATATTAAAAAGTAAGGGCGACAGCGGGCAACCCTGTCGTACTCCCCTTTGGAGGCGTATTGGATCACCCCTCAGACCATTGACCAGAAGGTGCGTTGTTGGAGACGAATATAGCATTGAAATCAAATTTGCGAATGGCCTACCAAATGCCCTAAGTTCTAATATCTTGTGTAGATGGGCCCACAGGACCGTGTCAAAGGCCTTGTGGGTATCAAGGCTAAGTAAAACGCTATTATTGTGTGAGGTCTGTTGCGCTGCTATTGTGGCTGATATAGCTGCCCTTATCCCCCGCACGGATTGCCTGCCAGCTACGAATCCCAACTGGTGTGACGTGAGTATATTAGGAAGGAAGCTTTGGAGTCGCGAGGCCATTATTTTACCGAGAATTTTAAAATCCAGATTCAACAGGGAAATGGGGCGATAGGAGCTTAATACTGCCGGATCCTTGCCCGGTTTGGGAAGTAAGATTAAGTTGGTCTCATTAAAATTGGGTTCTGCTATCCCATGGGAAGTGATATGCGCATAAAGATCCTTCAGAATTGGGGCTATATGGTGAACCATGGTTTTGTAATAGCTTGCCGTATAGCCATCAGGCCCCGGAGCCTTATGCAGTTTCAGTTGCTTTATAGTGAAATGTATTTCTTGTTCGGAGATTGGTCCCTCCAGGATTTCCCGCTGTTCCGGCGAAAGTCTAGGTAAATTAGCCTCTGACAGCAGTCTATCCTGCAGTGACCCATCAATTGGATGAGAAGTATAAAGCTCCTGGTAAAATTGTTGAAATAGGGTCAAAATATCTCTAGACTTGTGGCACAACAACCCCGAGGCCGGATCTCTGACTCCCGTGATAAAGGATTTTGTCTTACCTGACTTAGCCATCTGAGCCAGTAGTCTCCCCGCCTTGTTCCCCCAACGGTAAAATTTGTGGGTAGAAATTGTTTGTTGGTGGGTTGCTAAGTTACTTAAATAATGGTTGAGGGTTGCGCGGTGTATGTGGTGTAGTTATCATCTGTAGGATAATTTATATATCTGTGGAAAGAATTTTTCACCTGAGTACGCAATTCCTCCCTTCTCGCATTCATTATTTTATAATGATTTTTGACATAACTAATTATCTGCCCTCGTAATACCGCTTTAGACGTCCCCCAGAATAGCACTGGATCCTCCATGTGTTCCACATTGTCATCTATAAAATTACCCCAAGAAGTGTTAAGATATGCTTGAAATTCGGGGGAATTTGCCAGGTGTTCGGGGAATCGCCACATACGGTGAAACTCGTGTGGGATGGGTAACGTTAAATTAAGGGGTATAGGAGCGTGGTCCGAGAGTATAATGTCATGGATTTTAGCTGCCCGGACTTGTGTGATCAATCTGTCTACAATCAATATATAATCTATTCTGGACAGGCTGTGGTGGACTGCCGAGCAGAAGGTAAACTCTTTACCTGTGGGGTTTAACAGGCGCCAGGGGTCTTCCAAGCCAAAAGATATTTTAAATGATGGGATTCTCCTATCACCACCCTGGCGAGTTGGGTTAGCCTCTGTCATTCTGTCTAAGGATGGATCGTCCACGGCGTTGTAATCCCCCCCACTATCAATTGGAAATTTACTCTCTCATGCAAGGCCTGGGTCAACCTGGCATTAAAGTCCGGGGAGGGGGAATTTGGACCATAGATGTTTACTAGTGTATATGTCTGCTGTTGTATCGTGATATCTAAAATAAGGAACCTCCCATCCGGGTCTGCAACTTTATCACCCAGCGTATAATTTAGATGTTTACTTAGTAGAATTGCTACACCTCTCGTTTTGGAACTATATGATGCCGAGATGCATTCCTTTATCCATTGTGCCTTTAATGTGGAACCTTCACCCTCCTTCCAATGGGTCTCTTGAATAAAGAGTATGTCAGGTTTCAATCTTCTCAAGTGGGATACAATTTTTCTCCGCTTAATAGGCGTATTTAGGCCACCCACGTTCCACGAGAGAAGACGAAAGCTGTCGATAGTGGTCAGGGCATTTAAGGCTGGTGTGTTATCAGCCATTCACTGTGTGGGTAGTACAATAAAAAGATCAACCACTGAAGCTGGAAAACTTTTAAAGACCCCTCAGAAGCCCCAGATTTCGCATGACTCAGTACAATAAGATAACATGGATTACTATTATTTTTTAAATTTTTTCGAACAAAAACAAAACAATAACCTTCTGGTGCGTGGTCTCGCGTTTGCAAGCCACGGACCTGTGAACAAAACTTAGTTTGAACTCTAAGTAGAACTAGCATTAGAGAACTTGTCTAATACGTGAGAGAACTTGGTTTAATTGACCGGTACAACATTTTTTTTTTTGTTAATTCTATTAACCCTTCAGTCCCCTATTGAGACCTTAAGCAAGGTGATTACAGCTAACACATTGGGACTAACTCAGACTTATGCAACATTTTAATGCTCAGTCGGCCTGGTCAGGCTGGGCTTGAGCGGGGAGATTACGCACAAACTCCTGGGCCTCTCCCGGGTCTGTGAATATATGGGTTTGGCCATTCTCTACAATGCGAAGCTTCACGGGATAGAGTAATGCGAATCTTCTGCGTTGAACGAATAGCGTGTGACATACGGAATTGAATTCCTTCCGTTTGCGCGAAATAGCTGCTGAAAAATCTTGGAAGATGAGCAGTTTGTTACCTTCTACCACTAATTGGGGCACTCTTCGAAAGGCAAAGAGGAAGCGTTCTTTGGTGCGATAATCTAGAAATTTGGCTATGACTGGGCGTATTCTGGAGCCCTCACCCCTCCCTTCAGGGCCCAACCTATGTGCCCTTTCTATCTCTGGTTTATCAGCAACTGGGTCTAACCCCAAAGCTGCTAGGATTAGGGAAGTAAGATATTCCATGAGTTTGTTGCCTTTGACCGTCTCAGGAATCCCAATAAACCTTAGATTGTTTCTGCGATGCCTGTTTTCTAAATCATCCACTTTGTTGGAAAGACTTTGAATCATCCTAGTTTGGGAGTCTATCGTGTTTTGAATCACTTGAGTGTGATCCTCCACGTCGCTGGTACACTGTTCTAGCGTCCCAATCCTGGAAGTATTCAGATCTATTTTAGTTAAGGAGGCATCATACAATGACTGCAAGTTTTTGGTCTATTATTGGTGTTAAGTATTTAGATATTTCTTGAGCCATGAGTGTCAGTGTGGCCGGTGACATAGGAACATCAGAAGTTGGGAGTACATTGTCTGTGACAGATTCCTCACGCTCCATTCTCTTAGGGGACGAAGGAAGGGACTTTGTTGGGTTGTGTTTAGTTCTAGTTTTGGACGAAGATGAAGTGGAAGCTTGCTTAGCCGGCATAGCTTCTAGAAATTTGTCCATGGGGAAACAACCCCAGAGGAACCAACTCTTCTCTTTGTTTTTTTTTTGTTTTTTTCCCCCCTTCCTCCTCCCCCTTTCTTGAGGGGTGAGACTTGTGCCTATGCCCGAATTTGTGAACTTCCTCTTTTCGTCTCCCTTCCTCTCTCAGAACGTTTAAACATCCACTGGAACCAGGGGTAGTCTGGGTAGCCTCAAAGAAGAATAGGAGGAACTAAATGAATTGTTAGAACAGCATGGATATATAGAAAAAAGAACCAAGTTCTCTCAAAAGGATGTGGTATCACATATTCACCCTTGTTGATAAAACTTTAAATAATATGCCTCCCTCTCCCCCCCCCCCCTTCAACACATTTTTAGAGTATCCCCCCC
>WWET01000400.1:656045-668448 GCA_011038615.1 Limnodynastes dumerilii
AATGCCATACTTTACAAAAAGATAAAAACATTGTGACATAAGAAACATAGTATATAAAATATATATATATATATATATATATATATATAGGAACTCGCACAACATTCAACGTAAAGAAAGTAGAGAAAAAAATAAAACAATTATTGTGTAATAGAGTGGTATTCAGTATTACTAATTGCTAGTGATCTTCTATGCGTATTATAAATAAGCTTGGGACAGATCCAGAACAACGCTTGGGAGCGAATTTACACGTGGCGGACGCGTAAAATTGCGTTTTGGTAAGTACTGCGCATGCGCACAATAGAAAACACGCTCTGTAACGTAGCGTAAATGTGAACGTATGGGCCATTCACGTATTTGTAGCGTAAATCCGTATGTGTGGGTGTGCCAATTTTCGTGAGTCAAAAATACGTCTGAAATACGCTATGTATACGGGGGTTTCTATTTAAAGTGTACAGTATGGGCGTGCTTAGCTGCGTAAATACCTTTTGCACATCCGTATGTGTGCGGATGACAGCGGTTACGTGGGCAAAAGTTAAGGTAGGGTTTGGAACTTGGACAAAATACGTACATTCAAGGGGTGTGACAAGGGGAGTGTATAGAAAGTACGCGCGCGTAAATACGCTACACGAGTAAACGCATTGCAAGCGGAGTTCTGGATCCACACCCTTGATAGTAAACCTGTAGTGATAACTTTGCATCTTGGGTTTCAATATTCACTACTATGAAATTACATAAACACAACCACAGATAGTAGTGCAATATTAAAAGGTATCTTTACTTATTTGAAAACATATAAAATACATGTACTATATAAAAAATTATAATAGCTTTAAATAAAATATATACTGTTAGGTTCTTAATCTGTGATAGACTCATCCATATTTTTCTCAGGTTCTCATTCAGACGCTCAACCTATTTATTTACTAAACACTTCCTTGTGTTTAGTTTCTAATTTTAACCTTTATGTCTTAATCTGTGTGTCTGATATACAAGCTTCGGAGCGCTGAGGCCTGTCTGCGAAAGCATATGTCTGTCAACTTTGTGCTGTAATGTCAGGAACAGTTCTTAAATAAGTGTAAATAAAGGTTCACTCTTAGGGCCAGATTTACTAAGCTGCGCGTTTGAAAAAGGGAAGATGTTGCCAATAGCAACCATTCAGATTGTAGCTGACATTCTTTAGTATGTAATAGGAAAGTGAGAGCTAGAATTTGCAGAAAAATCTGGCTCTTAGTCTTAGCAATATGAAAGATATTAGTTCAGTAAATGTACCAACGCATTTCGTCCTCAAGTATTGCATAAACTTGTTTGGACTTCGTCAAAGGGCTCAAGATCAATGGCTTCCTGTGCCTGCTGGTGATTTTTATTGTCTGTTGATTGACAGCTTTGAACATTAGGGATGACTGGGATGATAAAGAAGGATTATTTACTGCAGTAAAGTGCAAAGGACAAGACTTAGATAGATTTGACATTTAGAACGGAAAAAACGAGAGACTAGTATTAGTGAGAATGACTAACTGGAAACATGGGTCATGTCGATATTTACTGGTTGTCATGGAGACACTGTAAGCTTGAATTCACAAGCATCGGTTTTGTTTGAGGAGATACACTGTTAAAAAAAATTTAAAAGACACTTTCATATATTGGCATAGAGAAGTACATAGAGATGTAAATATCCACATGCTTGATTGGCCAGCCCTCCTGTAAATAGCCTGCAATGATTCTCTTGTCTAACCCCAGCTCCTTGTGCCAGTTTTCTGTGCCAAGTACCTGTGCTCTTGTTCTGCCTTGTGCTGCTTTACTCTTCGCTCTCTCTGATTCTCCTCCTCTCTCCCTCTATGTTTGCTCCCTTCTGCTTTGCTGTGTGCTTGCTGAGATATTTCTTCCCTGGTTACTCCCGTTGTTTACCTCTGTTTTCCTTTCCTTTCCCCTGTTCCTAGTCTATCCTTCCCAGATGTTAGCATTCTCTTCCCTTCTTGTGTGGAACCCTTCCGATTTGTCTGAGTTGCCTCTGTCTGTCAGTTTGTCTGCACTGTCCATTTTTGTGTTAACTACTTTTCTCCACTGATGAGGGCCTTCCTTGTTCCCCCTCTGGTGATGGTTCTTGGGTTTCACCATCAGGGGCCATGACCTACTTTTGGCATGCTGCCAAGCCTGTCCTCACCATCAGGGGCTCCAGTGAGCACCTGGCCTCTGCTTAGACTCTGCGCCTCAGTGAGAGTTTCCCTTACATTATAACCAGCCAACATACATTGGGCTCATGGACCCAATGGACCCCACTAATACTAGTCCAGCTCAAATATTGGCTAATCAGATTCAAGTCATCTCCCAGTTGGTACAAGGTCTCTCTGAGCCTCTGGCAGCTAATGAAGCTACGACTCAAGCTGTGCGGGATCCCCATCAGCACTCTGCGGTCGAGCACAAGCTGAACCTTCCTGATCACTTCTCTGGGGACTGCAAGACCTTCCGTAACTTTGAGAAAAGCTGCAATCTTTACTTCCACCTGCGTCCCACTTCCTCTGGTACTGAGCAACAGCGAGTTGGGATAGTAATTTCACTCCTACAAAGCGTCCCTCAATCCTGGGCATTTGGACTGCCTGCAGGAGACCCAGCCCTGTAATCAATGGATGCCTAATTTAATTCAATAGGACTTCTATATGACGACCCTAATCGTGTAGCATCTGCCGAATCCCACCTGTGTAATTTACATCAGGGCTGATGTTCAGCAGAAGAATACACTGCTGACTTCAGGAGTTTGTCTGCGGATAGCCTCTGGAATGACCCTGCACTCCGAAGCCAGTACAGGTTAAAGATGCGTTGGTCCAGTTTTCTCCACCAGACTCATTGGAGAACTAATGAAATTGGCCATAAGAATCAACCAACGTTTTAAAGAAAGGCGCCAAGAGAACAATGTTGCTTCTGCTTCATTTTCCAGGACTGCATGGCCACACTCACTTTCTCCCACTTTGGACACTGAAGAGAATATGCAGTTTGGTGCTTTTCATCTCTTCAAGGAGGAAAGAGCTCGTCAACTTGCCTCCAGTTTGTGTCTCTATTGTGGCATCCGAGGCCATTTGTTATGTGTCTGTCCAACCCGTCCAGTAAAAGACAAAGCCTAGACAACGGGGATGGGGGGATGTCTAGGCTCTCAAATTTTCTCTTCCTCAAATGCATTATTGCTTCCGCCAGCTATTTTGTTTTAAGTTACAATTTATAACATGTCTGCTTTCCTTGATATTGTTGCGGCTGGCAACTTCCTGGAAATTTTATTAGCTAAGTCCCTGCATATACTGTTCCATGAACTCAAGTCGTCTCTGTTGATGAAGTCTCATTTTCTACTCCTCCGATTCAACTCTCCATGAGAGTTCTACATGTTGAAGAAGTGTCCTTATATCTGATTCATTGTCCAGCTTCTCCCTTGATTCTGGCCCTCCATGGCTCTACCTCCATAATCCACTTATTGATTAGGCCAAGGGTGGCATTGTCAACTGGAGTGACCATTGTTCTTCAAACTGTCTACATCTTCCTCTCCATGGCCAACTCCCACTCCCTCTTCCGCCAGACCTTCCGAACAACTACAGTGATTTTTCAGATGCCTTTTCTAAGAAAGCAGCTGATGTTTAACTCTTCATTGTAGCTATGACTGCTCAATCGAGCTTCTACCAAATGCTAAGTTATTTAAGAGTAGACTGTACGCACTTTCACGTCTGGAGACCAAGGCCATGGGGGACTATGTAAATGAAAATCTCGCTAAATGGCTTATCCATTTATCCTCCACTAGGAGCAGGATTCTTTTTTGTGTAAAGAAAATTGGTACTCTGCATCCCTGCATAGACTACAGAACCCTGAACAAATCTCCATAAAAAACACTTATCCGATTACAAGCGCTTCCCATCTCAATACCTTACCAATGGTTTACTGAGATTCAGAAAGTGATTAGACACTTTATCTGGAATGGGAAATCACCTAGGTTAAAATTAGAAGTTTTATCTAGATCTAAATCGGATGGAGGGCTTCAGCTCCCTCATATCCATACCTATAATCAATCCATACTATTAAATAGAGTTCTAGAGAGAACGCTGAACACTATAGACAAACAATGGATAGCCCTTGAAGGCCTAAATATGGGGGTCCCCACCACGATAGTGCCGTGGCTCCCTCATTTTCCCAAAACCTCCCACCCCATGGTAGGGCCCACCCTGAAAGCTTGGCGTTCTCTCAGGAAACTTCCATCTGTTTTCGTTAATGGCCTCTCCTATGCGATCCTTCCTAGCTAATACACTTTTCCCACCAGGAATGGACATGCCAGCCTTCCGAGCATGGTTTCAAAAGGGAGTCTTCCGTGTCAGTCAGCTGGTACAGTCTCAGGAGGTAAAGGCGTTCAGGGAGCTTCAAGACTCTGAATTCTGGCACTATGTTCAAGTTAGACATTATCTGCACAGTAGGAAATCAATGGCTATCCCTCTAAAACCCCCAACCTTATTTGAAAACCTATGCTTGTCCTCTGAATGCCCTAGACATACGGTATCTCACCTTTACAAATGGCTAATCTCTGACTTATTTACCTCCCCACCACCTTTCCTGAGATCATGGGAACGAGATTTAAACTAATCGATAGATGAGTCCAAATGGTCTAAGATTTTCCAATCCTCAACATCAAGTTCTCCGAGTATAGAGGTCCTGGAAATAAACTATAAAATCCTCTCTAGATGGTACAGAAGCCCAGAGGTATTATATAAGTATTTCCAAGGTCTGTCCGACCAGTGTTGGCACTGCCGTGGCTCAGTGGGATCTCTATTACACATCTGGTTGTCTTGCCCTTCTATCCAAATATTGGACAAGTGTTATCCGATTATCAGAAAAAATCTTAGGAGAATCTATCCCAGACACTCCCCTCTTTTAGATCCTCATTTGGATTGCTATGCCTACCTCCATCTATAAAAAAAATTGCTAAGCCATCTCAATAATGCGGCCAAATCCCTTACTATTCTCGACTGGTTCCACAAAATAGATTTCTACATGAACATGGATGAAATTGAATCTAATGAGGCTCATTAATATGAAGTCTTTAGAGATACCTGGATCCTCTGGTTAGCTTTTAAGGATTTGGATGATTACAAGTCACAACAAATTAACCCGAACAGCACTTAGTCATAATACCTTCTACTCCCTTGAAACAATCCCCCTACTTAACTTGTCCAAAGCTGTCAGTCGGTTATAGCAGTTACTCTAACACACTCACGGTGCAACCCTTCAACATCCCCTTCTATCCCCTTCTACCCAGACTGTTGAGTCAAATTTAAGATTCTCCTCCCCCTTTCTCCTGTAAATTAAAAAATTCTCCCCCCCCCTTAATATTTGCTAGACGATTTAAATATACAAAGAATTTATTCACGTAGGATGTTAATCTTGTTACAGTATGTGGATCCTTTACTCCGGCCTCGTGAAGATAGGTGATTATGTATTTTTGGTAGATATGAATAACCACGTTAGGAACACTTTGTTTGCAACTTTCCAGTTATCCTGTATTGTTCTTGCTTATGTGTTCCCAACTCCATAGAATGAGTACTGAGTAAACAATGTTCTGTTTGTATTACCATCTTTGTACCTATGTGTGATATACTCTTCAATAAAAACAGTTTAAACAAAAACACTTATCCGTTATCGCTCAATTCAGTGCTGTTTGATCAATTAAGGGAAGCAGTTGTCTTCTCTAAAACAAATTTGAGAGGAGCTTATAATCTTGTGCGGATAAAGGAAGGCGATGAGTGGAAGACTGCCTTCAATACATTGTCCAGCCATTATGAGTATTTGGTAATACCATTTGGATTACGCAATGCTCTGGCGGTCTTACAAGATTTGATTAACAACGTTATGCGAGACTTTCTAGGAAGATTTGTTATTGTATATCTGGATGACATCAAGATCAGTTCTGAAAAAGCTCCATGAGAACTGCCTTTATGAAAACATTGAGAAATGTAAGTTTAAAGTTCCCCTGGTAGTCCTTCTTGGTTTTATTATCTCTTCCAATGGGTTTAAGCAAACTTAAGGCTATTCTGAATTAGGTTCAACCTACAAACCTTAAAGCCATTCAGCGCTTTCTCAGATTTGCCATGATTTTTCATTATTGGTCTTGCTCATTTCTGCCCTTATGAAGAAAGGTGCTGATACTGTCAATTAGCTTCCTCAAGCTCTAGAAGCTTTCCGTGCTTTAAAACAAGCTTTCATCTCAGCTCCAGTTCTTCATCATCCTAATACCAAATTGCCTTTTATTGTTGATATAGATGCATCTGATGTTGAAGCAGGAGCCATCCTTTCTCAAGTTAACCCTGAAGAGGGGCAGTTACATCCATGCGCCTTCATATCTCACAAATTCTCTGATCCTGAAGTGAATTATGATGTTTGTAATTGGGAAATCTCTGCAATCAAATGGACTTTTGAAGAGTGGAGGCATTGGTTGGAGGACTCTCTTCATTAAAGTATTCACTGACCTTAAAAACCTTAAAATATATTCAATCTGTCAAGAGGCTCAATTCTCATCAAGTTTACTGAGCGTTGTTCTTTACCCGTTTTAACTTTTCCATCACTTTTCGCCCAGGCTCCAAAAATCTCAAGGCTGATGCCCTATACCACAGTTTCCTGAACACTCATGCCTCCATTTCTACTCCACTTCCTATTATTCCTTCCTCATCTGTGATTATCGGACTCACTCAGGACCTGTTCTCCCAGCCCTATGGTCTTCAGAATCAAGCTCCACAGGAGACACCTTCTAACCTGTTTTATGTTCCTCCATCATTTAGGAAGGGAGTTGTTTCTGAGTTTCATTCCTGTAAAACAGCGGAGCATCCTGGTATTGCTAAGACTAATAAACTTCTTCCTCAACATGTCTGGTGGCCTTCCTGGGCTAATGATGTAGCCGAGTTTGTTTCTGCCTGTAAGGCAGAGGCGCACAGGACAAGATCCCTTGTTCCTCTCTGTCCCATCTGCTACTTCCATTACCTGCTACTTCCAAACCTTGGACACATATTTCAATGGATTTCATTACCGACCTGCCTCAGTCTTCTGGATGTAACACCATATGGGTAGTTGTTGACCGTTTTAGCTGGCTCACTTTATTCCTTTGACTAAATTACCATGTGCCAGGACTCTTGCCTCCCTGTTTATCCAGCACATCTTCAGCTTACATAAACTTCCTTCAGACATTGTTTCCGACTGGAGGGCTGTTTGTAGCTTGTTTTGGCATTCTTTATGTTCCATGCTGGGTATCAACATCAGTCTATCTTCTGCCTATCCTACTCAGTCTATTGGCCAAACTAAACGTGTTAACCATTCCTTGGAACAGTTTCTCAGTTGCTTCATCTCTAAGTTTCATAACAATTGTATAGATTTTGCCTATAATGCTTCTACGGGCATATCTCCTTTCTTCTGTGTCTTCAGTCTACATCCACAAGCCAATTATTTTGTTTCTATGCCATCTACTGTAAGTGGCCTTAACAAGACTGCTGCTTTGCTCAAATCTGTCTGGAGAAAGATGCACTCTGCAATCAAGTCCTCCTCTCTTCAAGCCAAGAAATTTTATGATTGTTTCCGAAAGACTTCATCCTTCAAGATGGGGCAGTGGGTTTGGTTATCAACCCACAATATTCATATTCGTCAACGCTCCAGGAAGTTGGGTCCATGATTCACTTAACAGATCACTCAGAAAATTAATCCCATGAGCTTTAGTTTAAATCTGCCTTGCAGTCTCCAGATTCCTAGTACCTTTCACTGTTCCTTGTTCAAACCAGTCTTTTTCTCACACAAGTGTTCAACCATTTCATCAAAAAAGCCATCTCCTGTTCTGGTTAAGGTCAGCAAGAATTTATTGTCGACTCCATTTTGGATGCCAAGTGGATACAAGGCAAACCCCATTTTCTCATTCATTGGAAAGGATATGGGCCAGAAGAGAGATCTTGAGTTCCCGCTAGAGAAGTCCATGCTAAAAGACTCAAGAATGACTTCTATAAAAAATTCCCATTGAAACTCAGGATTAGGGGTTCCCCGAGCGAATGATCCCGGTGCTCACCTAGCATCTGGGATCCTCGCATTCATTGGCGACAGTGGTCACATATCCATGCCTTCTCCCCACTTGCACCGCCCAGGGCGAGCAGCTGTTCTGCTTCCCGGCTGCTTTCACTGTCGGGACAGTCGCCTATCATTGCTTGGGGCTGGTCCGGTCCACATGCCCTGATTGGCCAGCCCTCCTATGAATAGCCTGTACTGATTACTCTCCCTTGCTGGTTATAGAGTCTTGCCTAGCCCCAGAATCTTGTGCCAGTTTTCTGTGCCAAGTCCCTGTGCTCTTGTTCTGCCTTGTGCTGTTTTACTCTTTGCTCTGCTTCTCCTCCTCTCCCTCTCTCTCTATCTTTGCTCCCTTCTGCTTTGCTGTGTTTGCTGAGATATTTCTTCCCTGGTCACCCCCATTGTTTATCTCTGTTTTCCCTTCCTTTTCCCTGTTCCTAGTCCATTCTCTTCCCTTCTGGTTTATCTGAGTTGTCTCTGTTGGTTTGTCTGCTTGGTGTTCCCTACTTTTCTCCACTGGTGAGGGTCTTCCTTGTTCCCCCTCTGGTGACGGTTCTGGGGTTTCACCACTGAGTGCCATGACCTGCCTTTTGCCTGCAGCCAAGCCTGTCCCCACCATCAGGGGCTCCAGTGAACACCTGGTCTCTGGTTAGACTCTGCACCTCAGTGAGTGTTTCCATTACAATATATCATATATTTTATAATATTTAATATATAGTTGAACAATGCAGTTTTTTGATCTGAAAAGTTCTGGAAATGTCACTGTTCATGAAGGTTTTGCTTTGCAGGTTTAAATATTTACAATCAATACAGTGGATGCATTTAAAGGACCCTGTTATTTGTTTCCCTATGCATTCCTTGGGTTTTTTTGTAAGCAAGAGTTTTTAAATTGCTAGGGTCCAAGATTTCTTTCAGATTCCTACACTTTCTGAATATAATGCGCAGTTTCTCTGTGAGGATTTCTTCTAATATTCCAATTTCAATATGTTCAAGTGTCATTCAAGGATGACTTTAATGTTTTTCAGACTTGTTACATTTTGTTATAAAAGAGAGAGGTACTGATGTTTCTGGTTTATCTTTGTAGGTAAATAAGGTTTCTGTTTTCATCATTTTTGTTTTTTTTCAATGACACGACAAGCTGGGAATAAGGAATATTTTATTTTCATTTTTTCAGGTGTCTGCTTTTTAAGTTGAGGTAGCTATTTGTATCCACTGTCTTGATGTAATTAGAGGTTATAACCTTGTTCCCTCATGTGTGATCTATAAATCCAAATACTCAATTTCCTTCTTGGAAGTGTTGAAAGTAAAGGTCAAATTGTATTCCTTACAGGAGATATATTCAAGGTATTGACTAAATTCCTCTAGGTTAGACTTCGATATGATGATGTAATTGTTGTAACATTTGTACATATGTAGACGTTCACTGTAAGGATTATTTTTATAGATGTATTTAGTCTCCCAACATCCCATGTGTAAATTAGCAAACCAAGGGGCAAAAAAAGTGCCCATAGCGGTCCCACAGATTTGCAGATAAAAGCTGTTCAAAAATCTTAAATAATTATGTGAGATAATAAATTTGATCATATCACAGATGAAGTTCCCATGTTTGTGTTTAAGAGAGATATTTCAAAAGGAATTCTTTAATGGATCCTGATCCTTTGGAGTTGTATCGATGTACAGAGAGATTGGTACATCGATTGTGATCCAGTGGTGTGATCCAAGTCATCATACCTTCACCATTCCATACTTTCTAGCACTTATAATATTGATGTTGTATTTTAGATTTATGATGGCAGCGTTCTCACGTATTTACATTAAAAGACTTCTACATATTCTGAGATATGCAAGGTGAGAGAATCGATACACGCTATAATGAGGAGTCCTGGGGGGTTGTGAGCCGCTTATGAATTTTTGGGAGAAAATAAAAAATCAATATGATGGGGTTATTATTCAAAAAATAAATTGATACTCCTCTTTGTTAATAATCTGTTGAATCAGGCTGTTGACTTGAATCAGTCTTAGCTCATTCGACTTTTTCAGGAGGGGTGATTATGATTCAGTGTCTGAAAGATAGCGTAGAACTTCTTCCTTTACACCAGCTCTGCATCCAGTAAGATAATTCCCTGTTTCAGCAAATACTTTACTCACAAAGGGCCAGATCCAGAACAATGCTTGTGAGCGAATTTACGCGTGGCGGAGACATAAAATTGCCTTTTGGTAAGTACTGCACATGCGCACCATAGAAAATACGCTCAGTAACGTAGCGTAATTGTGAACGTATGGGCCATTTGTGTATGTGTCACATAAATATTTACGTGTGGGCGTGCCAATTTTACGTGAGTCCAAAATACGTCTGAAATACGTTAAGTAGGTGGTGGTTTGTATTTAAAGTGTACAGTATGGGCGTGCTTAGCTGTGTAAATACGTGTTGGACATACATACGTGTGCGGATCACTGTGGTTACGTTGGCAAAAGTTAAGGTAGGGTTTGAAAAGCGTATCTTGATAAAATAAATACTTTCAAGGTGTGTCCCTAGGGGAGTGTATAGAAGGTATGCACACGAAAATACGCTACGCAAGTAAACGTACGGCAAACGTAGTTCTGGATCTACCCCAAAGCTCCTTTACCTTAGAAAACAACTAAATCCTTGTTAAAAGAAAATCATGGATCCAAACAGAAACACTAATAAGTGATACCCCAAGATATAGTTATAGTTATTCCCACCATATAAAAACAATGTTCTGTTAATTAAAAAATGCACTTACATCTTTTTCACTAATGTGGCACTACTTGCACACCTCCAGCCTCTCTCTCCCTATTGCATCATCAAGCAGAATCCTGATGCCTGGGCCATCTGAAATGACAAAGAAATCCTGTAATAACTAACACATATTGCTCATTTTTTTAAGTAGTATGACACATAGTTAATTATTATGGTTTTAATTCTCTGTTTGCCAATTCTAACACAGAGACCTATAGTTTTGAAAAGATAGGGCCATATCCAGAACTGCCCTTAAATCCCATAAGTTATCTTACACAACTGAGGCTAACATATGGAATTTGAGATCCAGAGTTCTGCACAGCCCCTGCACACCCCTCACATGTATGGGCCTTCCACATGCAAGACACTACCTTAAGTCTCCGCCTGCAGAAGGCCCATGTATAGAATGGTGGATTGTACATTAGATGCCCTTACTGTATAATTACCATTCCGTAGCCCACCTAACCACCATGTGTATCCCATTTATGCACAGAATTCTGCATCAGACAAATGCCTTCTGATACACAATTCCTTTATACTGCACATGCACAGCACAGACTGATTGGAGCTTTAGTACATAGCATATATATATCCTATAGTTATTAGTTGTGGATTCTATACATAGTTACTAATAATGAATAATGGCTCAAAAGCATTTAAATGGGTCATGAGGAAAGACAAAAAAATAAGATCAGAAGACAAAAATTAACTCACATTGGTCTGCCCTCAGACAGATAGGTCCAACCCACATGCTGTCTGTCAGTGTTACACTCTGCAGGTTCATCCTGGCAGAGTGTGTGTTCATTTCTTGCATAGTTCTATGTGTCTGATTTTCTCCCAGCTGCAGGTTAATTGTCCCTGGAGGTGTGTCTGGCTTCCACAGCTATTGGAGGCGTGTTCTTTAAATAGCCTCCAGTGCAAGTAGCATGTGCTGGTTATAGCCTCTAGTTTTCTAGTGTCTCTGTGCCAGTATTCTGTTAGTTACCTCTTGCCTTGTGCTATTTGCTTCTTGCTTTCTTGAGTGCCCCAGTCTTGTCCTTGCCCGGTACCTAGCCTCATACCTTGTGTCTCCATTCCCTCTATCTCCCACCTTGCTGTTCAGTCCCATTTGTATTTACCTAGTTTATCCTGCCTGACTGTTTCTGTTAACCCCTTGTGGGTTTCCGCTGTTTGCTTGTGTGTGTGAGAGCCCTGGTTAGTTTAATCTGTCTTGTCAGTCCTGTCTGTTACTTCCTAGTCTGCCGTGTCTGTTCAGTGTTTTGTGTAGTTTGTTACAGGTCAGACTCTGCTGCCTGTCTCCTCCCACTTTCTCCTCTGTCTAGCTCTCGCCTGTCTGACTCCTTCTGTGTTTTTTCTGCTCCTCTCCCGGGCATTCTCTCTAGGGCTGTATCCTGACGGGTTCCTACCAGCTCCAGTCTATCCCCACCATCAGGGGCCCTAGCGAACACTCGGTCCGATCTCAGGCTCTACACCCGGGTGAGTTGCTCGTTCCTTATTGTCTTTGTACCCGGTCACCCCGGTCCTCGGCCAAGGTAATCCCAGGGTACCCTTACTCCCAGACACCCCAGCGGTGTCGTAACA
>WWET01000400.1:668954-681832 GCA_011038615.1 Limnodynastes dumerilii
TGCTCTAAGGGTGTATTCTCTCCTATCTCCACACACGGTACTCCAGGGGTCGCGACCTACTACTTGGGGCGCAGCCAAGCCCAACCCCACCACCAGGGGCAATGGTGAACACCACCCGAAGGTAGACCTCGCATCCTGGTGCTACTGTGTGTCACACCCTAACATTTACCCTGTCTGTCTCAGTCTTGCCTGTCCGTATCTTACCTGCAATCTGTACCTTGCCGCAGGTAAATCATAACAGTCAGGCAGTCCCTGCTATCAGCTGCTGCTGTAGTTACACAGAGCAGCTGATCACAAACCCCCTTTCAGCTGCCGGGGTTTGCGATCAGCTGCTTTGTGTTCTGCCTGGCAACTGATCTTCCACACAAAGGACACTCCTTTCTGGTGACACCAGCGTCACTAGGAGGGAGAAGAAGGAGCAGGAGCACGTGCCATGGAGGGAGGGAAGTCATCTAAGGTAAGTGAAGCAGTGAGGGAATACTGGGAGGATGGACATCAATGAGAAATATAGGGATGCTGGAGAGACATGATGAGGATACTGGGGGGTGGCTAGTGACATAATGGTGGATACTGGGGGCCTTTAGACATGATGGTTTATACTGGGGAGTTGGAGGCACATTATGTGGGTATTGGGGAGCTGGAGACATGATGGGGGATACTGGGGAACTGGAGACATGATGGGGAATACTGTGGGGCTGGAGACATGATAGGGATACTGAGGGACTGGAAACATGATGGGGATACTGGGGGGCTGAAGACTTGATGTGTGATACTGGGGGCCTGGAGAGACATGAAGGGGGATACTGGGGCTTTAGAGACATGATGGGGGCTACTGGGGGGCTGCATAGACATGATGGGGAATACTAGGGCTAATTTTAAGTTGATAATTTTGTATGGCCCTCAAATGACTTTATAAATATCCAAATGGCCCTTGGTAGAACAAAGGTTTCCCAGCCCACACTGTATAAAATCAAACAGAATGTTACGCAACTTCATAACATGGGGCCTGAACCAGAATTAATAACGCCAGTCGTTTGCGTAAGTCGGGCTGTGCAAGCGCACTAGCGCTCTAGTGCTCTGTCATCTTGTGGGTGCAACTCCTTTTTAAACAGTGTTAATGTTTTTTTTTATAAGACATAAAAAATGAATATAAAATACATTAATACCATGTATAGTCATTTATACGTTATATGAACAAACAAAGGTAATGTTGTGTTTTTTGACAACAAGTTGTAAATATCCTGATGGATCATTTAAAACCACAGTCTCTGCTAGCATTCTGCTCCTCTGTTGTCTGGAAGCATTATTGTTGTTTTTTTTCTTTACTAAACAAAGCAAAAACAAAGTGTAGAGTGTTAGTATTCCACAGTGGAACAAACATGGCATGTGATCAGTTAGTTGAAGTCCACAAATAAACACAGGGACGTCTGCCAGAGATTTAAACTAAAAATGATGTTAGTGTTGTTCTTAGATTTAAAACCTGTGGCTCCCAATATGTTATCCTTGGTCTTAAAACATAATAGACCTGTAATGTCTCTCATTTTTAGTATTTATAACCAAATGACAGTATTATACTTTGCTTGAAAACATTTATTCTCTGAGGTACTATGGGCTGTGATTAATCTGCGGAGGTTGGATAAATAAAAAATACAAGAAATGAGGTAGAACAAACAGAAGGGAATCGCAGCCCCGATTGGAATGAAAATGATTCATAGTTATGTTGGAGTTTTTTCCTGGAAAGCTTTCAGAGACTAATCAAGTTACAGGATACAGGAAGATATATTGGCATCACGTGGCCAGTTGTCAGTTGGGTGACTGTGTAGCAAGACTTCAGACAACTGAAAGCATGGATTGATTTACAGCAATAGGGTTTATCTAATTAAATGCAAACACATTTGGGCACAAGTGTTATTTAAGATTCCTGTGTGCTTTCTGCAATTTGTTTGTTATGCTTTTTAACAAAGGGGACGAGTTTTGTTTCTAGATGTTATTTTAAGTCTGTAAACTAACTTGAAATAAATGCAACAGCACGGAATATCATTTTTACTGAAATGAAGCTGTTGATGTTCTGTTTAGATTATCCTATCCAATAACAGTTAGTGAAAATGAGTATTACCCATTTCATGTGTGGCATCTGTAAGTAGTTCAATCTTTTATAAATTCGAATTGTTATAATCTGCTGTGTCAAGGTAAGTTTTTACATTAGCACAATGCACAATTTGTTACATCACCACCAAATCTGTGAATGAGTTACAAAAAAATCTATAAAAACCACAATATAGTGGTCCTTATGTTTGTAGTTGTTCTGATTTATTTATTACTATGTCACCAATGATTGTGATACCTATATTTGGGTTTAGGGATGTTAGATAAGAAAGTGTTAAACATTGCCAGGAAACAATTATAGGGTACATAAAAAGTTTAGATTTTATTCTGACTGTGAGTTTGAATATTACACCTTATATATAGAACACTATGGAAATGTTTAAGATAACTTTATACCCCATGTTGTGTGTATGAAATAAGTGGCTTTGTCCCACAAAATAATTTGGCCAAATCCAGACTTTAAAGCCGTTAGGTCCCCAGGCAAAATATTTAGATTTACTTTTTCATTTTAAAACCTCCCACACCCGCTCATGCGGTACCTTCATTTCAGCTCTTAGGGGCTGATTCAGAGATGCGATTGCGAAAAGATCGCAAATATAAATTTTCTAGTATCTTAAATATACGCTCCTAAGTGCCGTGGAAATCGTATCTCTGAATCAGGCCCTTAATTACTAGACAAATTGAAGGAAAATCTTCCATCATCGCCAACTTCCAGAAATAAAGCTGGGCACACATTTATCCAAGGATTGTAGGAGCTTGTACAGTCTGTTCAGGTGTTGGACAATTAGGGGCATCCCACCTCCGGTCTTGTAGTTCTGGTAAAGCTTAAAAATTGGAAAGGTGTAAGCTGTTGACAGGGGCTAGCAGGCAAATATTAGCCTGGGGAAGACAATCCCACAGCAGTGGCCTATAATTTAACAGCTTGCCATTAGGGTTAACAATTTAATTGGTGATTTAGAGTATTTAAAGTATAGGAGGCCATACCTCCATCAGGTGTTTTTAGGATGTCTCCCTGGTGGTTTAGTTAGGCCACATAGTCCACGCATAGACTTAACTGATAACTGATGCAGCCACATCTATCATGGAAAAAAGATTTGGTACTACAGGCAGTGTCAGACTGGGGCATGGGGGGGCACCAGGGGCATTTTGTGATTGGGACCCATCACATAGTGATAGGGTCAGAGAACAGTTGTAACACTGTCCCCTACAAATATACTATGGCATCAGCTGCAACCACAGACTGTTTCACCAGCAGTGTGATACGCTTGTATAACGCAATTATATCACAGCTATAGTGACCCAGTAAGTATCCAACTGATATACAGACAATATACTATTGATCATCATTCAAATATGATGTATGCAATAGAAACTACATTGTAATTACTGCCACACAATACAGACTGCATCTAAGCTACTGCCATATAATACACGTTTTCAAGGCAGCAGCCATTCATTCACGCCCCTGTATGCCTCCAGCCATTCTTTCCTGCCATCCTGTGTGCCCCTTACATAACTCCAGCTATCTATTTCTTCCCGTTGTTTGTACCCGGCCATCCATTTCTGCCCCTTGTATGTGTCCAGGACCCATTTCTGCCCCTTGTATATGTGCCCAGCCACCTACCTCTGGTCTCTTGTATATGTGCCCAGCCTGCAGCTTGTATATGTGTATAAAAAACAGAAAAAGATAGGGTAACATAGGATGCACTCATATGTCCAAAACAGTCATAGTATGATATCGGATAATAATATATATTTTATTAAAAACTTATCATTTATTACTCACTATTAAAAAATATATATTTTTTACAGTGCAATGAACTATTATTTTGTCCAACCAACAATTATACCATATAATCAATTAAGTATAGAGGGATGTTGGGAAAGGAAAATTGCTCAAATGCCAGCGAAATGTAAAAACAAAGTCAAATAATAAGATGAGTGACAAGAGTCACAAGACAAAATAGTGTGATTAAAAACACTGTGAGAAAAAACATTTATAAATTGTAGAAATTCTTAAGTGGCTCTAGCAATAATTCAGATAAAATTAATGAGAAAGACTATAATGTCTTTATATCAGCTAGTATAGATTCAATATCTGGGAGGGCCAGGTTAGAGTAGCAACACCGCTGTCCCAGCGTATTAACACTTAGCACGCTCAGTGTACCATCGTAGCTCTGGATCAGGCCCTTGGTATCTACCCTCAGGGATTGTCAACTTATTCAGTGCCAATGTGATACCCAGCTGGCTGGTGTGAGGGGATGTGGGTGCGTTGGTACTAACCCGGTCGAAATACAGATATCCTCAAGTTCTGACCAGTCGATGGTGGTCCCGATCTCGCTGCAGGTTCTTCTGAGGTATTCAGAGAGGTAAGAGGGTGCAGGTTGACACGGACACTTATTTAGGGAATAATCTCCACTTAAGGTAATTTATTAAATGGGTAATAAAAAAAAAGATAAAAATGTATACACTTAACAGAAGATGTAAATGAAGTTTCACTTAGCCAGTACTTTTTCCTTTAAATGACAAAACTCTTTGGAGATGCTACAACTTGTGTCTGCTTGCAAGAGTTGCGTGTTACTCTTGCACCCTAAACTAACCTCAACAAGACTCACGTTGAATCAATGTAGCACCACAGACACACAGGACAATATTACCCAGTAAAGGGAAACAAAGGGTTAAGAATTGGCCCTGGTGTAATTAAACCCACTGGGTGGGCCAGACTTATTGGTGGTGCCACTTACTTGGTTCGGTTCATTGGTGGATTTGAAGAACAGGGAGGGGCCTCGGTGGTCTTAGGGTGTTGGCACAGGAAGTTGGGTCTCTCTTCTCTTTGGAATCTCTGTGGACAGGACCCTTCGTTGTGGATAGAATTAAGTTTACATTTCAATTTATATTTGATTGTCTTACTCCTTTCTCTGTTTTCATTCCTTCTTGCTCTTCTATTTTGTGCTGTTACTTCTAACATTTCTGCTCTTTTCTTTTCTGTCAATAAATTTTTTTTCCTTGTCCTACACTTTATCTTTCCTATTACTCTTCCTTTTTTCCTCCTTTTTGTTGATGGCTCACCCAAAACGAGATGTCACCCTGCCTGTGCACCTCAGGGATGAGTCTCCCAACTACATCCCTAATTCTCCTCAGTTACAGGGCTGCACAATTCCCAAACATCGGAGCGGGGGTGCTGCGGTAACCAGCAGAGCCCGCCCCGGCTCCGTTACAGCGTTCCCTGCAATCCCCAGACAAGCGCGGACTTACAGGGGTGTGCGATGATCCAGGAGTGGTGCGCGGCATGCAGCTTCCCCCTCAGCAATCAGGCACGCTCCCTTACTGGGGCGCTGCGACGTCAATTCCGGCACGCCGACCGCGACTTCTGCCCAGCGGTCATTTTCAGAAGGGACAGCCCCCGTGGAGGAAATGGTGACCACGGAAGGCTCCGCTGCCACCAATGTTATTGCGACACAGGATCAGTTTCTTCTCCACTGCCCATCTTAACAAGTGCAGCTTGTAGGTGGGCCATCAATCTGGGTGCTGCAGCGAATACACAGGTACCTGTCAGCCCCAATTCTGCAGTGCCAAATAATGTATCTTCTTTTGGGAACAATCCAGCCCAGCCTATGCCCATTTCCTCACCTCAGAATCCTCTCAGCACTCCTGTTTCTACAGTCACAAATCTGGAGATGTTACCTTTGGCTTCAGGGGGAGCGGGACCTAGCAGTGGGGGACTTTTACTTGTACCTTTTGTATGGCATAATCCAGGTGCAGGTGCTGGGGTCATGAACTCTATTGGACCACAATATTTTACTTATGCCCTTCCTCAAGTGGTATATGCACAGAGGCCACCCACTGATATTGCCTCTGCACCATCTACTTTTTACCCGCAGCATCCTTCAGACTTTTCTGTTTCTTTGGCCCTGGCAGGTTAATCAAATCCCTTCTCAGGGCCAACTAACTTAGCAGTTTGCTTCTACACAGTCCCCAACACTCCAGGATCCCTGGCAGGGGTAGCATCCGCAGAGTCCACCTTACAAGTTGGCACGCAGGTGTCCAATAGTAATACGTCTAACAGTCTTTCTATTCCAGACATTCAATCCGAACAGCGCTCTAGAAGCAGGTCCAGGAGGAGACGTTCTAGATCTGCACATAGAAGATCGACTGATGTACCACAGGGCTCTCCAGCCCCGATTGCTACTACAACTTTGGCAGAACAACCTTCCACGTCTACGGCAGCTCAAGGGGTCAAGACAGCTGGCACCAGCACCGCAGCCCTCGGTGAGTCCGCACCTAATACATCAATTGATAATGTGGATAATCTGTCCCGGTCCTCTTTTTCCTCTTACTCCTCTATCTCTTCTAATTCTACTGGGTGTAGGCCAAGGCATTTGAGCGAGGCCATTGATAGGCACCTGCACAAAAGGGCTAGGCAGCGTTCCGCTGATGCGTCTGCTCCAGCAACTTTTCCGTCTATAGGGATGGTGCATTGCGAGAATACAGCTTTACTGCGGGGGGTTAGGGAGAAAATTCGCAAAGGCAGGTATGTGGATATCTTTGCGATTATGGCAGAGGGTAAGAAGGGCCTTTCTGATGCTAGGAAAAGATCAGGTTCGGTTTAGGAGAGCTACTGCACATATCAGAGCTGGTTCTATGCCTGGTGCCTTTATTGACTGCTATTTAGAAACACGCCAATCTGAGTACATTTTGAGACACCAATATCTGGCTCACAACATCATGGTGTGCTCCAAGGGTAATGCTTAGAGGCTCTAGGATGAGCAGATTCGCCGGAAGAGGGATGGTCAGCGCAGTCTGCAGTTCGGGGTTAAAGACATCGAGCTGTGACTTGAGGTTACTCAGCAATCACACAAGACAGCCGGAGATTCCTCGGCTTCAAAGTGCTTTCAAAGTAGGGGGCACGGAGGCGCCCCTACCGCAGGAAAGCAAAGATGTTACGGCTTCAATAACTCCTCTTGTGCCAGAGGCAGACGTTGCCCCAACTTGCACGCCTGCCTGCGGTGCAATGGGAAACACCTGGAAAAGGACTGCAGCAGACCTGCTACTGCATCACAGGCCCAGCGTACCTCCACAACCACTTCCAATAGACAAGGCACGGTCCCCAATTAGGGTGGGATAATTAAGTCAATAATTACTACGGTATCCTCGCCACAATCTAGCTGATTTTCTCTTGCGTGGGTTTATGGTGAGTTTTAGTCTCCCAATTGTGGGACCGGTATCTACTGCGTGCCCACGGAATTTGAAATTGGCTTTTCAGTACCCCATGTTTTAAAGGCCAAAGTTCAAAAAGAACTCGACTTGGGGCATATGTGTGGCCCCTTTTCCAATCCCCCCATCCAAGGTTTAATTTTATCACCGGTTGGTATTGTCCCCAAAAAGCCCCAGGGAAATATCGGCTAATTCAGCATATATCTTTTCCCCGAGGTTTCTCTGTTAATGACGCTATTCCCAAGTCTGTATTCCCGAGTGTGTTGCGCTTCGCCAGTAGGGTGATACCTATGGGTAAAATTTTCTGCCGCTGTTTAGAATGCGCAACAAGGAGTTTGCGGGATCCACGGGAGTGCATCTGACTTTCCAATAACCTTAGAGCAGATCTTGGGATTTTGGATACATTCCTTAGGACCTTCAATGGCGTGCGATTGTGGCCGTCCCTCATGGTTTTCCATTAAGGAGCGGTGCCTTTTCACGCCTTTGGTGCATTCTTTCAGGGCGAATGGTGCGTGGCTAGATGGCCAAGGGAGTGGGTGATTGCAGGCTGGACCCTTAATTTAGCCCTCCTGGAATTATTTCCCATAGTCATTTTATTGGAGTTGTGGTCTGAACGCTTTCAGAACAGAGATATCGTTTTTATGTGTGACAACCTCAATGTGGTTACCACAATCAATCGGCAGAGTGCCTCGTCACCTCCCATCATCCACCTATTGCAGCACCTAATTCTTAGGTGTTTGCAGTTTAACATTCAGTTCAGGGCTCAACATGTCCCTGACGACGCACTTTCACATTTTGATTGGTATCGCTTTCGGCAGCTGGCTCCTGATGTCAGTCTTATTAGTATTCACTGTCCTGTTTGCGTTTGGCAGGTGGTTGCTGGGGCTTAGAATCCCTGGCACTTAGAGCATTAGCTCCATCCACCCTACTCCAATACCAGGCATCCTGGGATCGCTGGGGTACTTTCCGGCGGCTCCCGCGGGGCTTTGATCTAGAAGGGGCAGATTGCTTGGTTCAGCTCATTTGGGATGAGTACACGTTAGGTAAGTCCCGATCCAATATAGATTTAACCCTGGCAGAAATCTCCTTCTTCTGCAATCTTAAAGGGGAGCCTGACTTTACAAAAACTTTTTTAGTACAAAAAGCCTTAAAGGGATGGGCTAGGGTTAGGCCTATAACTCCTGATCACAGGCGCCCCATTTTTTGGATATTCATCAAGGCTTAATGTTAGCTTTACTCAGCGTCACAGATAACAGCTATGAGTGCATATTGTTCCGTGCGGCGTTTGCCTTTCCGTTTGCTGGGGCATTTCAGGTAGGCGAGCTGGTCGCCCCTTCCAAAACTTCTTTAACTTCTGGCCTTCTAAATTGTAATGTTCTTTCCTTCGGAGGTACATTCTAAAATTCATAGGGGTAACACAGACCAGACCGGCAGGGGAAAATGGGTTATTTTACACAGTACTCCTATGGCGGAAGTTTGTCCAGTTACCCTGGGGTCTTTGTTTCGAAGGATTTGCCCGGCTTATGGCCTGGTCTGGCTTTCCCATGCTAATAGCCTACCACTATCTATCAATTTAAAGCAGTGTTTAACAGGTGTTTGCTACAGATCGGTCTTTCTTCTGAGCAATTCAGAACGCATTCCTTTAGAATTGTGTTTGCATCTACAGCGGCCGCTGTAGGTGCCTCAGCTGAATCCATCCAGCGTTTGGGGTGTTGGAGATTTAATGCCTTCATGTATCAAGATCTAATATGGGATAAGCCACCAGCCACCGTCAAGGCCTTTCTGTATATGGTGGTCCTAACTCTAAAATTGCGAGTCCCAATGTTGGTTCCCATATATATGTTTAGAAATTGAGAGCCAACTCGCCAGGTTTGGAAGTTTTCTGGGAATGGCTTAGCAATGGATGGCGTTCGGCGCAAGCTGAATAGAGCAGTCAGAGTATTTTTAAAGCAAATGAGTGGTCGCGTGATTTCGCATCCGGAGATTAAATATGATCAGTTGCATCTTTATCGGGATGATGGCGTTCACTTGTCCGATAATGGGCAGGTTTTGTTTATTAGTCAGTTTTTAGAATTTTTTAAAGGTTCAGTTTAGATGATTGTGGCGGTACCAGGGTTTAGGTTCCCGGTTTGGCGGGAAAACAGTTACATTGTTGCCGTTTATACGTTCGCTAATGTTTTTTCTCCCCTTTCTGGCGCAGGTGGTGGTTTGAACCAAGGCGGTATGATACTAGGATATGTTTGCTCAGTAATGTTTTGGAGTCTGACCTGAGTTTGGGACTCGTCAGCGGTGGGATGGTCCCCTTTTCATTCCCCAGTGATATTGGGGTTGCAGCCAAGGCGGAAGGGTTGGATTTGATCTGTTTTGTGCTTATCATTTAAGAATAAAGTTGCACTGTATTGTATTCACATTTTGAATGTACCTGCTTTTATCTGGTTCCCATTAAGTAGGTAGTTAAAGTAAAAATTAATTAATAAAGAAAATTTAAATATAGGCAATAAATAATCTAGTTAGACCCAACTTCAAGTCTCCGTCTCTTTATTTATTTATATTAGTTATTGTGGGGTTACAACAAGGTCACAGTAAAGTATATCCATGTACCTGGGCCCAGGTCTAACACCCTTTGGTAGATGTCCCGGTGAGAGGATATATATATGCATATATATGTAGGGTTGGTCTAGACACGTTGCTGCGGGTACAAAGAAGTTCCTGACCTGGCTGCAGTATCACAGAGAATTAACCCAGGGAAGGTTTTGCTATTTATTTGTAAGATCCTCGACAGATAAGAGGGATGAGAATCCCACTTTGTACTGCTGCACATATGATACCATACAGAAGAAGTCTATATTGTCTTATTAGAGGACTTGGGATGATGATTAGGTCAATGGGCGCATCAAGTACTATTTACATTGGTGTTTGGCTTACGTGTCCCATGGTTTCTGTGCCCTCTGGCCGGATGAACACTCAGGGCTCTCTCCCTCTCTGCAGAGGTTGCCAATCTTTAACTGACCAGGGGGGAACCCCTGACACGCTGGCCTCTTCCCAACAGATGCTGCAGCTGTAGCTATAGTGCAGATATACTGGGCTGGGGCTGTTGCTGCGGCCTTCCTGAGACGCTGCTGCGTCTGCTGTGGGACGGACTTCCACGATGCAGCTACTGCTGGGCTACCCACGCTGGCCTTCCTCTCTGCTTACGCTGGTCCTCAGTAGTCTTCCGGATTTGCTTCCTCACTTCTGTCGCTCGCTGACGCCAGGCTGCATTAGAGTCTGCTTCTCTCTCCTGACAAAACACTCTCCTCCTCTCAACACTGTCTCCCCTCAGACTTCCACAGATAAAACCATTTACTTCCCCAACTGTAACTGACATTTTTCTCCAGAACCTTCCACAGCTCTCTAACCACTCCCCCAGCCCAGTCACATATCAGGGCCTGGACTCTGCTGCACTCCTTGTATCTATGGCAACCTGCTGTCTTGTTTACTTAATACAAAGCACCTAGCTTCAATTATATGTCCCACTGTAATACCTACATTAGGCAGTTGCAGGTCAAACTGGGACCAGTAGTTCGACTGCAGGGAATTGTTTCTGAAAAGTAAGTTCAGGATTAGCTAATAAGTCCAGGGGTACCACACCAAAAAGAAGGTAAATATATTAATTAGCCTCCTTCATACAAGAAGGGAATTTAGGCTGATATAGAGTTCATAGACCATTAAAATCATGTTTCCAACTTCTGTATGTGTCCAACCTCCATTTCTGCCCCTTGTATGTGCCCAGCCATGCATCTCTGCCCCTTGTATATGTGTCTAGTCTCCATTTCTGTCCCTTTTATATGTGTCCAGCCTCCATTTCTGTCCCTCTATCCATTTACCCCTTTTTATGACCTGTCCCTATTACACAACCTTCACTTATCATTGCTCTCTTCTTATATCTCCTCCTTCATCCTCGGCAGCATGCTGTGCAGGTGTCATTCACTTTATCTATTCTGATTATACAGGGCTCCTATGGCGAACTTGTAAGACCCGTGAATGACGCTGCTGTAGTTTTAATGTCATGTCATTCACATGAACTAATTTGGTCCAACAGGAATCCTGTAAGAGATAGTCCGCAGCTGTGCTATATATGCACTGCGGACAATGTGGCCTCACTGGTCCTCCAGCGATCGCAGCCAAAACACCCAAAAAGCAGTGCAGTCAGGGGAACCCAGACCACCACTGGCTGTCTGCTTTGAGCAATCTTTCAAACAACAAAGCTTATAAATTACTTTTAAACATATAATATTCATCCACCAGCTAGTTCCACTATAATGGCTCTATAATGGTAAGGAATTCAGTGGTCAGGGTTGTTGGCACAGGGCAGAAGAGGGGACTAAAGACTAAAATAACCTTCTCAAATACTATATATCTCTTCACTTGAACTCTTAAACATTACCTGTCTATGACTAGAACTAATAATTAATGTCATTGGTTCTAGACAAAAAGGGAAAGACAACTACAATGCTGTATTCCAAAAATAAACAATATTTTTTTTTACAATAACTTTTTGCTGAAAACACAGGGTTGCCAGCCATTGGCATTGGCACAGTTTCATCTTTCTTGTAGCAACCATTCTCTTCACTAGTTATAGATGCTAGCAAGCAAATGGAGTGGAAAATGAACTGCAGGCCATACTATTAATTGTGCTTGAACCAAGTAATAAGTTTCAATGACCCACAGTTACATGGGTATGAGTAATATTGCCATCCTGAGTATTGTAGGCCGAGCACATAGTGTATTATGCAGTTAGAATGTTTGTGCCCTAATCATTCACAATCAAAATGCACATTAGTAAAAAGCATTTTTTCATGCATTTATTAAGTTGACATATATTCAGATTAGACTACTTATAACAAATCCAGGGTATATTATATCAGCTGGAGGAATCTATATGTAATTTGACAGACAATAGGTACTAGTGCCTTGTTCATCACTGCATATTGTTGCACCAAACATTTGCACCTGTTTAATTTTGTTCTCACATTTCAAATTTGACTCTCCCCGCAGTTAATCTACCGAGGTGCAGATTTACGCCCTTTTTCTGGTTAATATATCCATATAGTTTATTAGTATCAATTCCATTTGGACACCTTCCTATTTATATTTATAAAAAGTTTGTAAATAATAAAACACACTATGGGCTCTATTTACTTACCCAAATGAACGTAGCTCATCCAGGTTCGAATTAACTCGCTGTGAGCCTGGGAGCTACATTCATATTACTTACAAAAACGTACCCTCCGCTGGATGTCCCACGATGATATTCAAGCTTTCTGCAGTCATCATGGGCTGTCTTCGGCTGAATGGAGTCCCATAGAAGGTCTGCACATGTGCAGTGGCTCTCTGCTGCCACTTTGTAAATATGAAGCCCTGGCATGAGAAGCACTGCGAATGAGTAAGCTCTTCATGTCAGGACTGGCACCTGCGGGCAGACGTGTCTTCGGTCAGGTATGTTTTTATGCCTATTCTATTATTTATCTTTTCATTTGTATTTTTTTTTATTGTTTTTAATTTTATAAAAAAAAATA
>WWET01000400.1:686471-701957 GCA_011038615.1 Limnodynastes dumerilii
AATATTTTTTTTACCGCTCTAATTACTCTACGTATCAAAACGATACGCAGATTACGTACAATAGCTACTACGCATGCGCAGTAGCTATTGTTTATTGAATTACGTCCGACTATGGAAGACGGACGTAGTTCTGGATCTACCACGTTATTATAAAAATACATCAAACACTTACCTTTTTTTTATTCTCCAGGGCCTTCTGTATGTTTATTCTCTTCTCAGTGGCAGCAGCTCCTCTCTACTGCAGTGTACCGCCATCATTACACAGCTTCTTTCTTTTAGAACTGCAACACGTCAGACATCATATGCGGTGCACTCCTGGGAGCATGAGAAAAAGGTAGAAACTGCAGTGCTGCGCTGATGAAAGGGGGAGGAAGGGAAGGGATGGGAAGTCTAGCAACCTCTCTGATACTGCTGGGTTGCCTGTCACATACAGTTTGACAGACAGCTCAGCAACAGCAGTCAGAAGAAAGCAGGTTGCAGCCTTCCTGTCACTGAGGACACATGCCGGCAAAGTGTTATAGCACTGCAGGGGGTGTCGGGCTCTAGAGACACCCTCCCTGCTGTGCGTAACTTCTCTATGCAGGTAATTTCTTATATTGTCCTTCTGGTCCACTGTCTTATATTGCCTTATGTAGTGCTTTTATTGTAAGAAAAAATGTGCCGGAACACACATCAACTCACGCGTGACCACATGACCAATCGCAAGCAGAGCAGCGCCACAAGCCGAGCAGTGCCATCACAACACATGCATCGGACTCGACACACAAGCAGCCGCATGCACCGTTTTAATGATTTTGCTGCTGAAACTTTTAAAACTTGGAAAATCAGTCGAAAAAAGGTGCCGGAACCCAGTTCTGGTGCTTTCTGTGACAAAAAAAGCACTGGCCTTATGGAAGCGCTAGGCCTGGTGTGTGTGCGTGTGAAGGAAATTTGCTGTTACATTAACCACATTTACTCATAATTGCCAACTCTCCCGGAATGTCCTAGAGACTCCCAAAATTCGGGCAGTTCTCCCGGTATCCCGGGAGAGCCGGCAAATCTCCCGCAAGGGACTTGAGGCTTGGATTCCATTAAACCACCTCCTCAAGTCCTTCCACCCTGCCTGGCAACACTAGTTTACTAGTGTTGCTAGGGATAGGAAGGGACTTTATGACACAAATTACATCAACAAGCCCTATCCCTATGAAACCCCGAAAGGGGTAATTGATAATCAAGGGGTGGGGCTTAATGATGTGATTAGCATAAATTGCGCTGTTAAGCCTCTTCTTTTGGGAAGTTGGCAACCCTGCATTTACCATCTGTCAGGTACAATGTGTGTGTGTGTGTGTAAAACAGTAGTAGGGAGAATAAAGTATGAGTTGTACTGTGTGAGAGATATAGAGGTAGGGAGAATGCATTCTGGGGTGCATTTTGTCTCTTTTACAATAAATTATGGGGGACAAACTCCAAATAGTTGCCCAAAATTCCTTTTGGTGGCACAGGGTACAGTCATAAGATTCAGGCTATCTCTGGACTGCATTGGCACTGTTTCAAATATATCATATCTTTTGTAAAAACAAATAACTTTTTGAACTTAAACATTTTACTGAACTTTTGTGCATTTTAGTCAGATTGCATCTTTATCTACAGTGCACATGCATGTAAACTTGTGCTAATTGAGCATAATGCATTCACATTCACCCAGACTTAATAGCAATGGACCGGATAAAAACTTACGTAAAGTTGGCGAATTTCAAGCATTGCAAAATGCCAGTTATTTGTTTTATGAACCTACGGCATTCAGAATGCATGCACGCAATCCCGTGATCCAAGAATTTTTTTTTGGGTGGCAAGGTAGGAGTGAAGTCAGAGGGGACTTCATTTAAATTATATTGTAAGAGCATGCCTTTTGCCCACTCCCCTATCCAGTCTTCTGATCTATCCTCAATTTAGATGATGAAAAATTGGAAATCTTAAGATAGGGGTCAGGTGTTAGAACAGAAATATTGCCAGTATAGTTAGCGCTTCTTGATCAGTTGTTGCCGCCAACAAAAACAGGGGTTATTTTACCAGTCACTCAGACATACTTTTGTAAAAATGAAAATAACTAAAACACCTAGTGCTTGTATTCCCTATACTAAATATGCATAAAAATCATAAAATCTATTTATTGTAACAACGCGGTAAGAGTACCGGTCTTATACACAAGTGAGCTGTCTTTTTCTGCTACTTGCAATTCTATCACAAAAGCAGTGGAATCCACGTTAAGAGTTAGGTTATTCTGACCACTCACGGGAGCACCACATGCGCAGGAACCTGCAAAAAACTGTATCCGTGCATAAAGACTGTATCTGTGCATATTAACTGCATAAAAACTGTATTTGTGCCCGCTGACAGAACAAATTACAGTGTGTTCTAATTAGACAGAAACACTGTTACCTTTTTAAGTGTAATTTTATTCAAACCAGACCCAATAAATTGTGTTTGCCTTCACATTTACCTTGTCTTTCTCTGTTTAGCGCTGAGGAGTTAGAAACCTACAGTCTTTTATTTATGTTGGTTTTTAGTGTATGTATTGTTGCAATAAATAAATTTTTAATTTTGACATACTGTACCAATGCGTTTCTTCTCTCTGTTTTATATTACATGGGACCAAGAAAGAAATCACCAAAGATAGGAATTCCTTTGATTTAAAACCTCTCCCCTAATACTGCCTGCCAATTCATTCATTTGGGACAGTATCAGTTCTTATATATTTTATTTGTTTTATATAATTTTTTTATGATTTCTATGCATATTTAGTATAGGGAATACAAGTGATAGGTGTTTTAGTTACTTTCATGCTATCTTGTTTTCTACGGGTTGGTAAAGCTCATTTCTTTAATATCTTGCAGCTTGTTAGCGCTGGATGTCCTTGAAAAATTATTTTTGTACTTTTGCATAAAGGCTGTTTGTTAAAAGGCGCTACCTATGTAGATATTTGATTCTTACAGTTCATGTATTTCCAAGGCGTTCCAAATAATTTCTTATAGTCTTATATGGTGTATCCAAATATTCTTTATTAAAAAATATACTTATTCTACAAATAAGAAAAAAAAATTTTTAAGCAGAAATAGTATATTTTTTTAATAAAGATTTTATTACACCATATAAGACTATAACAAATTATTTAAATCTCCTTGAAAATACAAGAACTCTAGGAATTAAATATCAAACTGTGTCTACATAGATAGCACCTTTTCATGAAACAGCCTTTATACAAAAGGGGTCAGGTGCCAGACTGTTATAATTACCTAGGGTTTGATGCAATGATCAGCGGAGACCAATATAAGACATAGAGTTTTATTGCAGGAAGCAGAGTACAAGAATGGATTCACTGTACATAAATAACAGACAGTGACTATACACAAGTACAAGATAACAGACTCCAGGTAAATACTCAGGTGTGAGATAAAAGAGGTCAGGCAGAGTATATAGGTATGAGGTAACAGATTCTACACTTTGTACACAGGGATGATATAACAGATGTCAGGCAAGGTGTACAGCTTACAGACACTGGTAAAAGGACAAACATCAAAATAGACAAGGAAAAGGAACCTGCAAGGACAAGCAGGAGAGCATACAAACTGAGGCACATAACAGTAACATGGCATATCAGCAACCAATCATGCAGTAACAAGGAGCAGGAAATAATGACCAACACCTTGCTCTGGAAGGAGGAGGTATATGAAGCAAGAGCACAGATGTAGGAGATCGGGCTACATGAGCCTGTAATTAGTCCAGTCTAAGTCCAACAGCAGCCCCAAGTGGCAGGTCATGGTAATATCCACAAATAAGAATAACTAGCTCAGGTCTGCCCCTAGTGGTGATACAGGATACACCCGTTGAGAATGTAACAAAGACGTCTGAGCAAGCAAGGGACATTGGGCCGGATCCAGAACTACGTCCATTTCCATAGACGGACGTAGTTCAATAAACAGTAGCTACTGCGCATGCGTAGTAGCTATTGTATGTAATCTGCATATCGTTTCGATACGTAGATTGCGTATATGCGGTCTAAAAGACGTAGTTCTGGATCCAGCCCATTGCCTCTCCAGCACACATTGAAGGCTGGATACAGCAGAGATCAGGTATCAGATCCCAGGAGACACTATGCTCAGAGCTCCGAGTTTAGTTTGAACAGAATTCTGGATCCGGCCAATGACAATTCCAACATAGGTTTGGGTTGACATTCCCTCATTTGAGTCAGAAAATCTAAGTTAACAGCTGACACTGAGAAGTCTGTCCATGTGAGTAAAATTGCTAGTGGATTTCTCTGAATACTGTACTTGCATATACGATCCAAGACCAAGCCCCAAGCACACCTTTAAACTAAGCTGCCCTTCTCCTTTCAGAAGAGTTTGATATAGAGGTTTTGGAATCTACCACTCACTGATTTTTATCATTTAAATATGTTTCTCTCCCAAAGCCAAAATAACCTTTTCTATTGTTTGTTTAGTACACTTGCAAAATGCAGTCTTGTCAGTCAAGCTGAAGGATGTGACTTTGCAGGCAGAGAAATTTGTTTGAAATGTTTCATTAATAACATGTGTTTACTATTGGGAAAAGCAGACTTAGTGTGCGAAGATTTTGTTTGTCTATCATTTTCTCTAACCCCTCTGTTAATAACATACAATGGTTTGTGGTTATGCCACAATCTAACTCAGGTTTGAATATATAAACTACAATCATGGTGGTCTGTAGAGCACAGTGGCAGAGAGGCATTGCTTAACCTGCTATATGAGCCACTGGCCTGGAAGGCGCATTGATCTAATCATATTCTTGGACTGGAAATAAAACAGAAAAAAAAGCATACTTCGGTTTGCACTCATGTGAGAAACACATTTTAATACTTTTTTCTATCGTTTGAAAAAAAAAAAAGGAAAAAAAGAAAGAAGCAAGTATTTCAAATTCTTTCTCCTTGAACAAATTAAATACAGATATCACTAAGGTTTTAATTTTCAACAGCTTTATGCGAACAAGAGATTTTCCTATGCAGCCTCCACTGTATACAGTGCCTGGGTAAACACAAAAATCTAATGCACTCCTTCTGATTCCATATATTGTGTAAATGTTTTGGATGGAAATCTTCCTCTCTGAAAATTGTTGGAGAATTTTCACTAATGGAAATATCTTTTGAAAGAATAACCAAAATGAATGGGTGTAACATTTGAAATAGTGCAGAATCCCAAAGCGTATTATGATTTTAGATTAGATTAGAATATGCCAGACCATTGTGCAGTAAAATGTAACATGTTGCCTTCCACTTGAAACTGATTTAGAACCTTTTGGAATTTGTGCTCTAGGGCACTGCTCAGGAATTGAACTTATGACCCAATTTATTGAGGTGAAAACGCTAACTGCTGTGCTACCATTTAACATGTTTAAGAGGAAATTCTGTACCAATCATCATTTTAATGTTAACTGTCTAGTGGAAAGCTGGTACTTTTTCACCTGAGTGCTAGTGCTATTTGAGAGTAAATAATGTGGAGGTAATGAGGTCTCAAGGTACACACGTAACAATTATCAATGCAATCCAGCAATAATCAGATGACCAGCCCAATAACTGTATGATGTGTATGTACAGGATTAAATGTGTTATTTACACTATTCACGATGAGGATGAGAAGGGGGATCAGATGGGTAAGCATGAGAGCAGGAATTATACTGGCTAATTTGACAGAGGGTATTGTCGAAGTCAAGTCAAATCATAAAACAATAAATTAAATATTAAAATAAAATATTGTAAAATGTGTGGGTTTGTAAAGAAGAACCTCAAAGTGCGGGAAATTATGAACACGATCGCACTTGTGCGCATGTGCATACTATCGCAATCTCGCTTATGATTCTGCACATTAATAAACTGGTTACCAACTGCACTGGTGGTGGTAGGCTTGGTACTTTTAAATAAACTACTTTCTTATTCAGAGTAAATCTTTTCTGAGTTGAACCACATTTGTATTTGGATTCTATGATTTCAGGTTTGTGTATTCCGTAGCACACATGGATTACACATTTTGGGGATTCTTGAGTGGAGGTCTTATACCTACGCATGCAGGATTCGGTTTTCTAACAAAGGATGGATGAGGTAAGGTGAGTAATAATTGTTATTTGTTATCTTTTCCATTGTCTTATTTAACCGAATACTCTGTAAGGGATATTGATTTAGAATTTAAGAAAAACGTGTGTACGTGCAATTAAATGTTAGTCTGGTTTATCCACAAGTGCAAATCATACTAGCATTGCGATTGCATTAAAAGCGCAAAACATGTGTTTATCTTACTGTTGCCATAATTACAAGGACTCCTTATTTTCCTTTGTGTTTTATTTTTGGAGATTATAAAAATACCATATTTTTGAAATTTCTCAAGTAGATGTGTTTTTAGAGCATTGCTTCTAGTTTCTGGTGAATTTTCCGGTAGCTAGGGTGATATATATTTATTGAGACTTTTTGAAGTTTTTTTGGAATTGGTGTTTGAATTGTGTTTTTGACTTCCATAAACTTGGTGAAGGGATGTCTGCAGCTTGAGCCATAGTAAGTCCGGATAAAACCTAGTTGTGAACTGGTGTTGCTCCAGTTGACGTCACCATAGGTCCTTTACACACTAAATATTATTTTCTCCTTGCAGTATCAGTTCCTACCAATCTACTCGGACGGGACTTGTTGTGTAAGATGGGTTGCATAATTTATTGTACTCCTGATAGTGTATTCTTGGATATACCAGGATCACATGCTCAGGAGGTGCAGGACATCTTAAGTTAATGGTATTTTCCAATGGTTTAAAACAGTTCCCAGCACAGGTAGATGGAATGTTGTCACAATTACCAGGTTCCCTGTGGATCAAGAATGGACAAGACACCTGATTGATGGCAAATGTACTGTATGATAAATCTTAAAAGTAGTAGGCAAGCGTAAAAAAAACCTCAATATCAATATCTTTTAATACCTGAGGTAGAAGTAGGTGTACTTCCTGTCATGAAACAGTTACTACAGCAGGGGATTTTAACTGGTACATATACTATAGCCAATATTCCAATCTTCCCGATTAATAAAAGTGGGGGGAGGGGCTACACACTTGTGCAAGATTTCACGGCAAGGAGTCTGTGCTATCAGGTGGTATTCACCAGAGCCCCTGGTGCCCTGTTGAACCGGACTCATAGGAGAGGAAAAGGAAAACCAAGATGGATACCAGAAGGTGAGGGAAGGCGAAAATAAGGAAGCGGGACGCATACCAGATCGGAAGGGACCGACCTGTGACAGACAACACTGAACACTAAACCGAGCACGGGGGACGAGAGATAAGTCACAGGACTGATCAAGACGGCCAGGGCTCGCACACACGCAGACATTCAGCAGTTCCCCCAAAGGGGTGACAGTAAACAGGCACTCAGGGAGAAGTAAGGAACAATCAAGACGTAAATACACTAAGGAGAGAGAACAAGAGTAAGATACACTGGAGGTAACCAAGGCAAGGTATAAGGGCAAACAACGGTCAATTCACTAGGCAAACAAGAGCAGATCACAGCACTGACTGTTACACACCACTGCAGGCATCGGGTGGTGTGTAACTCTCTGGCACTGCGTCCCGCTCCTTGTTTACCTGGCAGCGGGTCACAGTGTACTCACACGTGGCTCCCTGTCTCCTCCGTAGCCCGGTTCAGGTCCCGGCGGCGTCCTTCGGCTCACAGGGCTGTATGGGCGTCGCCATCTTGCAATACAGCGTCCGATGGTCTCCATGGCAACGCAGCCGCGGGCCAATCACTCAGCGGGGTGGTCCTGTTCTCCTGCACTCCTGGCCATTCACATAGTTAGTAGTCTGGCGCGTATTGTAGCGCTGCTGGTCCCCTGGGGTTTTATAAACCTGGCACTTGCCTCAGGTAAGTGCCGATTATAGCATCTGCTACCCCGTGCTGCTCTTGCTCTCTTACCTCTCATATCTTCTGCTTGTCTTGCTTTCTTGAGTGCCCATATTTTGCCTTGCCTTGTACCTTGCTTGTTACCCTCTTGTGCCCAGTTATTCTTGTCCTGCTGCCTGACCTTTGTTTATTAACCCTCGCTCTCCCTGAGTGATTGTTTCTGTTTGCTGTGATTGTGCTGAGTGAGTTCCCCCGTTAGTCTGTCCGTCAGTCCTATATTGTCTACCCTGGTCAGTCCGTTCAGTGTTTACCGTAGTTTGTCTAGTACAGTCTCTTCTGTAACTGCTGCACCTCTTTACCCGCTATATCTTATCCTGTCCCCGCTTCGCCCCATTCCCTTTCCCGGGTATCCTCTAAGGTCTGTATCCAGAAGAAGTCTCATCAGCGCCAGCCTATCCCCACCATCAGGAATATACATGGACTCGTTGCTAGGTTTTGTGGATAGCCCTAACATCTTCTCACAGGCTTTGCATGATTGCTTGCAATCTTTTCAACCTAATAATGGGTCGGTCCGGATACAATATGTTGATGATTTGTTGTTATGCACTGAATTATTGGAAGCATCACTGTCTGATACTATTGAATTGTTGTTTCATCTCGCAAAGTCAAGTACTTAGGGCACTGCCTTTCTAAATGGTTACAATATATGACCGAGGACAGAATTAAAGCCATAAAAGAATAAACACTACCGCAGAGTGAACAGCAAGTCCGTCCAATTATAGGAGTGTGTGGGTATTGTAGGAACTGAATCCCTGGGTTTTCCACCTTAGCGCTGTCACTACAGGAGCTGATCTTAGTTTCTATGGGCTGGATCCAGACTTAAGTCAGTGCTTGAAAGTAGTTACTCCTGGGCTAAACTATGTTGATTGCAGGGGGAGTCAAGTTAATTGTATTCTGTGCATGCAAGGATATTGCTTACTGGACACAGATACTGACCAGCTTTACTATCACACTGTTATTTAGACTTGGAATAGGAAACATCACCTCTCAACACTAATACTGTTTGCAACAGATGAAATATGACTCCCCTGCAATTAACGTGGTTAAGCCCAGGAGTAACTAATTTCAAGCACTTACTTAAGTCTGGATCCAGCCCTAAGTCTGAATGTGTGACACACACAGAAGAGTCAGAATAATCCTTTACAGATCTAAAAAAAAAGGTTTAACGTTAGTCCCAGTGCTCGGAAATCCAGATTATATTAAGCTATTCAATCTGTATCGTACAGAACTTTATGACAGCAGCCGGGACACCAGTAACGCACTCCAGACATATAAAAGGACTTCTAATGGCCGTACAATTGCCTTCAATGGTGCAGTTATTAAATGTAAGGCCCACACATATGAGACAAGCAAAGTTTCACTTGGTAATCAGAGAGCAAAAGCCACAAGAGAACAGCTTTCACCATCAGAAAAAATTAGAAAACAATAATGTTATGGTGTTCTTGGCCCTTACCACACAAAGAATCGAAATTCAAGCTTTGTGTTCCCCACAGGAAAAGTTTGTCTGAAATTCAAAAGGAAACAAGAGCCCACAAGACTTTGGAAAGATGGACAAGGGAAGCCAATAGCTCCTAAAGCATATCTCCCAGCCCTAGGTCTACGATCGGGCATGTAAACAAAATGCTCACATGACGTCGCTCACATGTGACAGAAGGAAGGGTATGAATGAATGAGTAGACTGGTAAGATCTTATTAGTGTGCACTGCAACAGGATTTTCTGGAATGGCAAAAAGAAGGTTAGATCGTGTCTTATATTCCTAAAGAAAAATGTTGGCAAGACTATTCCAGTTGAACCATCTCATATTCCGCAAAGAGAGGGTCATTTCCAGGTAATACTGTTATGATACTCTGGTTTTACCTGATAAGTACCGGAGTAGTCAAAGAGAGAGTAAGCGTGGTACCCCGGGTTTACCTTGTGAGAACCGAGGTGACCACAAAAGAGATAGGCAGAGTGGACTGGTTGGTTACCGGAGTCCAGAGACTTTACTATCCGGGGGGTCTTCACCAGGGCCCCTGAAGGTGGGGATGGAATTGGCAGTGGCCCAGTAGCTTGGATGGACCCCGTTGAACCAAACTCGTGGAAGAGAAATGAACACCGGGAGTGAACACCAGACAGGAGGGATGGGAGTAGTAGGTAAGTAGGAGGAGTAGTAGTCCGGAAGCGACCGGACTGCGACAGATGACAAGCAACACTGAACTCAGTACGTAGGACAGAAGAATGTTCACGGGACAATACAAGACGCACTAGGGCTCGCGCACACTCAATCACATAGCGGTGCCTCCCAAGAGGTAACATAAACATACACACAAGGTAAAGGCAGGTACTTGCAGGGAAGGTAGGTACAAAATATCGATAAGAACCAGGGCTGGATACACAAGGTAACAAACAACGGTCGATTCACTAGGCACACACGATAAGTATCAGGTCACAGAACTGAGGATCAGACTCTATAACCGGCAGAGAAGAGAGGAAGAGGAAGGCTAAATATAGAGACAGCTAGCCTCTAATAGGCTGAGCTGTCTTAGAAAAACCCTGCAATAACACAAGCGGCCACAAGTAAAAAACAGAGAAGAACCGCGCCCGCAGCACGTGGATGGACCAGGAGCTGGGAGAGAGAGAGAAGACGCCGGCGGCAGAGGAATGCAAGCGGTGAGCGGTGCCCGGAGGATAGAGGAAGCCAGCAGCGGGGAAAGATGGTAAGTGACAGCAGGAAGCAAGGTAAGGGTGTGCACAAGAGCAGGCTGAAAGCAGACAGACCTAACAGTATTCCCCCTCTGACGGGGGGTCAAGGACCCCTCAGGTCCTGGTTTCCCTGGAAACTTGGTGTGAAATTCTTGGATGAGCTTGCTGGCATGAATAATACGTGCAGGAACCCATTGACGTTCCTCTGGACCATACCCTCTCCTATGAATAAGGTAATGAATTTGGCCTTGCACTTTTTTAGAATCTAAGATGGTCTCTACTTCTACTTCTTGACCATCCCGGAGGAGAGGAGGAGGTTTGGAAAGTACACCAGACTGAAAACTTCTGGAAGGACGAAAAGGTTTAAGGAGACATGAAATGTGTTGGGCATCTTCATATTCCGAGGAAGCTTTAACATGAAGGCCACTGGATTGATCTTTCTGGAGATAATAAAGGGGCCAATAAAACGTGGACCAAGTTTCCTGGAAGGTTGACGAATGCGAATATTTTTAGTAGACAACCAAACTTTGTCGCCAACTTTGAAAGAAACCCTCCTTCTACGCTTGTCCATTCTGGTCTTAGTACTGAGAGCCGTAGATTGAAGGGAGTTGTTAACTTTCATCCAGATATTTTTGATCCTGTTGCCCATGAGTCTAGAATCAGAAGAATCATCAATATCAGGCTGAAGAAAGGAATTGGAGCGAGGATGATGACCCATGACACAGAAAAATGGAGATAACTTGGTGGCGGAATGAGTGGCATTATTATAAGCAAACTCAGCCCATGCCAAATTATGAGACCAATTATATTGCAGCTTGGATGTGTAACAGCTCAGATATTGTTCGAGATTTTGGTTGATGCGCTCCGTTTGGCCATTAGATTGCGGATGATATCCAGAGGAAAGACTTACTGAGATCCAAAGTAATTTACAGAAAGTCTTCCAAAAACGAGCATCAAATTGTGAACCTCTGTAAGACACAATATCAGTAGGAAGGCCATGAAGTCTGACGATATTCTGAACAAACAAATCAGCCAAATCCTGAGCAGAAGGAAGCCCTTTCAAGGGTACAAAGTGAGCCATCTTACTGAAACGATCAACAATCACCCAGATAGTAGTGTTGTCCAAAGATTTGGGAAGATCTGTAACGAAATCCATCGAAATGTGTGTCCAAGGGCGTTTGGGAATAGGTAGAGGATGAAGAAGGCCTCCTGGTAATGAGCGTAGTGTTTTATTCTGAGCGCAGACAAGACAGGCTCCCACAAACTCCTTCACATCTCTTGACATAGCAGGCCACCAGACCAAACGAGAAATGAGTTCCAAAGTCTTCCTTATTCCAGGATGTCCAGCAGTCCTTGACGAATGCAGCTCCAACATGACCGATTTTCTGAGTCTATCAGGAACAAAGAGACGATTCCGAGGCTTCTGGGAAGGAGCCTGGTCTTGGGCATTCGCTATCATGGTATGCAGATCCTGAGTGAGACCTACCACAATGGTAAAAGAGGGTAGGATGGGTAGAGGAGGGGAGGAGGGTGGATGTTCTGGCACGAAAGAGCCTGAAAGGGCATCAGCTTTGTTGTTTGATAGAACCCGGACGGTAAGTGATCACAAAGTTGAAACGGGTGAAAAACATAGCCCATCTGGCTTGTCTGGGATTCAACCTTTTTAATTCTATAAGCCACACACACCTCGGATATTGGGAAGCAGTGTGTTGCAATCAGACGCTAGTTTACTCGGTAAGGGCGAACAAAGAGCTGATACTCACTAAATAGGTACAAGAAGTCAGAAACCAAAAAGGTCTGAAAACACTAGGTTGGTGGGTCAACTCAACAAAAACATCCTTTGGGAAAGTACATTCTGAATATTGTCAACAGATAATACAAGAAGACACTTGTGGGTCGCAATTGAGTCTTAGGTAAAGAAATCTTTGTTGGAGCATTGTGTATTGTTCTATTACACTATAATGTACATTTCATCCTCCCAGGAGATGTATATTATATTTGTGGGAGGAGAGCTTTCAAATGGTTGTCCCCTAAAACTCAAGGATTATCCTTTTTGGGCAGAATTGTAACCGAGGTTATGACCAGATCACATGAGACTAGGTTTAATGTAGGCTTAATATCTCTAGTCCTCCTCCTTACGTCCATGTCCAGCAGTAGTAATAGTAAATATAATAGAAGCGTGCCACATCAGGGTAAACCCTTGGCAGCTGACTTCATTAATTAATCAACTGGGTTTCAATTTTTAGTAGCTCTGGATTTTACTAAAACTGCCAGAGGTACATTAAATTGTAAAAATATCTATGCACTGGCAGATTCAATTGATAACATCCCCAACATTTATCTTGACACCTTCCGTTATACAGGTTTAGAATTACAAGTTTTTAAGAAAGAATTGGTACAGCACAGAATGGTATTAAATTGTTAAACTGCTGTCACTGAATGGTATAAAGCACGCACGAGAGAGGGGAGTGACAGGGGGCGTGCACTTCCCACTCACTCTCGTATGGACAGACTCCTGCACGTTCGGATAATGTGCAGGGGTCTGGATCCAGCCCATAGATAATATGTGATATATGTGCAAGCCTAGTTTATTTGACCTGCTACATAGGCTGGGATCACCTGTACATTATGCTAATTGACCGCCAGACATAAGACAAAAGAACCACAAGGATCCAATAAAGCACATGGAATTCGAGATGACCAGGAGAATTCACTTATGAAAAGGACAGAGGACCTTCCTTTGACCTTCCTTTAAAAAGCTGGTGCCTTATCCCTGAAGGACAGACTTGTGTATTTAAGTATCGTGCTGGTACTAATCTGCGCTGCTGTTGGTAATATTGGTACTTTTGGATCATTTACTTTGTAATTTGGAGTAAATTTGAGTTGAACCACATTGGTGTTCCGTAGTACGCACGGATTCCACGGTATGTAAGTACTGTAACAGTTATTGTGTACTACTGGTGTATTTCACACATAAATGGGATGTCACAAAATCATATATCTGCACCATGTAGTAGTTCATTGTCAATGGTACCTATCATATGATGATATGATGCTGTGAGTCACCTGTAAAGCAAAATATGTTAAAATATAACAAATTGTCTATCTAACTGTTCTGATTGCCTGGGGTTTTATTCAAGGATCAGAGGAGACAAATATAAAATGTAGAACTAGAACAGATTCACTGTACATAAATAACAGAAGGTGACTATACACAAGTACAAGATAACAAGTCCAGGATGTAACAATAAAACACCACTTTAACAACATCATGAACCATCAGTGACAATGGGGCAGATCCAGAACAACGCTTGTGAGTGAATTTACGCGTGGCGGACACGTAAAATCGCATTTGGTAAGTACTGCGCATGCGCACGGACAAAATACGTACATTCAAGGGGTGTGCCTAGGGGAATGTATAGAAAGTATGCGCACGTAAATACGCTACGCGAGTAAACGGATTGCAAGCGGAGTTCTGGATCTACCCCAATATCCTTTCTTGGAAGCATATTAACTACTACAACACTACCTTAGTCTCAGTCCCCTGATCAAAACAATATGCCCTATCCTAAACCTGTTATACCTTATATTTTTATTTGCATTCATCAACATTAGATAAAATGGAAATTACATGCCCAACTGTGTGGGGGGGTCGCAATCCTTTGTGCATTGATATCTCTGTATCCTTATTTTTGTCCTTTCTATGCAACTTTATTATATTATTACATTGTGTCAAATAGCACAGCGCCATAGGCATATCTATAATGGGTGCAGGGTGTCTATTGCACATGGGGCCCTGTGGCATTGATCCTGTACCTAAGTCTGCATATCAGGTGAAGAAATAGATGCCGAATGAGCTCCCCTTCCCCTGCGGTGGGACTGTCCCGATTCGCGGTCCAAAAAAAGGGGCATGGCTTAAATCGGCATGCAAGGCCCCGCCCCTTTTGAGGTCAGTGAATCGGGACAGTCCTGTCTCAGGGTAAAGGGGGGAGGCCATGTACAAATCCCCCTCACTTCTTAAAACGCCCCTACACAGCGCATAAGAGTATGCAGGACTAGGGTATTCATGTTAGCAACCAGATCCTGTTTTTTAATGTGTTTGTATAAGAATGAAGATCTTGGAAATAATAGAGTCACATTTTATACACATAAAAAAAAAAACTCAACTTTTGCTACAATCCATAAGGAATCAGAAATTTCATCTGAAGTATTCATGCAATGACTTGAATGCAATATCCACCAATTCATTGAGCTAAGTATTTCAGTAATGTACAGTTCTGACTATGGTAATCTAAGAAATATTTGGAGAGGGGTTGTTAGCATTACCATAAAGACTATTATAGCAGTGTTCTAATTCTCTTCTTATGGTGGCAAGTGCACACTTGCGATGTACAGAGTTGATATAGAGTTACAGAGTTGATATATATGTGTTTGTGTGTGTGTATGTGTGTGTGTGTGTGTGTGTATGTGTATATATATATATATATATATATGTATATACACAGTATATATACAGTATATACAGTGCATGCTATATCTCTATTCATCATATCTCCATTCTGATCATCCCCCCTCCTCCTTATCTCTATCTCCTCATTCTCTTTATCAATTCTCCACCCCCTTCATAATACCCACCCTCCTCTTCATCAGCTCCTCCTCCCTATTCACCTTATCATCTCAACCTTCCTATCATCTCCCTCCTTCATCTCCAGCTTCCCAGTGTTCTCATCATTTTTCTTCAGTCCCTTCAGGATCCCTTCAGGATCCCATCATGTGTCTTTAGCCTCCCCAGGATCCCCATCATGTGTCTCCAGTTCCCCAGTATCCCCATCATGTGTCTCCCGCTCCCAACCCCCCCTGTACTCCAG
>WWET01000400.1:702283-712283 GCA_011038615.1 Limnodynastes dumerilii
CCCATCATGTTTCTCCAGCCCCTCCCCAAGTATCCCCTATTATGTGTCTCCAGCCCACCCCAGTATCCCCATCATATGTCTCCAGCCCTACAGTATCCCCATCATGTGTCTTCAGCTGCCCTAGTATTCCCATCATGTGTCTGCAGCCCCCCCAGTATTCCCATCATGTCTCTCCAGCCTCCCCAGTATCCACATCATGTATCTCCAGCCTCCCAGGATTCCCATCATGTTTCTCCAGCCCCTCCCCAAGTATCTCCTATTATGTGTCTCCAGCCCACCCCAGTATCCCGATCATGTGTCTCCAGCTCACCCCAGTATCCCCATCATGTGTCTCCAACCCCGCCAGTATACCCATCATGTGTCTCCAGCCCCTCCCTCCATCATGTTTTCTTACCTTTGCTGAGTCTTCCTCTGTGGAGCTCTCTCTCTGTCATTTTCCTGGTGTATGCAGGAAGTTCCTGTATGAGCCTCTGAGGCAGTTTCATCGAGCAGCTGAAAGGAGTTTTCAATCAGCTGCTCTATGTGCTAGCAAGGAATAGGGAGATCACACAGATACAGAAAAAAGTCACCCCAGCACTCTTGCAATTAACCAGTAACTAACCATAACATTCTATCTTTACAATAAATGTCAGAGAGATTTGTTACATACATTTGCAAATATATGATAAGCCACCAGCCACCTACAAGGCTTCTCTGTTATGGTGGTCCTAACTCTAAATACTGTCAGAGCCCTATATTGGGTCATATATCATGTATTTTTAAATGAAAAGTTAACTCACCACAAAGGGTCCTAAATAGCTATTATGGAACTGCAACCCCTGTCAGCAGTTGCCCCAGACATTCATCCAAACAACAATACACAAAGTGGTGATTTGTTAAATTGATTTTTATATTAAGCTAAAGCAGGCACGTCAAACTGATTACCAGTATTCTCCATCATGTCTCTCCAGCTTCCAGTATCCCCATATTGTGTCTCCATCTCCCAGTATTCCCATTTCATATGTCTCCAGCTCCCCAGTATCCCACATCATATGTTTCCATCTCCCCAGTATTCGCCATTCATATGTCTCCAGCTCCCCAGTATCTCACATCATATGTCTCCAGTTCCCCAGTATTCTCCATTCATATGGCTCTCACTCCCCAGTATTCCCCATTCATATGTCTCCAGATCCCAGTATTCTCCATTCATATGGCTCCAGTTTCCCAGCATTCCCTATTCATATAGCTCCCTTTCCCCAGTATTCCCCATTCATATAGCTCCAGCTCCTTGTAAATAACCATAAATTAGTTTATACCTTACTTACCTTTGATGCCTTCAATCCATGTCTCTCTTCCGCTGTGTTACGCTGGCCGTAAAGCAATCTGTTTCCTGCTGTCGGCCGATGCAGCAATTTTTCAGGACAGCTGAACCAATACCTCCTGCTGCATAGCAGACATGTAAGCACGGATCCCTGTTTCCCTATTCCCAATCATTATGCTAAATCTCACTCTAACCCTCCCCTTCCAGTACCCTAACCCTTACCATTCCTTCCCCACAGCCTAAGCCTAACCTTCCCCTTCTACAATCCATTCCCTACCTGAAGCCTAACCCTAAACTTCCCCTTCTTCAATCTATCCTCTCCCTGCAGCCTTACCCTAATTCTCCTCTTCTAAGCTCTATCCCCTCCCTGCAACCTAACCCTGCTACACTACATCCCCTCCCCTGCAGGGGATCTGCGGCATAAATCGAGTTGCTGACATTTTCAAAATAGACATAGCTGACAATTAGCTGTTGGCTTTGTGTATTTCGATAATTCCATTTGCACAGTGGCAAATGGAGCCCATAACAATGAAATATTTTGCACTTGAATAGCTTGGGAAGAGATCGTGTCTGGAGAACATTTCTGCATTGCGCTTGACTGTTATGTGCCCGAACACAACATATTGTACTTGTGTTCTGATCCAGAGTTGCGGTTCTATTTGTGTGTGAATCACTATTGAACCTCCCATTATTTGCACGTCATTTTCACAAACACAGAATGTGGTTTTTTTTACCCTCAGTGAAAATAAATCTGGTGGTATGGCAACATTTATTAAGATAAACACACACAGTTGTTCCAAATATGTTGATACTTTGGATCTGATTCACAGATAAGGAAATAAGTATGCGCAGATTGGCAAAATACGCATCTAAAGGGCAAGGCAACTGACATGACAGTTTCCTCGTTCTTACATATCTTTACTGACTTCCACATCCATAAGGCTACCTTAACTCTCTGCGCTTATCTTTGTGCGGATTTTGCTAAAGTACATGTGGATTTGTGCATACTTAGTCCATACTGCCCTATTTAAATACCTCCCCCACCCAATATTCTTAACTTCCTACTTATGGAGTAGTGGATACGCCCCTTCTTACATATCTTATTAGGCACGGAGTTGAACTCCATGCGTAACAGGTTTCTGTGCGTAACATCTGGATTGCGCATGTAGAATTCACAAAATATCACCAAGGTAAGCACATGGCATGCGTATATTTAGGTATATTAAGTGTGAGGCCTTTGTTTTTTCCTTGCTGGTCTTCTTCATTCTCCCTTGTCTGTGAGATCAAGGCATTAGTGAAGTTTTACCTGTATAATTTGAAATGTATATCATAAGTGCACATTGGGTACAGGATTTCACAACTGTCTTTGAATAGAATGAGCTATGTTGAGCATTTTTCATTGCTTCTCCTCCTTAGCATTTTGATATATGCATAGAATGAATTGATGAATTGTGGATTAATGTCACAATTGGAGTATCTTTAGGTTGTGCTAATGGGAAATATAGCTTTTAAGTATATATACCATATTCATTTACACATTCTGTGCCATGATTAGGTTTTGTATACTCTCAAGTGTATCTTGGAAGTATAGTGTAGGCAGTTTATCAACTATCCTCTCTTTTATCACACCAAAAAGAAAGTCTACAATATACACTGGAACATTTTTTCTAAAAATTATCTGTTATTAAATAAGACCTTTTTGCAAATTAATACATATATTGGGCTGGATCCAGACTTAAGAAGGAGCTTGAAATTAAGGGCCGTATGCAGAGCCATGCGGCCGGAGTTTTCCGGTATGCTCGACTGCGCATGCACAGTAATTCTGTAACGCGATCTACGTTACTTGTTGCAACGTAGATTGCGTATACGCGGTCTTAATGGCCCTAAGAGAGGAAAGTTACTCCTGAGCTAAACCATGCTGATTGCAGGGGAGTCATATTTCATCTGTTGCAAACAGTATTAGAGTTGAAAGGTGATGTTTCCCAGCCCCAGTCAAAATAACAGTTTAATAGTAATGCTGGTCAGTATCTGTGTGCAGTAAGCAATTCAAAGATATATCCCTGCATGCAAAGTATACAATTAACTTGACTCCCCCTGCAATCAACAAGGTTTAGCCCAGGAATAACTTTCCACTCTTAATTTCAAGCTCCTTAAGTCTGGATCCAGCTCATTGGCCCTAATTCACACTTAATAACATACCTAAATATATGCAGGTCGTATGTGTATCTTGGAAATTTTTAGCGAAATGTGTGATCCAGATGTTATGTAGGAAACAAAAGCCTCATGAGATCTGTACTTACTCTGTAAGTAGGAAGTTATGAAAAGTGGGTGGTTGGAGGCATATAAACGGTATGTGGTGGGTTTGCGGAGTCTGTACTTACTGTATCAAAATCTGCGCAAAGATACATTTAATGAGTAGCCCTATGAACGTGGAAGTCAGTAAATATCCGTAAAAATGAGGGCAGTGTCATGGCAGTTTCCTTGCCACTTAGGTGCGTATTTTTGCGAATCCGCACGTACTTATTTCCTTCTTGTCTGTGAATCAGGCCTATTATCTTTAGAAAAGTGTGTGTCTGAAGAGATGTTTTTTTCCCAAAGTATGAGGAAGTATGGGCTTATATGGCTGATGTAAAAAAAATATATCATTATTCTAAGTGTGGTCATTGCAAAATTTGCTATTTATTAGTCCATCACATAAGATGTGATGATTTAGATGTGTTGAGTTGAGAGATGATAAGTTTGACTTTTACTTCATTCATTGATTTAAAGGAATGTAAAGACAGTTATAGATAGACCATGGGCCAGATCCAGAACAACGCTTGTGAGCGAATTTACACGTGGCGGAGACGTAAAATCGCGTTTTGTTAAGTACTGCGCATGTAACGTAGCGTAAAAGGGAACATATGGGCCATTCACGTATGTGTCACGTAAATCCTTACGTGTGGGCGTGCCAATTTTACGTGACTCTAAAATATGTCTGAAATACGCTATGTAGGCGGGGGTTTGTATTTAAAGTGTACAGTATGGGCGTGCTTAGCTGCGTAAATACGTGTTGCTCATACGTACGTGAGCGGACCACATCAGTTGCGTGGGCAAAAGTTAAGGTTGGGTTTGGAAAGCGGATCTCTGACAAAATACGTACATTTAAGGGGTGTGCCAAGGGGTGTGTATAGAAGGTAGGCATGTGTAAATACGCTACGCGAGTAAACGTATTGCAAGCGGAGTTCTGGATCTACCCTCATTTGGTTAATTGCTTACCATTTACACCAGAATGGGCAATCCTAGGGATATTTCCAAAGGGACAAAGAATTTGTAAGGGGGAAAGAAAACTGCTTCTTGCAATTAGTGCAGCTGCACGCAAAACTATCTTGCATCTATGGCTTCATCCAACGACACCCCGTTCTATGTTCCAGGAAAAATTGTTCCGAATGTTCAAGATGGATTGGGTTGAAGCAACCCTGTCCAAGGAAAGGCTTATTAAGCATTTTTTTAATACATGGGAAAATTATATTGAGACCCTTTCTATAGAGATTAAAAGGCAATTATATGGTAGCTTTAGCCAGACTAGTTGGTACCTTATTAGAGAAGTAGATAGGGATCCACCCATTATCTTATAAGCAGAAAGATAAGATAAAGACATGTAGAATTGATATGCATTAACTTGATTGTAGATTTATAAAAGGCTAGGCAAGGAAAACAAGTTCAAAAAGCATATGTATCAACATGTAAACTGCAATGTATCTAATGTATGACAATATCTTTTGTTTTTATCTTTGCTCTAAGCCTACAATGTTGTAACTTATGTGCTTATAATGCATTTTGTGCACATTGCAAAGTTAATATATAAAATTATAAATCTTAATAGCAGAATAATACTTAAAGAAAAAAAGTAAAAATAAAAGAAAGTAAATGATTTAAAAACCATTTAACACTAAATATATATATATATATATATTTAAGTTTACTGTGTCTTAGTTACAGGACATGTAAAAGTAGGAGAGGCAGTCAGAAATATAAAAAAAGAGATGTTCTTGGATCTGATAAATACTATTTCCTTTTGGTATTTTTGAGAGCTACAATATGAGATATCCATGTTCCTTAAAATTTTTACACAATCACATATCTTCTAAGGTGTCTTCTTTTATATTATCTTCTTTTGTACATAGTAACCCAAATAATGGCTACTATACACTTATACTACCTACAGTAAGTAAATGATTGGAAATGTTGGACACTTGTCTGTCTTGTATCCTTTATCATGTATATCACTTAATATTTGCCTTCCTCGGTTTGCACAAATTTAGTATGTCTGTGCTTTCCTTTGAGAATCACTTGTGGAGTAGCCATTTGGCAGGGCTACCTGAGAAGCACTAGGAGTTCCATGCCTTCTCTAACAGCTCAGTCTTTACTGTGTGGATCCTTTAGAAATACACTTTTTAATGATCAATTAAATGTCAGTCAAAGTACTGTAAATCAAGAATTTCTCAATAGCTATACAGTGAAAACACTAATATGGAAATACTTTGTAGTACAAAATTGGAGTTAATTTACAGTATTTAGAAATGTAAAATAAAATGATGTATTAAGTGGCTAGTAAAGAAGGATGTCTAATAAGGGTGCGAGTTTGAGTGTTAGTAAGGATGGATGAAGCTTTGATGTATTTCTAACATCAAGCACCATGATTAGTAACACTATAGATTGCAACATTAATAGACATGCGATGGGACTTCAGTCATTGATTTACATAAATCACACCAACAAACCCATACTGCTGCTTATTTCTCTCTTCTGAGATCTCCTGTAAGGGAGAACAATAAAGTCTTCAATTATGAATTACATGTATGATTATGCCAGTCATAAAAACAAATGTTATTTTTTGCTTAAAATAACTACTAATTCGAAAACATAATCTGCTTATATTATGCAAAAATTCTTATTGTGTTACTGTCTGCTAAATTTAACAGTGTTCATCACACTAAAAAATAAGGGCTCTATTTGCAAAGATCATTTTAGTGCAATAGGGCCAGTTTTCACTTCAAAACTGGCCCTATTGCATTAAAATTAAGTTAAGCATATTTACAAAACGTCGGAGCAGAGTTTTACACTCCGCTGCCGGCGTTAGACTATCGCCAGCTCAGACTGGCGTTAGGGGTAAGTATTCCGGCGATGTCCCCATATACCCCTCTTTTCCTCCCCCTAATAGCTGTTATTAGGGGGAGGAAAAGGGGGGTATGTATGGGGAGACCATTGGAATACATAGCAATGTTGCCGGGTGTATAAAATAAACAAATAAGTAAATAAATTTGAACTTAAAAAAATCAATAAAAACATAAAAAACAAACAAACATTGAAAATATAAATAAAGCTTTAAACTCACCTGTCCGGGCGTCCTGTCGGGCTGCAGCTGTCCGGTCCCGGCATGAATACACTGCACATGCGCAGTGTTTCTCATGTCAGGACTTGCAAAAATGTCAAAGTGCCTAAAGAGAAGCACTGTGCATGTGCAGTGTTTCTCGTGTCAGCACTGAAATTTTTCTAAGTCCTGACCTGATTGAGCTGCGCATGTGCAGTGTTTCTCGTGTCAGCACTGAAATTTTTCTAAGTCCTGATTGAGAGATACTGCGCATGTGCAGTACTTTATTCATGGATCGCACAAAGGAGAAGCACAGCACCGACGCGCGGCTCATCGCGGGACCTCAGAGGAGGGGTGAGCATTGGTAAATAATGTGAAGGAAGGCTCGGTGCGATGATAAGTGAGCCTGATGCAGCTTCCTTCACAGAGAACGAACAAGGTAAGTAAATAGAGCCCTATGTCTAAATGTCACCACATATGTGCTAAAAACCAGTTTGTATCTGAGATACAGAGATTATTTTCATGTTTATGGCACAAATATCTTTTACACCAGCGACCTCTAGAGTTAGAATTGTATATAACATGCCTTTATAGAAAGTTACGTTTACATTTTCCTTTATATTGATTTGTTTGTCATTAGAAATATATGAACTTCTTTATTTAGTGTGTAACAGATTGCAACAGTGAGAAAAACAGTGATAATATGGTAGTTAGTAGAGGCTAATCCCCTATTTTTGTAGAAATGTATTATTTTTATTATTTTATTTATTTATTTATAAACAGTTTTTTTTATAGCACCATCAGATTACGTAGCGCTTTACAATTTTAACAATCATTATATAACATATATTGTTAGTCTTGTTATATATTATAACAAGACTGTGTGGTAATAGACAGAATACCTAGTTATCCATTTATAGCTTCTACACAAGCGTAGTAACTATTTTACACTTACTTTCTTTACGTAGATTGTGTACATGCCATCTTTAAAGATCTACAGAACAAAATGCTACGTAGATAGCGTAAAATAGTTACTACGCACGTATTAGCTATACATAGATAACTAGGCACGTAAGTAAAAAAATTCCGGGTTGTGAATCCGGTCCTCAAAGTGGGAGCATATTTAATAAACTCAAGAGTTTATAAACTTTAATATGGTATTGATCTTAAAGGCAAAGTCTGACAACTTGTAATTTATTTAATACCTTAATTATATAATCTGATAGAATTTCCTTTGCCTCTCCCTGACCGTTGTGAATGCATTATTTTTAATGCATATTATGGAAATTGTTTAATTACAGCCACACAATTATGTTCTTCAAAAATAAATTATTGTTCTTAAAAAATATATATTTTTTATAAAACTTTTAACAAATTCTGGAAACAAATTCATTGTAAAACTATTTTGTGCATTTTTTTTTACTGTTCTTCTTGAACTATAGTTTAACTATTGCATTCCCTTGCAGAGTAGCATTACAGCAGCATAGCATTATATGCCCTGTTGCCTGACTGTATGTCGCAAAGATGAATCTTGAAGAAACCCTTCTATGCTGGGAGCAGCGTTTTTGGTGATTATGTGGCTGGTATTTGTCACAGATTGCACTAGGGTCCCGATGGTATGTTGGACTAAAAACCTGGAAGTCTCCTAATATAATACCTTCTGAGTAAAGTATTGGACAGGAGTTGTTATGTGACTGAGCAGGAAAATGCTTACTTATATTTTATGGCATTAGAACCAGTACAAACCTAGAATTAACATATAAGTTATGTAGTAATCCGTAACACAGTGGTTCAGCAAGTAGCACTTGTGTTTCACAGCGCTGAGGTCATGAGTACTAGGCAGCATCTCTGTGAAGTTTGTACGTTCTCCCCGTGTCTGCGTGTGTTTCTTCCCACGCTCCTTATTGCGCATGGCTAATAGAGAAGATGTTCTATATACACCATTGCAATATAATGAAATATTCCATCTTGTAAATGGATATTAGGTCAGATCCTTTTCTAAATCCCACTTTGTTGTATGGTTCAAAATATTATGACTTAACTTTAAAACATACAGATGTGGAAAGTTACTTACACGGTTTGATTGGTAGCATTCAAACTGTGAAGTCGCTGCAAAATGGCCATGAACAAATCATAGCAATCCCATAACTAAGTCACCACAATGAATTCAATGGCAAGGCTATAATTGGCCATAAGTGACCTGTGTACAAAAACATCCTATATAGATAAACGCATCATGGAATGTCACTTATGTTCATTATTTTAGCTATGAATAATTATGTTCAGATTGTTGGCAGCTGTAGTTGGTAAATTCAATGTGAAATACAAGTTAGGAAAGGGAAATGTTTTGAGCAATTTAATTTACTGGGTGGGGGAACTCACTGTAGACCACAAACTATGCCTGGGTCTTCTGGTATCTTTGCCATGCTGTTAAATAATTCATGTAATATCACGCAGGCACATACCTTAGATTCTAAATGCATGGGTGTGTAATATTCCCAATTTTGGGATAATATGTGCCTAGGATACTGGCAGATGTTTCGATCCTATAATTAAAGTCTGCTATGTTTGCTCCTTGATTGCAATGTTTCTTATTTGCATTAATTCCTAAAGCTTTAGATAATATAATAAAAATAAAAATATATGTTAATAGCTTTTGCTAAAGTATATAACTAAAGATCTTAAAGTACATTGGCTATAAACTAAGCACGCAATAGAAAATATATTGTTATAGTGAGCTTTGTTGGTTTTTCTTTTTCATTTTCACAGTTTCTTTTATAAAAGGAGATTGTTTGGATATTTTTGGACAACCTTAACAGAGCTGCTACCTAGCAACTATACAGTGGATGTTAAGTAGTTGAATGCAGCTGTTCACAGGAAATTAGACTTTACTGCGCACCTCTTGTAATGGATTAGTTCAAATGATTCTCATTAAAACTATTCCCAAGGCTGAAAGTTCTGTAAGAACAGGTGACTAATACCCATGTGTGTGTTAAGGAACTCAAAACACTAAGATAATTTAGCAATAAATCCCAGAACTGTGAGGTCAATAAATATTCACATATATGTACCTATAACAGGGTCCGTGACAATGATGCATAAGAAGGCAACATTCAATGCTAGGTCCACAAAAGAATATTTAATCTGCAAAGCAACAATACATGAAAAATAGTATATATAATATAAATATAATAAACATGTGAAGGGATGATTTTAATTGGTTTCACAATATTGATACCTGTCAAAACAATATACTTCCACTTACATAGTTTGTATTAATTAAAAATAAAAACGTTGTATTGCATACTACTGTATAAATTATTAAATTGCAAAAGCCTCCAATTTTG
>WWET01000401.1:67002-81046 GCA_011038615.1 Limnodynastes dumerilii
CTTAACTTTACTTACCTGCAGTTCTGCCGCAGCGCATCACTGGCCTCCTTCCCTGTAGTCCCGCTGCTGCTCTTCTCCTATGCGGCGGGACGCAGGCTGTAAATGACGTTGTGTGACCCCAGGTCACGCAACGTCACTTCAACAGGGAAGGAAGCCGGTGATGCGCTGCAGTGAGCGCAGCTGCAGAACCACAGGTAAGTAAGTTAAGAATGGACTCTAGTACTCTGTAAGTGGCGGGGGGGGCCTGTGCTGGGCCCCCCTAGCTCAGGGGCCCGGTCGCAAGTGCGACCGCTGCGACCCCTATAGCTACGCCACTGGTATCATATTAAGACTTTATTTTTGTTTGTGCTTGAAAAGGTGCATTATAACAAATTTATGCCCACTATCAAGGCATATGTAATAAAAAAAAATTGTAAGGGTAAGATTATGACCGGTGGAAACCTAGTGCAGACACGCAACAATCGTGTGAGGCATGTTTTATTTGTGTAATAATAGGCATATAGGCAAACTGATTTTGTTCCTCCGGGCTACTGAAATAACATTAGTTGTCATAATATTCAGGGTAACCTGAACAATGTTAATTCACAACAAGGGCCAGATTTACTAAGCTGCGGGTTTGGAAAAGTGGAGATGTTTTAGATTCTAGCTCTCACTTTCTTTTTACATACTAGAGAATGTCAGCTAAAATCTGATTGGTCTGATTGGTTGCTTAGTAAATCTGGCCCCAAGTCTAATATTATGAATCCACATAAAATATATAATATAGATACCATCTACTTATATAGCCACAATATTCCCTCTATTGGCATATTAGGCCTTATTCTAGCTGATAAATAAAATTAGATGAAATGCCAATACAATAATATGCCAATCAGTCAAAATAAACAAGTGCTTCGCCCATTTGCAATTCTATATGGCAAAATAGTTGTTCTTGCATAGTAGAAGTAAATGCAATGTATAGAAAATGTGTGAGCCGTATCCATTGTTCTGACAGCAGGTTGAACTGAAAATGAGCACACATTTAAAATAAGCATATATAAGCATATATATGCAAACAGGCTGAAGTGTAATGCAGCAGAATATTCAAGTTTACATGTTAATAAAATTTAATTTGTGTAATTTATGTTATTTAAAAATAACAAAAATTTGAAATATAAATAAAAGTTTTCTTTCTTTTTTTTTAAATATAAAAGAAATTGGTATTTTTTCTTTTTTTTAAATAAAAATAATAGTTGTCACAAAAAAAAAAGCCTGAGCAAAATGTGCAGTGATACACCGCTATTTAGTGAGTATAGCGTAGTGTATGCAGAGTGTGTTTTGAAACATGAGTTATTCTTAAATTAGATTTAATAATTGTTAGATGGGCTATGCTCTTACCAAGAACATTCATTAAAATCTCCTCCTGAGCTGGTGCAGGATTTTAGGAGGCAGAGCAGAAAAACATCACACAGCTGTACTAAATCGCTGACTTTCTCCTTTGAATATAGCGAAACACCCCTTTCCACTAGTGCAGAGCATTCAGAAGCAAATACAGGCAGATCAACCACCTTGCTTCCATGCGCAATGTTAACAACCGTTGTACTCACATTAAAAAAAGGTGCATAGCAAATTCTGGAGATCAGTGGAGATAATATATGCTTGAATTAAAAGCACAGTCAAAAAGAATAACTGAACTGCTGGCAGCAGAGCTTATACGCTGTTAAGCTGCTTCTTGCACTGCTGGTTATAACATCCTGTGCCTGCTGTATTTTATTCTATCTTGTATTTTCCTGTGAGTTCTGAGTGGCGTTCCCTTCTGTTCCTGACCCCTCCTGTTGTTTTCCCTCTTGCCTGTGCTTTGACCCATTTCTCTGTTCCTAGTCTGATTTTGCTTATGTAAGCATTTGGATGTGAAAGAGTCTCTGTTTGTTCCACTGTGCGTCTGAAGCTTCCCCTTTTTTTGCAGTGTATTGGTGTTTTTCATGTCACCTGCCTGTACCTTCTCATTTGCTTTCCATCTCACACCTACCGGTGCACCCCTGTCTTCATGTGTTTTCCACCTGACACTGATCTGACATCTCTTGGCAGGTTAATAAACTATTGCAGCTAGTATCTCTCTGCCAGTTAATGGTAACTGCTGCCAGCGGCCACAACCTGCTTGGAGCCAGCAGCCAAGACTATCCCAACCATCAGGGGTTCTAGTAAAGACCACGCTCCTAGTTAGATTCCATGCCTTGGCAGGTGATGTATGCCATAATATCTATCTGCTCTAGTGGTCACTTCTCTATTGTTCTTAATATTCTTAAGACATGTTTATCACAATGGAATTGAAAGCCCATAAAGGGCTCAATTTGATTTATAAGAAAAGCAGTGTAGAGGCTACAAGAGAGCTCCCTTCCCCCAAGTAACACCCATGTTGACCATTTTGAAAGTGAAGCATAATACAGCTATCTTTACAAATGAAATGTAAGCTTATATACAGAGTACATATATTCCAATTCTCTAAGTTGAAAAATCTGTAGCGCATAATGCTATAATGTTGTAATAATATCAAAATCATACATTTTTTTTTAGCATGCATGTGCTGTTATTGTTATCCAAGGATGATTCAGCCTTTTAAATAAATACAACAGTGCTAAAAACAAAAAATTAAGCAGCTTTGTTCTGGAAAGTTGCCCTAGTTTTTTGGGGTTTTTTTTTTACATAAAATTTCTTTTATAGACAGGCAGAGAAGGTCTCCAGATGTGCCTTGAGGTTTGTGTAACAAAATCTGAAGTTTTTGATAATCTTTTTAAGGCAGGAAAACTGGTTTATGGGAAGTCAGGAGAGTTTGGCCCCAATAACCTTAACAAAACATGTAATATTTAGAATACAAACTAACTAATAGTTACGGTAAATAATGCCCTTGAAACGTCAGATGCAATGTTTGACTTATTAGTGCTCAACTACTAATAGTATACTATATAAGTATTGTTTGAATATAACAGTATGGCAAAGAAACGTGAATTACTGCATTGTCTCGGGGATGTAACTATTTCTGGACCCCATAGCATTTTTTTTTGTAAACAGCAATCACATACCAGTATATGGTGATAAAACCTACATAAACACATGGGGTCTTGACAAAGAAAGGGAGCCCACTCTTAAGTATGCACCAGGGCAGTACATCCGTATGTTAGTTATGCCATTACATAGCATGCCCGCTCCAGGGGCCAGATTCAATTAGGTGCATAGCGAATTTTATGCTTACTTTATGCTCATTTGCATAAGGAAATTAGCGCAAATTTTAAACGCTGTATTCAATTTAGCATTTTTTATGCACAAAAAAATCAAAATTTGCTGGTGAATTTTTGTCCATTAATACAAATAGGGAAACACAATTTTCCCTATTCAATTATATTAAAATTAGCGCAAATTTTTCTTATATTGACAGGTGCATATTCGCACCTGTCATAGGTGCGCAAATGAATATGAGTTGTGTTAAGTTGATGTAAATAAGTAAAAATGTATAGAAATAATTAAAATAACTTTATTTTATAAATTTTTATCATGGATATGCTATTAATAAAACTATTATGGGAATTAAAAATCACATATGTAATATGTTCTGTGGGGCCCCCATTCTGCACAGGATGGTCATTTATAACTTCTCCCAGCTTTTAATGGATTTCACAGCTAAGTAAAAATACCTTTCTCCCTACCCTCTTCAACTGGGACTAAATAGTGCTAACCTCAGAGGTTCTTAACAGTCCCCAGTCCTTAATTTATCAAAATCAGGCTTAAACTAACTAATGATAGCTCCATTCTATTGTGGGGCAATCGCTTTTTAGACAGACAGGACCACAGCTACTTGAAATAGGGAGGGAGGAGCTTTTTGCACAGATGTCCCCATCGCAGCCCCTAACACTAATGAAGGCGAATTACATAAAATTCACAGGGAAAAATACAGCATCGCACAACACACAATTAACGCAGGTTAGGGGCGTACTGTCATCTGAAATTGAATTGGGTGAATTTTGGCCAGCGAATTTGCTGCGTACAGTGCAAATTTTTTTCGTGCTAATTTGTTTTTTAAACTCGCTTCTAATTGAATCTGGCCCCAGATGTTTCGCAAGCGTACCTTTTTCGTAAGCGTTTCTTCACTTGTACTTCTCTTCATATTAATTCACAACAACTGTAGATATTGAGACAGACAAAAAACAAATAATTAAACACAATTAAGTCACGACAGCAAGCTTGCATTTACATTACATTACTTGCATTTACATTACCTACATTACATTTGCTCATTTAAAATAAATGCAAGGCAGAAGGTACATATTTGGAATCACATTTAACAGATGGAAAACACTTGTGTGAATACAAGCACACACACTCTTAAAATGTATTTCATTCTTTCAACAATAATTTCACTTGCTAGTTCTATATATAAATTGCTTTCACTGAGAGAAGCAGAAAAGAGCAGTCTATGAAACAGCTGAATAAGGTAAGAAGTGCTCAATGGAAATATGTTGTACATAGTTCACATACTATACTTAACCTTTTAATTAGCTCCTATGCCCGTCCTATCATTTAGCACCAGTTTCTCACTGACAAGTAGGATTTACTTGCAAACAGTATATAAGTCAATCCATTGGTAACAATTTTGCAATGGTCTAAATCAGCTACTCTACAATTAGTGTGGGAAAGGGCCAGCAAATGACACATTCCAGATATCTCAGCAAAGGGATAAGTTAGGTATGTCCGCATTTTGAAGAGGTATCAGTATAGCTTGTTCTGGTTATCTGAGGAGGTGAACATACAAGATTTACAAGTCACTCTGGAAATTAGTCTGATCTCCACTGTAACATACATTTGCACCCAGATGAAGTACTGTAAATCATATAAGTGAGAGTGTGGATTATTATTTTAATGTGAATGTGCATCCAACGTGATACACTGTATAGACAATTATATTTGGCCACACCTGTTAACTACTGAATTCTGGTGTTTCAATCCGACCCATTGCCACAGATGTATAAAAACAAGCAGCTAGTCTCCATTTGCAAACATTTGTGATACAAAATGGGACATTCCGAGTGGCTTTAAGCGTGGCACTGTGGTAGGATGCCACCTTTCCAATAAGACGGTTCGTAAAATTTCATCAATGTCGCATATTCCACAGTCAACTGTAAGTGATATTATTAGAAAGTGGAAGCCTTTAGGAACAACAGCAACTCAGCCACAAAGCAGAAGACCACATAAAATCACAGAGCAGGGTCAATGACTGGTAAGGTGCATAAAAGTCGATAACACTCTACTGATTCCATAGCTGAAGAGTTATGAACTTCCACTGGCATTAATGTAAGCACAAAAACTGTGCGCCAGGAGCTTAATGGTATGGGTTTCAATGGTCGAGCAGTTGCATGCAAGCTTCACATCACCAAATCCAATGCAAAGCATCGGATGGAGTGGTGTAATGCACAAAGACACAGGACTATTGAGCAGTGGAAATGTGTTCTGTGGAGTGATAAATCATGCTTCTCTATTTGGCAGATGGGCGAGTCTGGGTTTGGCAGATGCCAGGAGAATGTTACCTGTCTGACTGCATTATACCAACTGTGAAGTTTGGTGGAGATGGGGCTGTTTTTCAGGGTTTATTCTAGACCCCTTATCTCCAGTTAAGGGCAATCTTCAGCATACCTAGTCATTTTGACAATATTATGCTTCCAACTTTGTGGCAACAGTTTGGGGAAGGCCCTTTTCTATCCCAACATGACTGTGCCCCAGTGCACAAAGCAAGGACTGTATAGATGTGGTTTGAGGAGTTTAGTGTGGAAGAACTTGACTGGCCTGCACAGAGCCCTGATCTCAACCCCATCAAGAACCTTTGAGATGAACTGGAACAGCGATTGCGAACTAGGTCTTCTCATCCAAAATCAGTGCCTGATAAATGCTCTACAGAATGAATCGGCACAAATTCCCACACAAACACTCCAAAAAAATCTTGTGGAAAGCCTTCTAAGAAGAGTGGAAGTTTTATAGCTGCAAAAAGAGCTTTTGGGGGACCAACTCCATATTAAAGTATATGTAACTGAATTTAATGTCATCACAGTCCCTGTTAGTATAATGGTCAGGCGTCTTAGTACTTTTGTCTATATAGTGTATTACTTAATGGTAGAACCACATAAAGTGAATTTTAGCCAATGATGGCTGAAATTATATAACCATCCAAGTGTCTAGAATATAAAAACAAACAAACAAAAAACTCCAAGGTTTTGCAATAATCCAATTTCTCTTATAACAAAGGTATACTTAATGGGACTACAGTAATTCACATAGCTAGAATATGTTACAAACAATAATAAAAACAGTAATAATAAAAAATTATTGTGTGCAAGTATTCTTATCAGTGGCACCTCACTCCCTCCTTAACAACTACTGTTAAGTAAATATTCTGTAAGTTTGATGGCAAATACTTTGTTATAACTCTGTGACTATATAGATACATAGGTCAGAATCTAGACATAAGAACGAGAGCTGACTTACGCATACTGCATGTGTAATTAAACTGCACAAGTGGTAACTACATAGTTACACATTTGAATGCAGTACGATCGATACTGCTTTCCAATGCGTATGGCGATGGCTGGGCAAGACTGAGTGGTGTGACACATGTAAATGGTACAGTAAGGGCTTGCCCTTATGTACAATCCTGCATGCTATATGAGCAGGATCTTTACACTGAAGGTCTGTATGTGTGAGGTTAGTGCAGGGGGGCATGTGCAAATTAAGTATGTTAGCTTCATATACGGAGAATATTGTACGTAATGTGTTCTTATGTCTGAATTCTGTCCATAGTCTACATTGAGCTGGTTTTTTATGTCATGGAAAATGGAGCTCAGAATGTTAAGTAAAAATTTTACCCCAACCCTTACCCTCTCCTCTTCGTAGCCTAACCCAAAGACTACCCTGCCTGCAGCCTATCCATAGGACTCACCTTCCCGTAGCCTAACCCTAAGACTCCCTTCCCCACAGCCTGAGCCTAACCTTCCCCTTCAGTTACCATAACTCTAACCCTACCTTCCCCAGAACCTAACCCTAATCCCCAGAGTGTGTTACTCACCTGTTCGGCGGCTTGCAAAAAATGAATGGTTATGTATATCGATTGGCAAACTTTCAAAAACGAATAGAAAAAAAATTATCTAAACGTGTAACAAGGTGCAAGTAAAAGAGATCGATCCCCTAACCGGGTAAGGCTGAACAGTCCGGAAAGCAAGCTGCAACAATTGGACATCCTGGCAGTGAAATGGAAAAAGGATTCCTGAGAGACAGCCACCCTGGAGGAGACAGAGTCCTTCACATGTACACCTACAGGAACATTGACACGTTTCGGGTCTCAGCCCTTTCTCAAAAGTGAACATGTTTTATTTTTGAGGTTTATTGTACGGAATGTGTTTTTGATGTTTTTTATGGATACCAGTAAAAGTATGTTTTAAAATTTTAAGACAGACACTTCTGAATTTCATTCTAATACTTGTTTTCTTATCCTGTCTCCCTTATGTATCTTTGTTTGGGGGGGGGGGCGCATTAAGAATTTTATTGGTACCGGTGGAATATATCATGAACCATTGATCCTAACACTATTTCAGAAGATTACATTTACCTGTATGCCATATAACTTTGAACTTTAACGAAATGGTTTTATGCACATTATAATTTTAGAGTTGTTAATTTGTCAATTTTAGAGTATTTACATATGAACCCATCACTGACTTATCCACACACCCCTTTCTTTCTGCAGATCTGAACACAGATGGAAATAAGCAGTGTTTAAGCCAAAACATTTGCACCAGACACAGGCCATGTTTAAGGCCAGGGGGCTGACACTCAATGACCTATTTTGGACCATAGCATTAACATTTCATATTTGAAATGCAATTCAGTCTAACAGCTCCCCTTCATCACGGGATGATATCCATCTCTCTATGCTATCTTGCTAAAGACCCTTACTGGCCCTCAGGATAAGCATGAAAGCGATTGGGAGAGAGACTTAGGCCCCTGCCCTTATGATGATGAACCCTGGGAGGACATTCACCAAAATATTGCTAAATCCTCTATCTGTACCAAAATTAAAGAGAACTCGTACAAGATATACTACTGGTGGTATTTCACTCCTGAACGCCTAGCTGCGATTTTCCCTTCAACCTCCCCTTGGTGCTGGTGCTGTTGTGGAGGCAAAAGTTCGTTCCTTCACGTGTGGTGGACCTGCCCCAAATTGACACCGTTCTGGGACATAGTTCATACTCTCCTAATGTCCCTCCTACCCTGCTTTCCCCCTAAAAACCCTTGGATTTACCTGTTATGCTACCCTATAGACTCCTCTTCCCGCAAACTAGCTGTCCATGCCTTGGCTGCCAAATGTCTTATTGACAAAGCTTGGAAACAGCCAGCCCCTCCCTCTCTTCGCTCTCTGATTTCTTACATATGGTTTGTCGCAGGCATGGAAAGAATGATTGCTTATCTGCGGGGTACAGAGGATGCTTATCATAAGGTGTGGGCCCCTTGGTTCCCCCTACAATCCCCTGCCCCTCCTCAGTAGAGTGTAATCCAGTTGCCTATTTAAGGACATACCCTCCGTTGCATTCGCTTTGGACTTTTCCATCCCATATATCTCCATTGACTCATTCACCCCTTAAATCTAATGGCCTGGTGACCTTTCCCCCTCCCCTCTCCTCCCAGCCCTTATACACCTGCTACTATACAATGTTATTTTGTTACTTTCCTATTCAAATGTTTCTGTAAATTGCTGTGACAGACCTTGTTTGTATTGCACCAATGTATTTCTATTGTATGTCTGCTCCAATAAAAGAAGGTTAAAGAAAAGCAAATCAAATGCTACGGTATTGCTGCTAGAGTATTTTGTAGGTATAATATAATGTAGTAATAATTTGAAGTTTTTTAATAAAAAGTTAATAAATTTGTTTTATATTTTGCCTATTATCATTCTAGGATGTAGTTTTAGCGTATTTGCATTGAGTATGAAGTGCTCAATGCACAACCTATATAGATTAATAGCTCTATTGAGCTGTATGTGCTGTACTTGGGATGCCCAATGTGTGTCGCCAAATTGTGTGCCCCTCTGGATCAGTCCCTCAGTTATTTGTGATCGGGTACAGCAGCCATAGGCCATCTGTGGAATCCAGATGTAGTAAAACTACAAGTCCCAACATGCCCCAACAGCATAAGTAAAGATGACAGCCAGCAACGCATGATGGGATTTGTAGTTTTATGAAACCTGGATTACACAGATGTCCTTTACCCGCTGTAATTTTCTGGTGAATGACACTGTTGATTACAATTATACCAATTTGCACGGAGTAGTTTAAGTAGAAAGAGGTGGTGTTATGCTGCCTCGGGGAGTGATTAGTTAGAAGTGGGAGGGGGGAGGGATTTAGATTAGCCGGGGAGGGCGGGGGAGGCAATGTCCATGCGGAGTTGCCTTCTTAAGAAGAAAACTCTGCACGGTTAGATAAGGAAGCCCTATGGCATTCATAAGTGCCATAAGATACCTAAAAGTGGGCGGCAGGATATGGGCAGAACGCGTGAGTTAGGAGTAGATCTGTCCGCACATAACTCACTCGTATCTGTGAATACAGTCCCATAACCCTACACGTACCAGACACAGCAGAGGTCCAGCTTGGGAGCTCCTAATATAGCAGAAGTGGAGGTCTGGATCAGTCCTTGGATATATAATTGCACTGAAATAATTGCATGAAATTTGGATTTTCCTTTTTCTTCTTTGAATTGTAAATGATCCCCATAGTTATGTTATTAGCTGCCAGTGACTTCTCTGCAAAATGATCTGGTCAGATGGGATGTCTGGGCTTCTTTGTGGCAATTTGAAGGAAATGAATCATAAAATAATACTATGTTAAGCAAAGAACACCAAGAAGAAATATAAGCTCACAGTCAGTTGAGCTTTTAAGATTTAGAAAATAAAACAGACTAAAAAGACATTTGTAGACCTGTGCGACTATTATAAAACAATATGGGGGAGGGGTGGTATGCAGGACACAAAACAAGGAAGGAACTCATTTTATATTTTAATTCAACAAAAGAACCAGGGACAACCAAAAAAGCAATTACATTGGGTGTGGTGAGAAAGCACAGAACACAGCCAGGAAACTAGATCCAAGTACAAATAACTGTAAAGGTATTCGGCTGGATAAGGTTCTGTGGTTTGGAGGTAAGGCACCAGCCCAGAAATAGAGTTCAAGTACAGATAACTCTTTATATTATATCCTACAAAATGCAGTCTGTAACCACTGCTAAGGTTTTACCACTCCATAGTGATCACAAGGATTAGGAAACATAGGCACAGAATAGCACAACAAAATTCATCATACTATAGCCACTGTTTCCATATGAAATGTGATTCTCATTCCCTCCTGGAACAAATGACTGCCATTCCTTTGTGGAACGTAAGCCGCCGTTGCTTCATAAAAATGTAAAGCTTTATCCTTGTAATTCATGCATATAAAAGGCATAGCTGCACTTCATATATAGCATTAAAACCAAGTTTCATCTAGGACCAGATCCAGAATTAAGTAGCTATGCTGTATGTTAGTCTCCACAATGGAGGCTAATGTATGGAATTGGATATCCCAAATTCTGCATGCAGGAGAACAGGGCACAGCCCTGTACTTACACGTGCAGAAGGGATTTCTTCTCCCTGGACAGCCTTACATTTTCCGTACTCCTCTCTGTGCATGCGGAATACTGAATTGTAAGTAAGGGCTTAGCCAAGCCCTTACTGTATGATTTAAATACCTATGCCCACTTGCTATGTGAATCTCATATACATGGTAAGTTAGTCCCCCCAACCCGTGTAGAGACTGATTTCAGGACGTCTGCGTTCCGATGTGAAATTACTTTTACTGCACTTGTTCAGTACAAGCTGACAGGCCAGTTACACACCTAGCATACGTAAGTTGCCTGTCTTTATTAAGTCTGGATCCATGACAAGTAAGTGCACACAAATCAGCAAGATTCTCAGTTGCATGCAATGTACAGCACCTTGTAAACTAATGGGGCATACAGAGCCCTGGGCCAGGCACTGTGTTACATATTGTCTCTGGTAAGTCATACATAAGAAATGTGGGCAGCTTCTGATTCTTGCAAGCAGAAAATGCTGCAATTTGTTACCATGCATGCACAAACATAAAGGGCCTGATTCACACTTAAGAAGCTTCTGCTTCTTAAGTGCATATTTGCCTGAAATGACCTACTGCCCATGCGTAGTAGGTCATTTACGCTATCTACGCACCAGATCAGTACGTAAATAGCGTAGGTGCGGTCCTTAAAGACAGCACGATTAGCTATTGGTGGGGAGGTGAAATGTCTGTACAGACATTGCACGGACAGATAAGGTAGCCCTATGGCACTCGTAAGTGCAATAAGGTACCTAAAAAGTGGGGGTGGGTTGGGGGCTGGAAGAGTGAGTTAGGTGCACATCTGCCTGCATCTAACTCACTCTTATTTGTGAATCAGGTCCTAAGCTTCCAGCATGGATCTAGATCCTTAGAATCCAGACTAGGATGCTGGAAGTCTTTCTTAGAGTAAGAGTGGTGGGTTGCATACTGTGAGTGCGCTAGGTGGGAGGTGTAAGGATTTTAATTGTAAGGACTTGGTTTAGCACTTATGTTCAAACCTGAGGTTTGCACCATTCCCCCATTTATTGTAGGAACAGCATGAAAATATTAGGGTAGGGCCCAATTCCGTAAAGGCGGCCTCCCCTTGCCCGTACAAGAGTTAGGATGTTGCGATTCAGTCTTAAAATACTATTTATGTAGCTACATGTACACATGGTACAGCACTGGACAGAGATTCTAAAAACATGCATACAACCAAGAATTCTAGGATAGTGGCAACATTCTGAATAGTACAGCAGAAATCTTAAATAGTAGGACAAAGCTTTTTGAACACCATTGCAACTAGTATTCAGCTGGATTTACTCAGAGTACTCCTAATTATGCTTATAGGGCAGTTTTAAAGCAATTAACTTGATTTTGACAATACAATTGCCATAAACGGGAATGATTATTTATTTTAAGTCAATAGAGATAAAAAGAAGTGATAAAAAATAAATGTTGAGGATGATGAAGAAGAAACAGCAGAAACTGGAACACAACGTGGGTGAGATAGAAGATGAATAGTCATCTTTGGAGATTTGGCAAGGTGACAGAGTAACACTGTATTAGAGAACAAATTCTGTTTCTAAAAATCCCACAAAAACAATACAAAGACAAATTAATAACACAGATTTATCCATTAAACACATTTAATCATAATTAAAGCACATGTCTTTGTGTTTTGGTTTCTGTGGATGAGATGCATTTAATAAAGAAATAAATGCATGTCATGTTGCAATGCTTAATCAGTATTCAGTTCATTACAGTTCTTCTACAATCTGCTTTTTAAATAAATGTAACTAATACATGGCAGAAATCTCTTTATACTGGAAACGCAAAGCCAATTCTGTCAATGGATCCAATCATGGTCATATTTATGGTCACACATGGGTTGCCAAATGAAAAAAGTTTCATATAATCAGTTTTCAGAATGAAAGTACAGTACCTTACATTTGTATTTACCAATAGTATAGCCAAATTAAGAGCCTAATGGTGAAGATCATTATTAGAAGAAATGTCAGGGGAAACATGAAACAAAAAAGCCCTAAGCCATTATCCACTGATATTGTGTGACTTACTTTTCCATTGTTCTAATGTACTACTAGAGATGAGCGCCAACCCCCAGTTTTTGGCTTCCGTTCTGGTTTTTGTTATAAATCTTCATCGTGCTTTGCTTTTGGTTCTGATTTTTACCTCATTAACCCTCAAGTGTTTTAGTTTTGGATTTATATTATTATTATCTAAAATATGCTTAAAACTGCTAAAATCATTTAATTTTTTTGTATTTTTGATCCTACAACATTCATTTCCAGTTATTGCCAGTCAAATTGGACCACCTCACAACTCACAAGATTGAGGTTGGTTGGTACATGCTACCATATATTGTCTGGCATCTCACTCTCACACTTTGTTACATTTGTCAAATGTATTCTCATATATTACTATTGTTATATAACATATGAAAGGACAATATCTATGGTCCCTTCCACAGTAAAGATATATAGAAATTCTATAGTTTGTAATATGTTTTAAACAAACAATTATATAAATAAAGAGGAAAAAGTGTGAACAGGACTTGTGCTGCAGGGTGACGAATACCAGGAGATTACATAGCGCTTTACCATTTTAACAATCAGTATAAACAAGATAGAGTAGTAAGAAACAAACTGGGCGGGTAAGAGGACCCTGCTCATAAGCTTACACTTTATTAACCAGTATATTCCTAGCATTTTTTTGCAGACTAAGGGCCAAATTTACTAAGCTGCGGGAAAGAAAATGTGGAGATATTGCCCATAAGAACCAGATTCTAACTGACATTCTCTAGTATGTAATAAGAAAGTGAGAGCTAACATCTGATTGGTTGCTATGGGCAACATCTTCATTTCTCCTTTCCTGCAGCTTAGTAAATCTAGCTCTTAGGGTTGACGGCTCTGCTTTAATAAATTAGGAATAGAACTTCAACATTGGTGAACCAGTGTGTGAAGGTACTATAGATAGCCCCCATAGTATCTTAGCACACTGTACCGCCTGTCACTTATACAAGCGCTAAGAGCCATTAACACAGGAAAGTAGAGGCAAAACGAGACAAAACATATTTGTACCTATTTGCAGGGCCCAATTAAAGGCTTCAGCCACCCTAGGCTAAAGTATTTATAGTGTGTGCCCTCCTCCTCCATAACTGCTATCACACATACAAATACACAAAATAACATAAATGATAAACATAACATAATAAATTAGAAATAGATTGCTTCCCACAGAAATACAGCTTTAAATTGCTCCCAATGAGATATATGAACCTATCTAATCCTAATTGTGACAACACACTCACTCCCTTCTCCAGTGAAGCAGTCACATCGAGACTTTGGCCCTGATCCTGAGCTACGGTACGG
>WWET01000401.1:118536-171932 GCA_011038615.1 Limnodynastes dumerilii
TCAAACAGTGTAAAAAGCTAAAATCAGCACTTGGGACCTGATTCAGAGATTGAATATAAGAGCGGAAAGTTACTCCTGGGCAAAACCATGTTGATTTCAGGGAGAGTCAAATTCATTTTTTGCACACAGTATTAGAGTTGAGAGATGGCGTTTCCTGGCCCCAGTCTAAATAACAGTGTGATAGTAAAGCTGGTCAGTATCTGTGTGCAGTAAACAAAAGCAAAGAAATATCCCTGCATGCAAAAAATACAACTAACTTGACCCCCCTGAAATCAACATGGTTTTGCCCAGGAGTAACTTCCTCTCTCTTTTTCAATCTCGGAATCAGGTCCATTAATACTAACAAGAGATGTGAATAAAGAAATGTGAAAAAACAGGATCAGTCGCGCCAAAACCACTGCTGCCTGACTGAGATACTAATAGAGAGTCCTACACTCTCTAAAAAAGGAACGAATTATAATAGAAAATAGTATCTCTGTTGGGCGCTGTGTAAACAAACTAAGTATAATAAAAAATAATAATATAAAGCAAACGGATGGATAATTCCCTAAAAAAGTTTATCAAGTCCTCCTTTAGATATAAATATGATAACTAAAAGGCAATGTTCCACATGTGTTGATTGTAGATCTCATTCATATCCCATAAACAGCATGAATGGGAAGAAGGGAAAATAAATGAATTAAAATCCAATTTATTCAAGTTAAAACCAATAACTGGCAGCTGAAAACAAAAGCCAGCATCACATAAAATACAAATGAACACAAGAATATACAAAGTAAAAAGTTCCCCTAAAGGATGGTAACAATCCTTAATGGGAGTAAGGACACTCTCAGTAGTAAAAGTCCATACCCGGCATAAAGATAAAGCTGGAAACGAGAGTCCCGTCGTAACTGTAAAGGACGTGACCACTTTGAGAAAGAGGCTTTGTCCCTCGAAACGCGTCAGACGGTAACTCCTGGACCTCCCAGCGTGATCTTCTGTCCACGGCTCCTTGCAGAATCCCGAGTATGGACTTTTACTACGCAAAAGAAAATAGAAATCAAAGAAATAAACAAACAACCACCTCACGGTGGGACTTCACTCCACGTGGGAGCCACTATCTATCCCTACCTGTAATGGCCTAATACTGGGTTCACATGTGAGAAAAATTCCAAGTGTTTAACAGAGCAGCATATGCACAAGAAACAATTGTAGCAAAAACAGGCAAAACATCACAGCAACAATGTTGCCAATTCAAAAATACCATCCATAATAGGAGAATAAGGCAGAGGAATACGGCAAATCGTCCACCAAGCAAAAGTATGAGTGCGGGAGTCCGAAGCAGCGGATGCGCGTACAGGCATGTGTTTCGCAGTGTGCGCTTTGTCAAGGCTTTTTTCTGTTTTTAGTATCTAAGTCCTTGTGATTTATGTAGTCTTATTGTCTATTTTAACTATATAGCATATGTCTCTTTGCTATTTGTACTAATAAAATTTGTTACAATTTTTCTATTCTTATTTGGGTTTGGAGTGCACTATTTTTTGGTTGGTCTTTGATAGGGTCTTTTCCCTATATTTCTCTTTCTATAATATTGTCTACCAACAGTTTGCACCCGCTTTGAGTAACCCTTTATTATTAGGGGGTCTCTCAGTACCCTATTTTTTGTTATATACATTACTGACCCGGACTGGTGCGGGAATATAACTTTTTCTTTCTCTATAAAGAAGTAATATACTGAGCAAGTTGCACCGCAATAATCTTACCACCATAATAACTGTGAATAAACACTCAGTATCAATCAAAGCATAATATAGCTGGGTACAAACACTACTTTCCTATGTCAATCGAGAACTCTCAGTTACACAGAGACACAGAGCGTAGATAACTACCGGCTTACGCTTTCTCAAAGCATTTATTATGTTTATTTGTTTTTATATTCATATGCTGTTTTGATGTTTGTCCAATTAAACTAAATTCATTTTTTTATTATCACTCAGCATATAATCTTATCAAGATCTTCAGTGTATGGATATATTTTAGACTTGGTTTTAATACATTTGTTCTGCTAGTGAGTACTTTTCTCTTACACCCACCCCTCTTTTTCTTATTTTTAAGGAGACTGTGGACACTCCAGGTACAGGGGAAAAGCTGCAGACTTTTAAAACGCAGTATATCTCTAATTTTATCTTCATTAACCATTTGCATCAGTCTAAATTCCTTAAAAACACAGATAAATTCTATTCAGCAACTTACTGACCTTCTAGCATGTTTTGGATATTGTGGACCTGATTCAGAGATTGAAAATAAGAGAGAAAAGATACTCCTGAGTAAAACCATGTTGATTTCAGGGGAGTCAAGTAAATTGTATTCTTTGCATGCAGGGATGTATCTTTGCTTTTGCTTACTGCACACAGATGCTGACCAGCTTTACTTCTACACTGCTATTTAGACTTGGGCTGGGAAGCGCTAACTCCTAATTCTAATACTGGTTGCAACATATGAAATTTGACTCCCCCTGAAATCAACATGGTTTTGCCCAGGAGTAACTTTCCTCTCTTATTTTCCATCTCTGAATCAAGTAAACCCCAAACATATTAGGCCTTGTACGGGAATCAAATTCATGGCCTCAGTGCTGTGCAGCAGAAGAGCTAACCCGTGGCTCAAGTATACGCACAATTAATAAAACACTGACAACTGACAGAGAACATACATTTGTATATTTTCTCCTCTGTCAGGAATAAACACACATATTTATATTTAGATTCCAACTGAGCAAAATGGACTTGCCTAAATCTCACTGACTATTAGTATTCAGTATAAGGGCATAAAGGATAACTGTTAAATGTTCAAAAAGACTGGATCATATAATTGGTTTATCTATTCTGCCCAAACATTTCAACTACTTATATACCAGTCAATCCAGGCTAGGAGGATAATCAAGCAGTTCATGCCTTGATTTAGGCTAAATTTTGTACTTTAGCTACTTGTAACATTTTTATCTATATATCAATTTTATTTCATTATTTTTGGGTATGGTTTAATATATTTACCACCTCCTTATTGAGCAGATCCAAAATTCCACTAGCAGTCTGTATAGGGCAGAGGGCACTTGGCACGTTCTAACTGTAAAATTCAACAACACCCTCCTTCCCACTACAGCTTGTATCTGACACGATACCAGCAGTACAGAACTAATTGTCCATGCCCCTGATTCACACCTAAAAAGCAGAGGCTTCTTAGGTGCATAGTTTTCCGAATATAAAACTGAACATCGGTAGTCAGTCGGACCATGCAATTTACATAGCCCTTAGGCAAATAAGTCTTTAAAGACTACACATCATTTTTAAGGTAAGAGAAGGAGTAATGTATTTTCCCTGCATGCAATTTTTTTAAATTAATTAACATCCCTTACTTTGAAAAATGGTTTAGCCGAGCTGTACACTTACAAAAAGATGTAAGTGCATCTCTCAATCAGCCCCAAAGTGTGCTGTATGTGCAGCCGTCATGATTGGAAACCACCGCCATTATAGGAGTCTGCATCTGGTTCCTTATTGTGATACTATTATCTATGCAGTTTAAAAAAAAAAGAAAGAATTTGAGAGAACACAGAATATCGTAATAACATTTAGGGCTCTATTTATATAGAACTTCATTTTTAAATGAATTAAGCTGCATTCATTTAATTTATTAAAACTTACCTGCCCTGCAAGGTCCCGTGATGATCTATGTGCTCATCGCAGGACACTTCATTCATACTTCGTATGAATGAAATCCTGTGCATGCGCAGGGACTCCCACGTGGGTCTTTGAAAATTGCCCGGCATGAAAAACATTGCACATGCGCAGTGCCTTCATATCGGGACTCTGAAATCTTCAGAGTCAGACGCGTCTCTTGGGCGGGTAAGTTTTGCTTTTTTTCTTAATTTTTTTTATAATTACTTGTTTTTTTACATGTATTATTTTTTTTATAACTTTAAATGTATTAAAAAAAACAAAAAGAAACTTTTAAATTTATTTTTTAATTTTCCACCCATAAATTTATCCCAGCGGTCTCCCCATACATGTCACCCTTTTCCTCCCTCTAATAACAGCTATTAGAGGAAGAAAAAGGGGAATATGGTGAGATCTCTGGGATGCTTACCCCTTTTTAGGACGGGAGCGGAGTGTAAAACGCTGCTCCCTGGCTTTGTATAGAACGAACTGCCGGCCCGATCTGAAAAGAACAGGCCAGCAGAGTGATGCGTTATTGACATGTAGAAACTGTAGTTTCTATGGCGATGCATGGTTTATAAATATCAAAACTTTATTTTCCATCTTTATAAATAAACCCCAATATCTCAAGTTCTGCTTTTGAAAGTTAGATTTGAGAGAGAGAGAGAGAGAGAGAGAGAGAGAGAGAGAGAGAGAATGCATGGTATCATCAATACCATTAATGCATATGACATGCAACAAATATTACCGACAAAACTACTCAAACCTCATCTTCCACACACAGTTGCATACCAACAGTACGGTTAACATACAATAGGGTATATTCTAAATATAAACTATATTAGAGCTCATCACTAAATTCTAGTAAATAACCTTAGACACCCCAAGGTTACTTGTCTCCCAAACACCGCTGCCTGCGGGAACCAATGTAATTGTATTCACAAACAAGACATGTCACATGATATGTCCGTTTCCTGACGTCATTTTTTCGCGCCGGGCTTTCATCGGCATATGTTTATCATGGAAGCTTGAAAAAGCGGGCTTTTATTAATCCATAGTAAATCGGGCGATTGTCACTTGCTAGAATGGTGCGGACCGTACCCCGGGCGAACATCAAGTCCATGGTAAAGGGGCGCGTACCACGGCTACGTCTAGATGCCAATGCGGATCTGCTGGTGAGTAGTCGAGTGCTGATGTGTTATGTGTCCTTGCATCGCTGTATACGGTTCTCTACATAGCTCAAGCCATTCACCAGATGTCTGTTTCAATACCGAGCAATAAAGCAGGGTACATTGTGAGACATGGAGTTTGGTTTCAGTGTATATTCTCTATTTGCATAAAAGCTGCATTAATTTAAGTTTAGTGTGGTCTGTCTGTCTTTGGTCCACGCAACCCATGGCAGCATGGGGACTATAAAGTTTAGCCCACCTCACTTGCTAGTTTGCATCTGATTGGTATGGCAACCACCAAACAATGTAAAAAGTAAACAAAAATGTGTGTGTGTGTATATGAGTGTGTATGTGTATGTATATATATATATATGTGTGTGTATATATGAAAAGGGGTGCTTCATAGTGCAGTATTTCTTTATTAGGAATAAAGACGCTTTTAGTATTAAGCGTACCAGAACAATTCTTGACAATAGAGCATATCAACAATAGCTGCAAACAACCGTGACTGGTTACCATATCGCCGAACCCCAGTGTCCCAGAGTATGGTAGAAGTGACCGGATTTACGTCAGTCCGGACAGCGTTGATCAACAAGTACCACATGTATCAGAACACACAACAAGCTCCACCAACGTGTTTCATAATCAAGACTTCATCAGGGGACGTGGTGGAGTTGCGTGTCTGTCACCTAATGAAGGACTGCATGGCGAACTGAAACCAATCAAAAAATTCTGAATAAAAACATTTACCAATCGTAGGCTATCCAATCGATATAGAACAATTTTAGGAATCGACCACTCAAAGAATCCTTAGTATGACCTTAATGGTATAATTATTGATAAATCAAAAGTATATTAAAATTGTTTAGTTAAAAAATAAGTTTACAATGGGTTACTATTCGTTATTATATTATTTCAGCTTATTAGAAATGTAAATAACGCCATCCAGTCCAAGCAAGCTTACAATAAGGAAGACAAATTTTCAAGTTTAAAACACAACACAGTCAAAAACAAGGATAAAAATAAATGAGAAATGATCTCATAGGTGATAGGATTTTTAAAAACCATTAGGTACAGGACATAAACCTAAATAGCAAAATTAAATGAGAACTTAGCTATAGCTCCCTTACAGATGTTCTCAGACAGGTTTTTAATAGAGAATGTTTTTTAGTTAGAGGAATTTTTTTTAGAAATTAGAGTTAAACAAAGACACTTAAAAGTTAATAATGCTTCCTATCCTAATAACAATGAGCAGAACACTAATGGTGGTCTCGCACAGCTAGAGTAAGGGGGCTAAATTGAATCCTTCGTTGAGGCCATTAAGACTCATGGTATTGACTGTTAAAATCCAATAAGCCTCTCTTTGGGCCAAATTAAGGAGGATATCTCCCCCCTCAATTGCTTTGACCTTAAGAGACTATTTTGGCATTGTGGTGCAGAGCAAAGTGTCTTGGAACACTGAAGCTAATTGAGCATAAAATTGTTATTACTATAGCCAAAATTCACAGATTTTAATATACATAATTAGTTTTGCAACCAAAATAACATGGGAGTTGAATCGGCCCCTAAATATCTACCTGTTTCTGAACTCCATAAACATATGTATGGGTTGTGCTAATGTTTTAAAAATCAGTATCTACTTGGAAGGTGTTATGACTACAAATATTGTTATCCTTAATGATTTCTTAATTACTATATTGACTGGCCAGTATACTAAGGACAGGCTTAGTGTTATTGGGCTGGATCCAGACCTTGTTAAGTGCATTAACTTAGTTACACCTGGGCTAAACCATGTTGATTTCAGGGGGAGTCAAGTTAATTGTATTCTTTGCATGCAGGGATATATCTTTAAATTGCTTACTGCACACAGATACTGACCAGCTTTACTATCACACTGTTATTTAGACTTGGGATATAAAACATCACCTCTCAACTCAAATACTGTTTGCAGCAGATCAAATATGACTCCCCTGAAATGAACATGGTTTAGCCCAGGAGTAACTAAGTTCATGCACTTAACAAGGTCTGGATCCAGCCCATTGTTATTATGCATATGTTTGTGTAATGCAATTACTTAAAGCTAAGTAACATAAAAAATATACTGTTACGCTTCCTATACCCAATTATGCTGTTGCAAAAACACACTGTATGAATGTGTTTTTTACTCTTATGAGCAGGAAAACAGCCACATTCTACAAATACGCATGTGCGCACATAAGACTTCTAGCATGCATTTGTTTTAGAAAGAACCACATTTTATTCTAGCACTATTTTCTATCATTTTTTTTTTTTTTTCTTTTAGATTTACTTGAATTTTGTGCTGTTTCTTAAGAGAGTGTCAGCCGAAGCTCGTATAAAGGCAGTTGAGGATAGATGTTCTGTCATTAAACCTGCACATATCAAAGCTGTGGCAAAGGTATCCCAATCTTTTTAACTGAAATGCTTGTACATTAGGGGCCAGATTTACTAAGATGTGGGAAAGGAAAAGTGGAGATGTTGCTTATAGCAACCAAACAGATTCTAGCTAATATTTCCTAGCATGTAATAGGGAAATAAGAGCTGGAATCTGGTTGCTATGGGCAACATCTCCACTTTTCATTTCCTGCTGCTTAGTAAATCTGGCCCTAGCTGAAAAGCGTTTGTTATGAAGTAACATAGTATATGTATGTGTATGTATCTATCTCACTGTTTTCTTTCTGGCCATGCTTATAACTAAAATCCATTGGCATTGGGCAGCTTGTAAATGGCTAAATATGTTAACTAGACTAATGGGTCAATTTTTTTTTTCTTTCCCTTTATTATGTGTCACATTTACTTTGCTTACCAGTGGTATAGTGTTAACTAATATAAAAATAAACCTATTTGTAAAACCACATTGACCTTATTGGGTATGGTTGTGATGTATTGTCTGTATATTTCTTTTTGTTTTGTTTTACTTGTTTAAAAACAAAAAAATATTTTTAAAAGTCATCTAATATCCAGTTATCTTGTTTTTCAGCTTGTCCTGAAACAGTCTAGAGGTTAGAGGTTGAAGACGTTTATTTGCTATATCAGTGATGCCTGGATTGTTGCTTAATCCATATTAGACTTTTTGTAATATAAGATTTATAGTTTTTGTATATATCTTGTAATGTATTGCGCATAAAGATGAAATCTGTTTTTAAAGATCCTTTGCTAAAAATAATTTTTAACCTATGTGTATTTAGTTATATTTTTATGTATATGCTAGTAAATGTGTTTGTTACCTAGAGTTTTATTGAAAAATAAAAAACCCAACTCTTTAACCTTTTCAGTAATTTAAAATATTGTTTTACAATACTACTCATTTGTTGTAAAATTGTTTTCCATTCTTAGACCAATTGCACTGATTATTTGATCTCAATATCCATGTTTTATAATGAATATTATGAAAGTTTTTAATACAGTTAGTGCATTTTTAGCTTCATTGTTACTTTAGGAAATGTACATTCTCTTATTCACCATGAGTTATTTTTCAAACTGCTTAACCTCTTCAGAGATTCTGGCCTATATGTGTACGTTTACTTTTATGTAAAAATAAGTTATTTTTAATTTCAAATTTTTGGTAGTTTGAATGTTATTTATATATAAAATGTCCAATATAATCAATATTAAAATATATTTGCACAGAATTGATAAATTCATTGTCTGTAATCTATTGGGAAAAATCACAAATGTTAATAAATATACACCCCTGAAGAGGTTAAACCTGCAACAAAAATAACTTTCATATATAAAAGAAGAGTTTGTTGAAGACTGGAAGTGATATGTAAAGACATTAACACATTGTGGTTATCTGTTTGCTGATGTCCAGCATTAATATTTATGACCTCAATGTTATGATCTGTAAGTGTATCTGTCTAATGTAACAATAACAAATGAATCCTATTTTTCGATGAGGAATAGTTGTGGCTAATATCACTACCACATCCTTATGTTTTTAAGTGGGTGAAGTTGTATTGTACGAATGAGCAGTTACAGTGTGGTCAATGAAATGACACTATCGTTTGTCTATTTTAAACTCTTACTGATTTGCTTTTGATAGGTTTAATGTTAATTTTAAGTTGAAAGTTCTTGGGCAGCCCAAAGCAAGATTAAAGATAATGGAATCATGGGTAAGCTACGATCGGAAGTCTGCTACATGCTCAATACCATGGAATGTAGCTGTCCGATGCAGTGTTCTGTGTGGATATCAGCCCTTATGTACAATCCAGTATTCCACATGCTTCTCCAAGCGTGCGGAATACTGGATTAGCCAATACTTAAGGTAAGAGTGGGGATCCCAGTTGCGAACTGGCTGGGATATCAGTTGCTTATGCCTCGATGAGACATAGCAATCAATTGCTGGAGCACCGAACATGGTGCTCCGAAAGGTGAGTAACCCCAAGTCTCCCGCCCCACCACAAGTCCCCCGGAGAGTGTTACTCACCTCTCCGGTGGTCCAGTGGCGGGTATTCCGAAAATGAATGGGTGAGTATGCATAAATTCCTAAAAAGCAACTTTTGGCTGTCCCTATATTGCAATGAGATAACATCGCAGCGGGGACTTTCAATGTTAAAGTAGGGTCCTGGTGAACCTGAAAACTAAAAACCCCCACAATTATTCTTAAACTTGATTTTTGAACGTTAACCTGCTAATATTCTATTGCTTTAGACTTTGTATGTTAAAATAATTTTATATTTGCAAAGATTTTATATTTTATCAGCTTAAACATAAAAACCATATGTCTAATAATGTGTAGGTCCAGGTTTTTTTTTTTTTGTTTTTTTTTTACAAAACCGCTCTGGTCCCTTGAGTCATGGGCTGATCACAAACTCTGGAGGCGTACTGTGGTATCTGGCATCAAGATATTAGCAGCAGATCGTTTAGGTCCTGTTACTTGCAAGGTGGGGCCTCTTTAACGCAGACTAGTTTCTCCAGCACGTTCTTTAGATGCTTGATCAGAGTGAGAATGTGGAATTCAACATATTAAACTCATGTTTCTCAAACCATATCTGAACAATTTTTGTAGTGTTGCAGGACGCATTATCCATTTGAGAGAGACCACTGCCATGCTGGAATACAGTTGCTATGGATTGGTATACATTGCAGCAATGTTTAAGAGGTGGAATGTGTCAAAATAACATCCACATTAATAACAGGACCCAAGGTTTCCCAGCAGAACATTACATAGACCACCACACTTCTTACCATAGGGCAAACTCTTCCCCAGGTACATGATGCACATGCAAACGGCCTACCACAAGATGCAAAAGAAAATGTAGATCGTTAGACTAGGATACCTTCCATTGTTTCATGGTCCAGTTCTGACATTGTAGGGCTTTCGATGATGGATAAGGGTCAGCATGCAAGCTGTGATGCACTGTGTATTCTGCCACCTTTATCCTAGCCAGCATTAACTTTTTCAGCACTTTTTGCTATAGTAGCTTTTCTGTGGGATTATAGGCTAGCCTTTGTTCTCTAGCACATCAGTGAGTCTTGGGTGCCCATTTCCCTGTCACCGGTTCAGTGGTTGTTGTTCTTTGGACCACTGCTGTTTTGGAAATGCTCTGACTGTTATCTAACCATCACATTTGGCCTTTGTTTAAATAGTTTAGATCCTTGCCTGTTTTTCCTGCTTCCAACACATCCATTTTAAGAACTTACTATACGCTTGCTGCCTAATATATCCCACCTTTTAACAGGGGCCATTGTAACCAAGTGATGTATGTTTTTCCCTTAACTTGTCAGTGGTTTTAATATTTTTCTTGCCGATTTGGTGTATTCAATTTGTATTTTTGGATGAAATTGACAGCAATTTATGTGACAATTTTGAAAATGGTGGTATGATGAAAGTTCACTCTTTTAGATTTATGGTTTTAAAATTTCTCTTATCAAAATATTAAACTTGCTTTCTAGGAACTTTTACCGGTTTCGTTACCTTTGTGAAGGAAGTTTCTTGTACAGTGCTTGGACAATGAGTTAGGAATTTCTTTCAGGTTGGGTATCTTGATGATAGAATCAAAGTGTTTTATCTAAGAAGCATACTGAGAGCATAAAAGCTGTTATCATGGCTAAGGGTAGCCCAACCAAGTACTAGCAGAGGTATATGTTAACCTAAGTATTGTCATTATTCTTAACATTTTAAAGAAAAGAAAATTCCTTATTCATTGTCCAACCTCTGCAAAAATAAACAGGTGGATGAATGTTTTTGGAAGTTCCAGAGAATGGAGTCTAATTAATCTTAATCCATGAATCCATATATAGCTGTTAGATGTTAATAGCCCAAGGAAGGAAAAAAATATGTTATTAATATAAAATACTACAAGTCACAAACAAGCTTACAGGCATTGCGCTAAATCCAATAGGTGACTTGCTAAAAATAAATCTAAGCAACTTTTAGTGCTTTCCTGGCAGTTTACAAACCGCTGCATCACTGCAATATTACAGACCATTGTTCTTATTTTCTTTGCTGTAAATAAGGATGACTTCTAGAAGACAATAATTCCAGCGGGTAAATTTGTTTGTCGACTGCACACATATAAACTCTATTATTGCTGTTAATACAGCCACTGGACCCGCAGATACAATAGTCAATAAATACAAACCTTAACATTAATTATTTTGTTCCTGCCCCATCGGCTGTATTGCTGTTGTGTCCGCCTACATTGCTGTTTGAATGTAATGTAGACAGTATGGGCCTCGCTTCTGTGTTATTTGTCAAGTACTTGGTGTGAATTTAATTTTTTTTTTTTTTTATTCACACCTCATAGAGGTGCGCAGAAAAATCGGCTACTGTAATAGATGCAAAAAAGCGGGACGTGAGTTTTTCCCGCCTATCCTGGTGTGTGAGTGTAATTAAATCGGGCACCATGAATGTGTACATTACTACTGTGATCATATTTACACTGGGGACAGAACACAAATAGGTTGACATTTACATTACAATTTTGTCATTATAAGGGTTGACATATTCAGTGTCTGAAAATGACTGCATCCTTGTGTACTTGAACCACTATCTGGTTGTACTTAGGGTGAGTGGGTAAGGAGGTAGCAGCTGTACTTGTGTTTTAACCAGATGGCAGAGGGCATATTTAATTAAAATATTAGGGACTGAATAACAAATAAGCTCATCAAAATCTTTCCAAAAAAACGTAACTCCCTCCCTCCTAAAATGCACAAAAAACCTATATATGGTATGTAGGTTGAGGGTATGTATCTACATGATCTGCAAGGTGATTCCATAGTGTGTAACTGGTACTCTCATAAAAAATGGTTGAGAATCATTGCTGTAGACATTAAATTCAGCAACTTTAACAAGCAAAACCCTGGAAAAAGGAAAGATATAGGGTATCTGTTTCATGAAAAAGAGTATATATAATATATTTGAAAAATATCTTCCTCGTTTACTATGTTAAAAAAAAATGGCCTTATAGGATAGCGTGCTTTAGCAAATATTCACCCTTCTGCCAATAATAAGATTGGAACACATCCAGACTCCAGAAAAGGGGTGTTTTTCAGTTGCTAAGAACTGAGTGCAGTGTGGTCAGGAGTCTGGATCTGGTCCATTATTTTTACAATATATAAGACCAGGGACTAGATTTTCTAAGCTGTGGGAAAGAAAGTGGAGATGTTGCCCATAGCAACCAAATCAAATTCTAGCTCTCACTTTTTTCTATTACATACTAAAGAATGTCACCTAGAATCTGATTTGTTGCTATTGCAACATCTCCACTTTTCCTTTTCTGCAGCTTAGTAAATCTGGCCCCAGGATGTAACTGACAAGGGACTGGGAGGATGAATAAAGAAAAGTGTAGCATTTTTGTTTTTGTTACATATGGTCACAGTCCTCAACAAGTTCAATAGAATGACTTAAATACAATATACATTTGAGAAGTTTCTTAAGTGCTAGATAGGCTTCTCTGTACCCATATTGGAGAGTATTGATATAGTTTCCAACTATATTGTAATTAACATTAACAGGGTGGAGGTGGCTGGTGATAAGTCTTCTATAGGGCTGATTCAGAGTTTGGGAGTAAGGACAAAACAGGTGAACGTGTACAGCTTGGTTAAACCACTTTCCAAATTAAGGGGTAATAATTTATTTTAATTTTTTAGCATGCAGGTTAAATATTTTACTTTTGCACATAGAACTCAAATACTGCATAGCTTTATGTTTAATGTATAAAATAAAGTTGAGCTAAGAAACTTTACCTTTTAATTCTAATTCTGCTGGGGGGGCTGCAGGCACAAAATGGGGACACGGGGAGGGGGGAGAAAATGTATTTTTTGCAGGGGGGTGCCAGACATGCTAGCATTGGCCCTGGGTGCAACCCTGAATCAGCCCCACTGGCAGCAGCTTTGATTGATTACCAGTACAAGGAGATCATTTAAATAATTGTGCTTTAATTTATTAGAAGAGGTGGTGATCTCTTAACATTTCACAGCACAAACTTAGTAAGTATTTTATAAAATGAGTCTCCTATCTCCACTAAAATAAATTCAGTACCGATATTCCTGAATTTAGAAGGGTAACCGTGTGCTTTTGATTATCTTAAATATTCTATTTAAAGCAAACTACTATGTTCTCTTATTTAGCCATCAAGCTACTGATGTGGATGCCGGTATATTTTACTACTATATAATTTTAAGAAGAATTTCAACACTATGCTTTAAACTGATTACATAGGACACTATGACCTACGAAGCTATTCAATTGTAGCTCCAGATGGATCTTTAAAATATGGTTTTCTTTATTTCATTATACATACGGAACAGATTGTCTCAAAACAGCATCATATTCACCTTGAAACCCCTGTATATGTTTCAGCGAAAGGAAAAATAACATGAAATATGGGAACACCTGGAAGGATATTGAGAATTTTACATGCTCTTTCTTCATTGAAATTCATTTTGACATCTAATAAAAAAATGTAGCAAATAAAAGAGAAACAAGAGAGACTGTTAAGAGAAAGTTACTTTGATGTACACACCTGGGGCTTTGAAACAAACATTAACAAAGTTGAAAACTAGTATATCTCCTGGCTGGTAGGTCTGCTAAGATGAATTGTGTTTAAGTTGACTCATGATAACTCAATGGCTTGATGCTGGGGCTGTGTCTGGGCTCTGTCTCACTTACAATCAAGGTAATTAAATCCCTCTAGGCAAATATGGAAATCATTACACATTTTAAAACACTGAATATGTTTGGTGAAAATGTGACATGTTTGTAAATTGGGATATTGTACTTAATGGAAAAACAAAAGCATGTGATGATGGCTCTCGTGCAGTAAGTAGCAGTTTGCTTTCCAGTGGGGCTAATTAGAACACTTCTAGGTCAAACAAATGGCAGGTAAAATATGTGATCTAAGTTGAAAAGAAGGGAGGTGTTTTAATGTATTCTTTTTCTAATGCCTCAGTGTTAAAAAGAGGCTTCGTTAATCAAACCTTAAATATTCATGTAATGTGAAGATAATAATAATAATGAAGCTTAATGTAAAGTATATGGAGCAAAGAACTATACAGACTAAACATCTTAAACAAGTGCAGGTTTCTCAGAAAAGGCGCTTGCAATGGATTTGGAACTAATCTGGGTGACTGATTGCGGCAGATGTACGGGTGTGGCAAAACCAAGAAATATATACTAGTATATCCGCGCAGTAGTACACTGTAGATCTTAAATAAAAACAATAAATTAAATATTAAGCCTGACACTAGGTGCCAGACTACATGGACACACTAGTGTCTATAGTCAGGCTTAATATTTAATTTACAGACTAAACATCTCTTTTTAATGAAAATTATTTAGATCATGTCTGGCACACAAGACAAGTTATTTAATGTTAAGATTTAAAGTGTATGGTATTTGTAGACTTTTATAAGTGCCAAAATGTAACTGTATACTATTTGCATACCGTTTATAATTGTGAAAGTCTGCCCTACTGAACTTTTCATATACTTGCTACAAATGAAAATATTTTTATTTAAAAATAGTTTTCACTGATCACCACAAAGTATTTGATAATGTGTTAAAAATTTTTTATCCAATCATTACAATCAAAATAATAAAGAAGAAATTATTTATCTTAGGCTGGTGTTAATGCATAAATATTAAATATTGTGAGGGCAAAAAATAAAGTCATATTCATATTGATTTATATTAATCAGTATATCGATTGCTGTGTTTGAATAGACAAGGTTTCAAATAAGGACGTGAAAATAGGCCCGAACCCATTCATGCATACGGTTGAATTGAAAGTATTTTTTAACAGTAAGTGATATTATAGTATCAAATCAGAAGGCAAGTGATTTTAATGAAATTTTAATAGAAGCAGGATTCCACATTTCAGTCAGCTTAAAAGGTGTGATGGCTGCAAGGGAAATGACATTCCAGATACCAGTCAAGTAGGGTGTGATAGTATTTATACACAGGTGGCCGATTTTATGGTGGCAAGGAGGACCCCTATCCCCCCTCAGGGACCAGGCAACAGTATTCCAATGCCCCACCCTAAGGATGATTATCAACATTCCAAAATAGGATGAGATTGGGTGTGCTCAGTATACACGCTGAACTATCACATTTATTAAGAAAATCTTTATTCATAACTTAAAGCTGCACACTATGATTCTTCATTAACAGCATGGTTCTGACGGATAATCACGATAAGGGCATTACATTCCAACACCGAGTTATATCATATTTGATATATCCTTGGGGATAAAAAGGATTTATGTAGCTTAGAAAATACTGTTATAAGCCCATACACGAATATACAGATTTATTATTATTATTTATTCACATTTCAACAGTATGCATGCATAGGCTTATCTTCGCGGGCCTTCTAATTTATAACCATAATACTGTATTGAGATTGCTTCTTTTATTTTTATGTATGTGCTCTGTATGTGTATAAATGAAACTATGTTCCATTATATATTAATATATGTTTGTCATCCTCAGGAGGCTTCAATTCGCATCTTTATCACCAATCAGCCTTAGAATATTATAATTTGGTTATATTAAGCAACATTAGATAGATTGTAACATTTTAAGAATATCTATGTATTTTAATATGCTATTGTTAGTTGCGCTTGCATGTTATAATCATAAATGATGCGATAAGGTAATAAAATATGCTAATTGACCCTCCTGATGAGCCAAAGTGGGATTGAGAGAGAACCAATCCCAGCAAGAATCAGAAGATCCACCAATCAGAGGAACAGCAGAATGAACAATTGTGATGTCATGTTTCTTTTGTCTCAATGTAAATAAAGCACTGTCCATGGAGCATAGAATATAGAAGGTTTTTGTATTGAAACCTTGGACAAACTGTGCCTACGTTGATCGCCTGCGTTAATTAGTGAGACACTTGTATTTTGGCTTTGTTATTGTATTCTCTGTATACTATTTTTAAACTTTTCTCAGTAAAACTCTTTTTGTGCTTTGGAACACAATTTGTGATCTGGACATTGTTTCTTTGCGGACCTACGCAATTTATGCAACTTTTGCGCAATATCGCAAATAAACTGTATATAATAATATCTTATAACAACAAAAATACTTCAACACTGGGAAACTTGTTCTGTGGTCTGGTGAAAATTGATCCTCATGATCTACCAATTGTCCTTGTTTTCTAGGTATCCTTGAGGAAGAACAGCTATGTTTTGTGCATCAAAGGTAATCTATACAGAAACAAGTAGAAGTGCTCCAGCACTTTTGATATTAAAAAGAATAACTAATTAACCAGTCTATCTGTAAAATAAAATGCAGAAACATTAGTTACACACATTAGTTACACACATATGCCAATATATATGATAAGCCATCTGCCACTTTCAAGGCTTTTCTGCTGAGGTGGTCCTAGCTCTAAACAGAGTCCTTTGTTTGAAAGCTAATTCTCCTTAGCAGGAAAAGGAGGTAGGTGGAGAGAGATTTTCAAAGCGCCGGGGTATCACCAGTGTGAAGTGTCAGATTAAAAACACTTGGCCGGACTCACACTACCGGACATATGGCATATACCTCCAGAGTTTACCGATATTTAAGACTGCACATGTGTAGTATCTTTTTTTACGTAATCTATGTATCTTTTCGTTACGTAGATTGCGTATATGCGATCTTAAAGACGCATAGGACTCAGAAAGAGCCTGAAACGCGTAAGTCGGTTGCAGCAGGAGTTTTGAACGTTCCTACCAGGACCAGCAGCACATGTTTTAGATCCAGCCATCACCCGGGTTATTTGTGGCTCCACATGAACTGTCTGAACTGTGCCACCTTCCTGGTATGCACATTTTTAGCTCTATATTTTTACTTACTGTCTTTTTTTGTTTTTTAATTTGATGTAATTAATACATTTTTGTTTTTATCTTATTTATTCCCCTGTATCTTTCCCCATGAGGGGTAAGGGTTTTCTTCCAGAGCCGGATACCATTGACAGTTTCTTCTACTCAGTGTTTTTAATCTGACACTTCCCACTGGTGATACCCCAGCGCTTTGAAAATTTCCCTCCAGCTACCTGCTTTTTCTGTTTTTGTGAGGGATTGAGACATCTCCGGGAGGCGATTCTCAGCAGCATAGGGGCATTGCGCATATTTTCCTCTAATTCTATATCTTAATTCTCCTTAGCAGTTACCCCTTAAAACAGGGGTGGCCAAACAGTCGATCGCGCCTTCCAAGTTTCCCGATTACCGCCTCACAACTTGTCCCGAGAGGTCAGACTCTCGAGACAAAGTTGTGGGGTTTTTTGTAAAGTCTGTGCCGCTGTATATGCGGCAGGGCTTTACTCTGCACAGTACAGGTAATACAGGGCTCCTACGGAAGCCCTGTAGGACCAAACCTGTTACTGTGAATGGCAGTGACCAAAATTATGCGGTCACTGCCATTCTACAAACAGATTTGCCATTCTACCACACCATGTGACCGGGAGTGACAGTGTGGGACAGACAGAGAGAGGGAGCGCAGCGGAGGAAGGAGAAATCAAAGGTAAGTAAGAGAAGAGGCTGGAAATAAGGGGCAGACAATGGAGGCTGGACATTTAAAGGGGCAGACAATGGAGGCTGGACATTTAAAGGGTCAGACATAGTGGCTAGACATTACAAGGGGCAGAGATGGAGGCTGCACATTATAGGGGCAGACATGGAGGCAGACATATAGGCTGGAAGTTTTAAGGGGCACACATGGAGGCTGGAAATTATAGTTTGTTTAGTTTTTTTTATGTGTTCATTGGCTCATAGCCCCCTAAAAAGTATTGCATTATGATTATTTATTTCTATGGTAGATTTCAAAAGATTTTTTTTTATTTAGAGGAGATCCCTAAGTCCGAAAGTCTGGCCACCCCTGCCTTAAAACCTTAAAAAATGCTGCTGTGGACCAACACCCTGTTACCTGGGTAAACCAGTAACTAACTTGCCATTCTACCTCTAATGCAAAATGCGGACACATTAGTTACACACATTTGCAAAGATATGAGCTTTGAAAGTGGCAGGTGGCTTATATATTTTGGTCATATATAGTTTGGCCATCCCTGATCTTGTAAGACCAAAATCGTGCTAAGGAAAAATACCATCCATATAGTGAAATAGTGGGTATAGCAGCATGACATGAGGATGATTATCTGCAACAGGGGCAAGAAACTTAATATTAATAGGTGACAATAGATTGAACCACATATAGGGGAATTCTACTGCAGTCTGCTGGATTAGGACTAGTAAGAAGATTTATCTTTCAACATAACAATGGGGTAGATCCAGACCCCCGCATGCTTTATGTGTGTGCAGGGGTCGGTGGTTACGCAGCTTTAGCGGGGAGTGCACGCCTCCTGCATTCCCCGCTCTTGGTAATAAATCTGGACACATAGGTGTCCAGATTCCTACCTTCACTATTAAGATGTACGGCTGCAGACCTAGTCGTAACTTGGCTTCACCTGCCCCATGCCCTTCATTTAAATGGCTATCCCTGCCTATATGTCTGGGGGTAGACCCATCGTAACTGAAGGGTCTGCCCCTTCTACGTAAGTACTAACGTACATAACCTTGTTACGTACGTTGGTACTTACGCTAAGGGAACATCTGCCGCGAATGTTCCCTGACGGGGAACTTGCGTAAGTTCCCTGTCAGGTGTAGTTCTGGATCCGGCCAAATGACTCACAGTGGAGTAAGTTAGCACTGCAAAGGTTACTTCCCTGATGTGGCCTGGTCTGAGCATTTGTGGCAACATGTCAATTGCTGTCCACCACTGATCACAAAACAAACTGATGAAACTTGATCAGTAGCACCACCATTAATATAAATAAATAGACATTTGTTTAAATATACTTAAAATTAGTATTTCAACCAAATATATCTTAACTAAGGGCTGGACCCAAATGAAAAAAAAATCCCCAGTTTTGTACATTTCAATGGGATTTATACAAATTTTTCACAGCACATATTCCTGCAAATCTGTGACTGCAATCATACCCGTTCAGACTTATGAGGAATGGCACTTCTGATCAGGGGCGGATTGGCAATAGTCCTTAACGGGAAGTTTCCCGGTAGGCTGCTACCCTCATGAGTCTGATTTTTTAAAGCAGATCAGCAGCTGCTGCATTCCGTTCATTGGCTCAGTGCAGGTCCTGTACTGCAGAGGCCTCTCTCAGTAACACACTTACCCTGAGAGGCCTCCGCAGTACAGGATCAGAATTGGTCCAATGAGGGACACACAGCAGCTAAAGAACGATCGGCACTTGCAGGTCGCAGCCAGGAGACAGGAAAGGAGAGATCGTCTTACAGTTGCCAGGGGGGTGGTCCTGTTGCTGTTGCTGAGTGGGATAGAGGCAGCCACCTGGTAACTGTAAGCTGATCCCTCCTTTCCTGTCTCTTTCTAGGCTGTTCTGTGTTTGTGTATATGTGTTTGTATGGAGTGTACTGTTCAAATGTATATATGTAGTGCTTTGTGTGTATGTATGTAGTGCATTGTGTGTTTGGAGTGCACTGGGTGTGTGTGTATGGAGTGTACTGTGTATGTGTGTGTATGTATGGAGTGCATTGTTTGTGTGTGTATGTGTGTTTGGAGCGCACTGTGTGTGTGTGTATGTATAGAGTGTATTGTGTATGTGTGTGTATATGTATGTATGTATGGAGTGTATTGTGTGTGTGAGTGAGTGTATGTGTGTGTTTGGAGAGCACTGTGTGTGTGTGTATATATCTGGAGTGCACTGTGTGTGTGTGTGTGTGTGTGTGTATAGGATGCACTATGTGTATATTGCTGGAGTGCAATGTGTGTGTGTGTATATATGCAGAGCCGCCGGGGGAGCGGGAATGCCCGTCATGGGTCCGGCTGTCCCCCCCTGATGGCAGCCCTGTGTGTATATGTATATGGAGTGCATTGTGTGTGTGAGTGTATGTGTGTTTTTGGAGTGCATTGTGTGTGTGTGTGTATGTAGTGTACTATGTATGTATGTATGTATGTATGTATGTATGTATGTATGGAGTGCAGTGTGTGTGTGTGTATATGTATGTGGGATGCATTATGTATATTTTTTCTGGAGTGCAGTGTGTGTGTGTATGTATATGCAGAGCCACCGGGGGAGCGGGAATGCCCGTCACGGGTACGGCTGCCCCCCCCTGATGACGGCCCCGTGTGTCTATGTATATGGAGTGCACTGTGTGTGTGTATATGTGTATGTAGTGCACTGTGAGTGTATACATCAATATGGGGTGCACTGTGTGTGTGTGTGTGTGTGTATATGTATGTGTGGTGCACTGTGTGTGTATATGTATATTGAGTGCACTGTGTGTGTATATGTATATTAAGTGCACTGTGTGTGCATATGTATATTGAGTGCACTGTGTTTGTGTGTGTTTATGTAGGTGGGGGGCACTCTGTGTGTGAGTGATATATTATAGAAAAAACAGTAAGCGCTATATTAGACACCAAATATAAAATGCAGTGCACAAATGAAATAATCGAAGTTGCCCCAGTTATTACAATATGATAATATATCTTTATTAAATTAAATTAAATCAAATCATAATACCATAAAACATACCATAAAAAATACTCATAAAACTTTGACAGTCCTGTGCTATATAGAAACACTCAATTTGTAGATGAAAAGACAAACAGTAGAAAGATAAACTCATACAATGCTCCAGTAAAGGTGGTGTCACATATATGGTATACACTCACTGGTATCCCACACTCTCGGTACCTCCAATACAAGACCTAGTTAACACATAAAATTCTAAGAACAAAACAAGTATCAAAAAAACAAATTTATATTTAAGGAAAGCGCTGTGCAACATGTACCAAACAAACAATATAATGAATATCATAAAATTAGTAAAACATATATATAAAAGCAGCATACAGGTTAAGGTTTACAAGTTCATAGTCTATGGTCCTCCATAGAATCCTAATTGTTGTTATTGTTTAAATGGGCTCTCATAGATGTAATGACATGAAAAAGAAAAAGTAATAATCTTACAATTTTGTACCAATATAATCCACTTGAATACCAATATATAGGGGAATAATATTTCCAAAGGCCAATAGAAAAATTTATAAAATACCAGAATAAATATACCAAAACTCAGATGATCAATAAATAAATATTTACTAAATTGTATATATTAACAATAAAAAGTAAACAACATAATCCATATAGAATTCATGAAACAATAAACATATAAATTGAAAGGAGGTCCACACAGGTGGAATGTCCGTACCCCAGTGCAGGATGTAATCCAAGGGAGACCTCGCAGGGACGTCCGATACAGTGGGAAACTAGATGGAATTGCTCAGGAGCACAGCCCCTGCTGTGGCTATTGTGGCTATTATTATTCTTTTTTTTATGTGGGCACTGTGCTTATTTTCTTAAAGAAGGGGACGGGGTATTGGCACTATTTTAATACTTTATATTATTTGGGGTAAAGTGGACGTTTAAAACGTATTTTTTAGTGGGCACAATATGTTTTTGTTTTTTTTAAGGAATGGGCATGGCTTGCTATTTGGCGCCACAGGCACTGGATAGCAGGGCATGCTGCCAATAGTAGTTCTACTAGCGCAAGCATGGGCATGCTTGCGCTTGTAGTTCTACTTGCGGCACCATGCCCTGTCAGGCCGTACTTTATTTATTTATTTACATAGGTTGCGGCTGCGGGATGGTGCCTACACTTACACCATCACTGAGATGGTGTAAGCATAAGGCTTGTTAAGCAGCCACTGGACTGCCGTGCATGCAGTATTTAAATGAGAAAAACTCCCCTTTCATTTAAATATCGTGTAACACCCCTTTTTTCACACAGATTCGTATGCTGGCGGATACACTAAACTCCTCCAGCAATACGACTTCCTTGCGCTTTTTACGCATGAGCAGTTGCGCAAAACGATGCGCAACTCTGATTCTGGGCCCCTGTCTGATAGAGGAAGGCCAATCAGTTAATCCTCTCAGGTACGTTTGCACCAGCATATTTCAGCTTTCCTATTGTCAGGAATGCATACTACACTCATTATTGACAATGGCAATGCTATTATCAATACTTATTATCACCCCAAGCCCAAACCTTATGTCTGATATGATACTTCTGAGCCAATTGCAGTGTTCCTAGACATCCATTATACTATATACATTTGTACTATTAGTTTAAGAACCTGTTGTATTGACTATTGTTTTCTATACATACCATTTAGAATAACATTTTTTTTAATCAGGAAAAATATTAATATTGTATTCATGTTTCAGAAATTGATGTAGATGAATGTGCAGGAGGATCTACTAGTCAGATGTTTTCCATCAAACCATTAGACTAAGCAGAAGTGCAGAGTTTTTCAGCGCTGATTTATTTTGTTGTATTCTGTCAAAATTTTAAATAGCTTTTCTGTTTCATTGGCAATAAATTCTATTATGATGCAGCTTCTCTGATACAGAGTGTAAGCTATTTAAGGACATTAGATAGACAAGTAAATATAATATACAACAATGCCAGGAATAGACATATTATTTATGCAATTGCTGCCACAGTCTAAAACAAATAACCAAAATTTCAGCTCAGTTTCCAGAGGTAAAAGACTATCTTAATATAAATATGTAATCACAAAAAAATGGTCTAAGCCACGTCGTAAAGTCTTGATTTTAATCTGAATAAGGCTTACCTTGCAGAAAATGATAGGGTGGACACATATAAATAGTAATCATTAGGGATCAAGTATTAGGCAACCACATTATGTAAATGATGATGTTGGTTAACTGCTAAAACAGCTAAGCTTACAAAAATGAGACGACATAAATTGGTGGTGGGAACAAATATGCTAACACAAAATAATTGTTTGATTTCCAGTATACAAAAAGCATATTTGTTTCCCTCAGATGTTGGTAAGTTACCATGGTTGTAAGCCCTGATATATTTAAATTATCATTTGTGACAAGTTAATTGATTGTTTATAAAAAAAAACATTATGGTCTGTAGTACACAGAATTCAAGGAAACTAGTAGATCTACAGTATATAACTGAAAATGCATGAAATACAAATGTGGATCTGAGTTCTCCAAAATAACCCTTTTCCGTGTTCCCACTTTATAAACTAAATATTAGGTATAGGTATAAGCAGATGATGAATGAGACTACTGTGATGGTGAAAACCAGAAACTGGTTTATTGAAAGTACAGTTTACAGTCACTGCAATAGAGATCAGTTATAGTACTCCATGCATGCGTTCTGAACATGCGTGCACATGTTGGTTACATATTGGTATATATGAACCCTCTCCTCAAGGCGGCAGTAGCCTAGGTGCAGTGACCTCTACTGACACAGGCCAAGGACCCTATGTTGTGAGGTGGAGTAGCAACAATCTAGATAAAAATCCATAAATAAGCAAACTGTCACAATCAGAAATAGTTGATATCCAATAGTCTAGATATCTAGAAGTAACCATTTCAGGAAATTAGGAGCCAGGATTTGGAACAAGGGGGTAGATCCAGATCTATATTTACACTAGTATATTACAATGCCCTCCCCTCGGTCGTACGTACTTTAGCCGTTTTATGCTTTCCAAACCTTACCTTAACTTTTTCAAGTGTAACTCCTGTTGGCTGTAATGGCCGCATATACTTACGAGCCTAAGCACACCTATACTGTATGATTTAAATGCCTCACCCCGCCTATGAAGTGTAATTACGGGTGCCTTATGGCTGGCATGCCCCTTCATTCGTAGTTACGCTCTTGATACTAGGATAGTACGTACGTTCAGAGTTACGTGTTGTAACCTCTGTCGTGCGCATGCTCAGTACATACAAAATAGCGTTTTTACGTCTCCATCTAGCTTAAATATGCTAGCGAACGTTGTTCTGGATCTGGGCCAAAGTCTGTAGCAAGGCAGAGAATTCAAGATCACCAACAGAGCAGGCTTTACGAGATGAGATGTCTGATGGTGCATTCTTAGACAAGGTCATTTAAATAACATGTGAAGATAATGGGGCTGATTCAGAGTTGCACTTCCACCCTCTTAGGTGCAAGTATAGACCTGAGCAATACCATGTTGAACTATAAGGGGAGAAGCAGATTTAAATTGTAAAACCAGAATTAAAATTAGGAGGTGAAGTTTCTTAACTGAATTCTATTTTATAGAATAAATATAAAGCTATGCAGTATTTTAGTTCTATGTGTAAAAGTAATGTAATTTTCGTGCATGCAATTTTTTTTTAATTAATTAACACCCCTTACTTTGAAAAATGGTTTAGCCAAGCTTTACACTTACACCTAAAAAAAGGTATAAATGCATCTCTGAATCAGTCCCAATGTCATATGATCATACAAGACTGGATGAGGGACAAGATAATCATATGCAGATCATATACAAGTCACAACACTCAAAACCCTTTATTATTATTATTATTATTATTATCACTTATTTATATATTGCCACAAATTGTCTGCTGCACTTTACAGAAAACATTAGACATTCACATTTATTTTATTTGATTATTTATTATCAGGTTTTTATATAGCGCCAACACATTACATAGCACTTTACAATTTTAACAATTAGTATAAAGAAGACTGGGTAATAACAGACAAACTGGGTGGGTAAGAGAGCCCTGCTCACAAGCTTACACTCTATAGGACAGTGGGTTTGATACATAAGGGCAAATGCTTTATATCAGACAATGGAACCAGCCAGGGTGTATGGTAAAAGTGCTTGCCCCTATTGGAGCTAAATGACTTAATCCTAAAGTTTCACCAGGGGCCAGATTTACTAAACTGCGGAAAAGTGGAAATGTTGTCCATAACAACCAATCCGATTTTAGCTGACATTCTCTAGTATGAAAAAGAAAATGAGAGCTAGAATCTGATTGGTTGTTATAGGCAACATCTCCACTTTTCCAAACCCGCAGCTTAGTAAATCTGACTACAGGAGTATAGATTATAACAGGATAATTTGGATTAATTTACAAGAATACTAGGATGCCTATGGATTAAGTGAGCAATTAATAATTAAACTATGTAAATGTTTATTTAATGAAGATTTCTTTAATGAAACTTTTCTCTATGTTTTTCATTTACATTTTTTACAGGTACAATACTGGCGCCAACCTTAGCTTTCAGGTATTTCACTCCACATGCCATTATGGAAGTAATGCCCCTAAGGAACCTAGCCTGCTGCTGGCAGGGCTAAGACTGGTTGGCATCATGTTTGGATGACTCCACAAAGTGGAATTCCCCTCTTCAGTGCCACCCCTCTGATTATGTTGGCACCAGCTTACAAGCATTAGTGCTAGTTACCATTTTAAAGATCTATTTTTGGTAGTTTTTTTTTATTTTATTTTTTTTAAACCATTGCTATTACAATAGGATTTTACACTTTTTATCATAACAAGGGAAATTATTTGTACTGGGGCAATAGTGGGGGACAATAATGCCAACACATCAAAGGTAGAGCCAGGAAGACAGTTTTTCATAATCAGATTTTGCATTTTTAACAGGAAACATAGCTAAGGATTCCATAGGTTAAAAGAAAATAAATGGTGGAATTGCATCCTTAAATTGATGCACTGATGCTATAATTGCTCTTCAAGAACAAGTTACACAAAAGTAGACAGATTTATTGTATGATTACAGTGGATTAGTAGTGTTGAGACAAGCTATTGAAACACTGTATTTTGTGCTATAATTCTACCCTTCTTCAGATTTTTTATTTAATGGAGTTTTAGGAATATGTTCCTTTTTTGATTAGGTCTGAAGCACAATATTCTGTGTACTTTGTGACGTGTAGAACTTCATGTTCTTTGCTTTTTTAGTAATAGACTGAAGTGAAAGGTACTTTACATACTGTTAAATAGTATATGCTCTTAAAAGTTTTACAGTAATTATTAGACAGAGCTAAACCCATTTTCTTAGTTGCAGGATTTCTTGTTTTTCCATACAACTTAGTGTTGCATGAAAAAACAAGAAATTAAGTACTGTATATCATAGCCCAGCACCATATTACCAGTGTATAAGTGACAGGTAAGAATCTACCTACCAGAAATACTCTTACTAGTAATGTCTTTTATGGAACCTAGGTGGCTCACCAGGCTTATCAATTGGTATTGCCAACTGTATTGGACAACTTGATCAACAAGCTTGTGTAATGTTTTACTCTTATGCAATATACAGTAGTTGTAGTTGACTTTCAGTAACTATTACAATAGTTCATTCTATATGTGTAACAATGTTATTAAAGTGGAGTAAGTGCATTGAAAAAAGTAAGTAGACCATTTCTTTAGCTTGATTAATTGTGCTGTGATAAACATAAATTATGAAACTTATAAATTAAATGAATAATTTTGTCCTGCTTTTTGCAGAACTACAGTGATCAGATTGCTACATAAAAGATCGTATTATGTCTTCATCAATTTGTGTGAGAATTAAAGATAATAGACATGAATGTTTGAATCTCAGGATCATGAATCCTTGGTTGGTGGCATTGAACTGAATTCAAACTTTCGAATATATACAGTTTTACAATGACTTGGATCAGAAAAACCTGCTTTTTGTTAATGTGCACATGTTGCAAGTCAAGTGTAATACAGATCTGGATACCTTGAGATCCTGACTTCTTTACTGATTTGCATACTAATGCACTTCTGACGTGAGAGCGAGTGGTAGTAAAGGGAGGATATTATTATTCTACAGTGTGGGTGTTCCTGATGCATACCACCCTATCCAAATTTCCGTTCTGTTCCAATTTTAAGTGAGGATAGAGTGGAAATCTTAAAGTAGGAGCATATGGGCCTTCTTCGTAACAGCTTCATATTTATGCTCGTGGGGGGGGGGGGGGCGTGCCGCCAACGCTCGAGGGGGCGTGCCTGCCATACGATCTCCGTAATTACGAACCGAGGGCAGGGTGAGGCATTTAAATCATACAGTATGGGCGTGCTAAGCGTCGTAACTACGCTATGAGCTTACGGACACACGCGGTTACGCTCAGAAAAGTTAGGATAGGTTTTGCTGAGCGTAAGAAGTCAAAAGTAAATACGACCAAGGGGAGTAACGAGCGGAGTGCATCGGAGTTACGCCAGCGTAAATACGCAACGCACATGAGCAGATCATGAGCGTAGGTCTCGATCAGGCCCGATGAGTGTAACAGTCCTATGACAATGGAGCAGGGCTGGACTATGCCGGACTGGAGCAGATAAGCAAATGTCCAAAGAACAAAGTAAGAGTCTAGGCAGGACCGAACTGGTCAGGCTGTAATAGTGATAGGGTTGACTGCCGGATGCTGGCAAGCTGGACCGGCTGCTAGGCAAGCTGGACCGGACTGGAGTGCAGGAACAGGCTGGACCGGACTGGAGTGCAGGAACAGGCTGTTCCGGACTGGAGTGCAGGAACAGGCTGTTCCGGACTGGAGTGCAGGAACAGGCTGGACCGGACTGGAATGCAGGAACAGGCTGGACCGGACTGGAATGCAGGAACAGGCTGGACTGGATTGCAAGATAGTGCTGGGAGCAGTGGTGCCAGACACATTCTGTAATGGAGACTTTGCAGGAGGCTGCCACCACTGGAAGTGGCACCTCTGGAGGGCTGAAGAGCGGCACAACATGGGGGAGCTGCTGACAGACGGCTTGTGGTCAGGTAAGTGCGGCGCTTGCTGCCGCAGACCGTGACAGGCCTCATTAGCACTCGCCCACAATGCTGGATACAGTGGGACTTGGTACTGGATCCCCACCAGTGCTGTGCTCGGAACTGCAACCGCAGCACGCAAAGTTCAGACCTTATGAAGGAAGTATGGGTATTTCTTGTATTCCATCTTGTTTCAGAAAGTTCTTTTTTTTTTATCTCCCCATGGAGCTTCAGAGGCTACACAATTTGGACCAGATGAAAAAATTGATGTCAGTTCCATGCAATCGGATTGTAAATTGTCTGATTTTATGATCTATACATGCATATGCATCTGGACGAAATGATTGGTAAACGAATGATACTTCTGATAGCTTCCATTAGGGGAAAAAAAAGTTGGATGTGAATTCCAGACATTCTAACCATAATTGCAAATAGCTAGCTGGATGAGAATCTACACAGAGCACTTTGCATACGAAGGTGAGCTCCAAACATAGTTTGGCACTACTGGCTGGCAGCACTAATAGAGTTTTCCGCACACCTGGTCTCCTCTCTCCAGCACAGCTACTGCTAAAAACTGTAATTCCAGCTATTTGTATGGAAGTATAATACTGAATATTAAAGAGACTGCCAATATTCAATATGGAGGTTAGCTTTACATATTATCATTGCTGGATTGCAGCTGTAATAGAGCTTTACTTACCTGGAGTTTCTTATTTCCAATCATCTATCGGATAATCATACCAACAATCTGATATTTTTTTACATGGCTGAGACAAGAAGCATTATATTTATTATTTACATCATATTATCATCTCACTCTCACTTTGTATTATGTATGCAGACTTTGATACCCACCACAAGTTATTCCTCATTACATGAGAGCATTATCGCCAACACGAATATATGCTTTACAATGCAGCAAATCATCTTTTAGGTATTGCCTTTTTCTGCTATTATATGTTCTTCCATAAGAGGGGCTTGTTGTCCTCTCGAGGTGGCGAGGCTTAGAATTACAATGTACAGCCAAATCAAGTTTTTAGGAGTTGGAAATAATAAGGTAAGGTAGACTTGTTGGGAGATCATGCATCAAATGGGATAGGTACTACTACATCTGTATGAAACACTCCCCATGTTTGCTGCTCTCAACAGACACAATGGAAGTAGCACAAAGTTTCTCCCCAACAAAATGTTTATACGTACAGAGTTAGTAGTCTGTGTGAAAAACGCACCACTGTGCTTGTTCAATAAAGGTAAAAGATAGCTCACAATTTGTGTTGTTCACTTTGATAGTTCAAGTTTCAACGTTCAAACGGAGAGGTTTCCTGGGTTTTCCTCCGGTGTTGTGATCCTCTTAGTTCGGCATTCTGCGGCTCCACAGGTGCTCTCAATCAGCTGTTCATCCTTTCTTCCGGCTGTCAGATTCTGCAGATCTCAGCATGCATGGGTTGAGATGCAAAAGAGAAAAGACAGGAGGCACCTGTCCGGGGGGTCTCCGGCGGTGCGATGGGTCTGCGGCAACAGTTTCTGAATGAAAGAATGGGTAAGTTTGCCAATTGGCATACTTACCCATTTATTAATAATATCTTCTAATTAGCACTATTTTTGAATAGAAGCAGCATTTTCTCAGTTGCGACTGCATCCCATTTGAAAGGTACCATGATATACCCGCAGCCTGACCCTAAGACTCCCTTCTCCACAGCCTGACCCTAAGACTCCCCTCCCTGTAGCCTAACTTTAAAACTCCGCTACCCGCAAGCTGACCCTAAACCTCTTCTTCCATGACCCTCCCTTCCCCAGAGCCTAATCTTAAAAGTCCCCGGAGAGGTTACTCACCTCTCTGATGGGGTCTGCGGTGGGTGCGTCAAGTGGCTTCCGAATTGACATACTTACCATAGATTCTAAGAATCTAGATTTTAGTAAGGCTTTTGACACTGTGTCACATCGCAGACTGTTAAATAAGCTGCAAACTTTGGGACTGGACTTAAAGATAGTTGCATGGATACGATTTTGGTTACAGGATAGACAACAGGGGGTAGTAGTAAGTGGAATCCCTTCTGGGGATGGTAAGGTAACCAGTGGAGTACCCCAAGGTTCTGTACTTGGACCAATGCTATTTAATATCTTATAGGTGATATTGCATGTGATATCGAGGGGAAAATATGCCTTTTTGCAGATGACTCAAAGTTATGTAACAGGGTAGACATGTCAGGAGGGGTACACAAAATGAGGGATGTTCTAGGTAGACTGGAGCGAGTTTGGCAATTGCAGGTTGCGTTCGCTTACCCCGACACTCCCCCTGTGCGGGCGTATGGCCCCTTCCTTACGCCGGCTGAAGGCTACCCTAACTTCAGCCGGTATAAGGAAGGGGCCATACGCTCACACAGGAGCGTATGGCCGCCTAGCCCGCCCTTCCACCCTCATTAAACTATCCACGATCGGGCGTTGCCATAGCAACACCGGGCAACATCTGCCCAGCGCATGCGCAGATCGGCTGAAAAGCCGATCTTACGCTTACGCCCGCCGTCCTAGCGACGGCGGCCGTAGTTCAGGATCAGGGCCTATGTCCTTCTTTTAATATAATACGTTTTTTAATGTATATTTAATAGACTGGTTACTAGTTGCAGTTATTTGGTTTTACATGGCTTTGACAAAATTTTATTTTATAGTCTACAAGTTTTTATATATAAATTAGGCCTCAGAATAAGGGGGGTATTGTCATACAATCACTTCTCCCACTGATTTATAAGAAAAGCAAAAAAATCCCTATTTCACTTCTATTATTTCTAATACCGCCACTTGTAAATGTTCATACCACCAAATTTCCACTTCGACCACTGATATAAATCCCTTTCAATTGCATTATTTGTTATACATTTGTTAAAAGTATTTGTTAAAAACATTTTGATGCTGCATCTTTTTAACTAAATATGTCTTTATCAGACCTACATTTTGCTCTTCGGCTTAGCAAATCCATGAACAAGAGCCAAGCATGTTCTTCTGTTGTACTGATAATAATGAGTCCTATCTGTTTTGTGTAAAAGCTAATAATGTGCAGTGCTCTTTTCTTCATCAGTTTGCAGCTCTTTTGAAAGCGACTATAAATAATAGATTTAAGTGAGGCCCATGTTAATATTAAGGTATCATTTCCAAATTCCACTGTGGTCATCATGACAAAACACACTTTTGAAATCTATTTGTTTTATCTAAAATCTGCTTAATTTAAACCAAATCTTTTTGATTCCAACAGACGTTAACCTGTTCACATGGGAGAGAGCTTCAACGTATTTTTTTACACAGTGAGATATATTATGCTTCGAGAAGTACAGTTCACATCAGTATTTCTCTTATTAAAACTAGGTAAGTTTCTACTATACAATATGGCATAAAAGCAATCAGGATGCCATGAAAAATGCTTTCACTTATTTAAGCAATTGGCAGAAATGAATATAAGCAATAAGTTAGATTTTTAGTTTTTATTAATTTCAAGCTAATAATGTTAATGTTGAAAGCTTAAACAAATACAAATGGAGGAGACTTATGTTTGAGCCCCATATTGCAAATGTAGCCCCACACTGCATACAGTACCTTTTCTGCTGCCAGAGAATTACATCTCCCAGCATGCAGTGGAGAGGAGGAGAACATAAAGTAGCAGTTATAAAATGGCAGTTACAAAGTGGCAGTTGCAAAGCGGTAGTTGGAGTTTCTTAGAGGAGGCAGGGCAGCAACACAGACATAGCCCACAATGTGCGAGTGGCAGAGCTGAGACTCAAGGGGAAAGACATCCAGAGGGAGTCCACTGTAGTCTATGAGGGAGAGAGAAAGAATGAGAGAGAGAAAGAGAGATGGGAGTTAGAGACATCTGAATGGCAAAGGGATTAAGGAGAAATAGATAAACTGAGATAGTGGAGAAGATTTTACTATGGAGAGCAGGAGAGCTTACCAGACCTTACCAGTTGTTATGTCAACAGTTGAGTATTTTGTTAGTATTACATATATAGATCCAGCCTAAGTTAGTGCTTGAAATTAGTTAGTCCTGGGTTAAATCATGTTGATTGCAGGGGAGTCATATTTCATCTGTTGCAAACAGTATTAGAGTTGAGAGATGATGTTTCCTATTCCAAGTCTAAATAACAGTGTGATAGTAAAGCTGATCAGTATCTGTGTGCAGTAAGCAATTCAAAGATATATCCCTGCATGCAAAGAATACAATTAACTTGACTCCTCCTGCAATCAACATGGTTTAGCCCAGGAGTAACTCATTTCAAGCACTATATATGTAATTCTAACAAAATACTCAACTGTTGACATAACAACTGGCAAAGTCTGGTAAGCTCTCCTGCTCTCCATTGTAAAGTCTTCTCCAATCTCTCAGTTTATCTCTTTCTCTTTAATCCCTTTGCCATTCAGAGCTCAGGCTTGCATTAGGGGTAAGTGTTCCAGCGATGTCCCCATATACCCCTCTTTTCCTCCCCATAATAGCTGTTATTAGGTGGAGGAAATTGGGGGTATGTATAGGGACACCACTGGAAAACTTTTACAGTAAAAAAAACCCAAAAACAGAATATCTAATAAAAAATAAAAAATAGAAGACAGGACTTACCTCTCCATGTGACGCGGCTGACTCCAGGTCCAGCATGAACACACACTGCGTATGCATCGCATGAATGAGAAGTCCTGCGAGGACCCTGAAGATCATCGTGGGACCTCGCAGTAGAGGTGAATAGTTGTAGATAGTGTGAACGAAGCTGCCAAGCTCACAGCGAAGATCAGTGAGCCTGATGCAGGCAGGTAATTAAATAGACCCCACAATACTCAACTGCTGACATTTTGACCTGTTGACATTTCATCCCAGATTAATCAGAGAGAAGCCATCTTGGACACTGATGCTGGAGACCAGTGGGGATAAGTAACCCATTGTTACCTTGTTGTTGCTCTACGTGGACTGAGTAATTTTATCACTAGTCAGGTAGGGAAACCTGAAGAATATTTTATAATATTTTAATACCCTTTAGCAGGACTGGTGAATGATAAAGTGTGAGGAAAGTTAATTTGTGGTTAGAGACTAAAACTGAGGAAAATTGTACAAAACATTTGACATGATGTGCTCTGTGTAACTGTAATGCATGTGTGCTCTGTGAAAGAGAATAAGAGATCTGCATTACAAATACCTAATACAATTGATCTGTTTATTATACAATTGAATGAAATTTAAGCACAGTAATTGTTGCATTTAATGTATATTGCTAGTGAGAAGTGTTGTGGCTATAGTAATATTGCTGGATAGAAATTAAAGGGGTTAGTGGTATATAGTAAGTGAGACACATTTAAAGTGTATTTAGTATTAGTTAGTCCTGCTCAGGGCCGCCTTGTCCGGGACCTAGCCGCAGAGCCCCGCCCCTGTGTGGCGTCATTGATGATGTCACATAGGGACAGGGCCCGGCAGACACACTTTAGCAGCGGGCCAGTTTGCAGGGAAGAATTTCCCTGCGCATTGGCCGGCTACTAAATAGCTCTGAACAGCAAGTATTGGCGGTGGGATACTGCCGATACCTGCTGCTACAGAGCTAGGTAAGTATCAGCGGGACCCATCAGGTTTGGGCCCTGATGGCGGCCCTGGTCCTGTTCATTTGATGCAGTAGATATGTCTGTCTGATTGGCTGTGTATTTTTAGTGCTTTTTGCCTTCAAAGTCATCCTTAGCTGTTGTTTGAATCAGAGGATTTATTTGATAAATAAAACTTTCAAAAATCCTAAAGAGTCTGTGCCTCACATACATCAGGGTGTAGAGTCTAAACGAGGATCTGGTATTCACTGAAGACCCAGATGGGAGGGACAGACTTGGTTATAGATCCTCTGCAGGTGTGGGTCCTTGCTTAGAATGGCCCTATTTCGATAGGGCCGTTTTCTCCCAGCTAGTTGCTGGCTATGGAATCGATCCACGGAGCACCAAGCTTTCGGTGCTCCTAAAAGGTAAGATAAAATAGTCCCCCACTCCTTCCCCTAATTCTAACCCTAACCCTCCCCTCTCACTACCCTAACCCTAACCCTCCCTTCCCTGCAGCCTGACACTAACCCTCCCTTCTTGGAACCCTGACCCTAACCCACTATCTCCCGCAGCCTGACCCTAATTCTCCCTTCCCTTCAGCCTGACCCTAACCCTCTATCTCCCGCAGCCAGACCCTGACCCACCTTCCCCTGCAGCCTGACCCTAACCCTCATTCCCCCACACCCTGGAGAGGTTACTCACCTTTCCCTGCGGTCGGGTTGTCCAGCGGTAGCGGCGCGGCAGCTGTATTTCCAAATGAAAATGGGTGAAATTTTTTTTTTAAGCTACGCAGTATTCAAAATAGGTAAAAGAAAAAAATCTTGCGGCGCAGTGGAACCCAATATAAGAAAATTTAATTAAAGTGAATACATCAAAATTAAATAAATAATGAAATATATAGAGAAAAAAATTAAAAAGTGTATAAAAAATTACCAGTATATGGATATAAACTTGCTGCAAGTGCTGAATAAACAACGCTGGTATACAAAAAATAATAATTTAATAATCAAATTCATAAAATAAAAACAACAGATAACATAAAAAACAACAGAACTACTTGGGCATCAATCAACAAGGCAAAGCCTAACCCTAATCAATGTAAAAAGTCTGCATAAATAAGCAAGACAGTAAAAAAAAGGGGGGGAGAACACTGAAGGTGAACGGTAATAAACAGGGGAAACCCCTGCCGTGAGACAGGCGGACCCCTATCAATATCCCACAAACCAAGAGCAGCAGTGACCCCAATAAGGACAATGGAGTCCGGTTCACAATGATCAAAAGACCAAATGACAGCGTGGTCCAGAAGGTGCAATAGTCAGATAGTGGCCGCTGACTTGTGTCCCATGAGTTGTAATGGCCCAATAAAGATGCACAAACCTGGCCAGACAGGTATTACAGTGTGCCAAGTCGTGCGTTGGTGTATCCAAATATCGCCTGCAGCTACTCACAATACGGAGCAGTCACAATCCTCCGTGACTTGGTGTGCCGGACGATGTTCGGTCTAGTAGCGCCTGGACTGTGGGCGTCCCCGCGTCCACACGTGCACGGAGAGAGGAGGCGGGCCGTGGGCGGGTCAGACGGCACCTGGCAATGACCGAATCGAACAAACGTCTGTCAAGATGTGGAGCTTTCTCAAGCAGTGAGGTCTCCCTAGCCAAGCACCAGAATTTAAAGGGGAGAGACCCCATCAACTTTCGTATGTCCCTATTTCAGAAGTCAGAGTTTCTGACTGGAGACTGACAACGATCCTATGCAGGTCACAGTCCCCTAACGATTCCCAGAATGACTAATACTGCTGTAAGGAAAAATGGCAGATAGTCCACCATGGGGCAGACTAAGCATTCCACACAGTCAGGAGACAGGCAGAGGGAAGTGAGCTGTGCTACAGGTAGGAAACTACGGAGATAATGGTAAACAGTTTAGGAACACCAGCACAGTACTGCCAGACAGAACTGGAATGCAGATGGTAAAGCAAAGTATAATCAGATGGTGCAGATAGTAAAACACAGTATGGACAGATAGAACTGGGGTGCAGGTGATAACGCATAGTATACTCCGATAGAACTGGAGTGCAGATGGTGAAGCATGGTATGGACATATAGAACTGGGGTAAAGGTGGTAATGCACAGTATAATCAGGTAGAACTGGAGAGCAGATGGTTAAACACAGCGTGCCAGTTTCAGACTTAATAAAGTCATATGACTTATGCTGATTGCAGAAGTCGGGTAAATATCTGCCAATGTGCATGCACATGCCAGATGTTCCACAAGGGATTTCCAGGCATAGGGACTTCCTGGCCTCCATGCGTTCAGAAAAGGCACAAAGGTCTGAATTCGGCTCAGCAAGACTATAAAGAACTGGAGCACAGATGGTAAAGCGCAGTATAGCCAGACAGAATTGGAGTACAGATGGTAAAGCACAGTATGATTAGATAGAACTGGAGTGCACTTGGTAAAGCACAGTATAGCCAGATAGAATTGGAGTGAAGATGGTAAAGCACAATGGGGCTGATTCAGAGATGCGATTGCGAAAAGATCGCAAATATACGCACCTTTGCTAAGATCTTAGCAGGTTCCAGCCCACTGCAAAAACAGACACTTCCCTTGCAAACAGCGGTGGATCTTAAACTTAGACCACCATTGACTTGCCTTAACTATACGCTGTCATTTGGGATCTTAAGTGACGTGGGAGCGTTCATTTAAGATCCTAAGTGTCAGTCCTCGCCCACTTTCCCTCATCTCCCTGCCTCCCCCCGCCCATTTCCATGCAAATCCTTAAGATCTTAAAGATTCGCTGCACTTAAGATCTTAAGTGCTTGCGTGCGATTCAAACTTACGCTCTTAGCGAATTTACGCTCCTAACCGCTACGTAAACGGCGTTGCACTATTACTACGCATGTGCAGTTTTGCAAATTTTCTAGGATCTTAAATATACGCACCTAAGTGCCGTGGAAATCGCATCTCTGAATCAGGCCCAATATAATTAGATAGAACTGGAGTGCAGATGGTAAAGCACAGTATAGCCAGTAAGAATTGGAGTGCAGATGGTAAAGCACAGTATAATTAGATAGAACTGGAGTGCAGATGGTAAATCACAGTATAGCCAGATATAATTGGAGTGCAGATGGTAAAGCATAGTATAATTAGATAGAACTGGAGTGCAGATGGTAAAGCACAGTATAACCAGATAGAATTGGAGTGCAGATGGTAAAGCACAGTATAATTAGATAGAACTGCAGTGGAGATGGTAAAGCATAGTATAATTATATAGAACGAGAGTGGAGATGGTAAAGCACAGTATAATTAGATAGAACTGGAGTGGAGATGGTAAGGCACAGTATAACTAGATAGAACTGGAGTGGTATAAACAATTCGAGGAAAGAAAGTGCTGCCCAAATTAACCCCTAAGATGCAGCCACTAAGTGTACTTGGTAAACAGGGTCAAATTCCCCAAACCCTATTTTGAACTAGGAATGCAGATGCTAAGTACCGGGCGCTTCTGTTAGCTGACCATGTTAAGTTCAATGACAAAAAAAGGGGGCCATGGTCCATGGTTAACAGAGAAGAATATGCGCATATGAAGTGGAATAACACACTGATAAGTTCGATGTGTCTTGATTACTCACGGTTCCCTTTGATATATTTCGGCGGATCCTGGGTCTTTCTTTAGCGGCCGCTAAGTGGATCTGGAGTTCTCTGCCGTTGCGAGCACCGTGGAAGGGAGATCGGACCGTAGATGAGAAGTTCCCTTTGCACCCTGATGTCGGTGCTGGCGTGAGTCACCTGAGACTGGGGAAGTATTTTCGGCAGCAGGTGCCTGCAGTGAGAGCCGGGTATGAAGAGGTGCGGCTGCGTGCACTGACAGTCACGTCTCTGTCCTGGCGATCTGCTGCCCCAAGATAGTAGATAGACACTGCTTTCGAAAGTGGAAGAGATCTCTCCGCAAATGGCAGTCTTGTCTTAACTGCTTTCATAAACCTACGCGTTTCACCCTAGGGTAAGGCTTCGTCAGGGATAAAAGACAGTGTTTCTAAATCTCGGAGCTGATGTGGCAGGGTTCTTTGATCTGGCGGCAAAAGTATTTAAAAGTTCTGGGAGGAAGTGTCGATCATCGTTATCTCCTAATTTAGAATAAGAATAGTCGATCAGCAAGTCGATATGTTGGTATGGTATGTAGCCAGGAAATAGTGGCACAAATGACAAAAAAAACAAAAAATATAACAACATCCTGTAAACATCCTGTGACCCGGAAATAAAAACACAAAGAACTGGAGTGGAGATGGTAAGGCACAGTATAATTAGATAGAGCTGGAGTGGAGATGGTAAAGCACAGTGGGCCTGATTCAGAGGCTGAAAATAAGAACTTAAAGTTACACCTGGGCTAAACCATGTTGATTTCAGGGGAGTCAAATTTCATTTGTTGCAACAGTATTATAGTTAAAAGGTGATGTTTCCCAGCTCAAGTCTAATTAGCAGTTTAAAAGTGAAGCTGATCAGGTATCTTTGTGCAGTAAGTAAAAGCAAAGCATTCTCCCTGCATGCATAGAATAAAATTCACTTGACTCCCCCTGAAATCAACATGGTTTTGCCCAGGTGTAACTTTAAGTTCTTATTTTCAGCCTCTGAATCAGGCCCAGTATGATTAGATAGAACTGGAGTGGAGATGGTAAAGCACAGTATAATTTGATAGAACTGGAGTGCAGATGGTAAAGCACTATATGGCCAGCTAGAACTGGAGTGTAGCTAAGGAGAGAATCAGCAAGACAAGAAGGCAAAAGAGAATGGAGAGACCAGGGTAACTAGAAGGATGCAGGAACACAAGCAATACGCTAGGCAGAGCAAGATAATCAGCAACCATGGAAAGGGGAAGACTGGATATTTAAAGGAAGCTGATTAATGAGTAATCTGGGGAAGGGCTGCAGCTGATGTAATCTAGGAGGTATGGTAATAGTGCACGTTAACAGTGAATGGTGCAAATAACAGTGTCTTTCAATGGGTGGAATGGAGTGCATTTGAAAGCCTCCCTGTTGCTAGGCAACATTTAAGGTATTGATTGGTGATTGCCATGGCTAGATCAACGATAAATTACACAGAGCCACCATGGCTTGACTGGCAATTCTTGACAGCATCATTAGTAAATGTGCCGGTGTGGCTTCTAACGACCAGCCTTGTGTATTATTAGTATTTAATTTGTGTGTGCCTTTGGTCCTTAAGTAAGGGCCCCTCTTTCTGCTGTTGCTCAATTCCAGAACATTACCCCTACAAAGATCCTACGGTACTCAGACTAAGGCGGAGGCATTGTGCAACAAGGGAAACAAAATCCGTACACAACCATGTAGAGGAAAGGTGTGTAACACAAGGTCAAACTTTTCCAACACCACAGTAATATTTAGTGAGCTCAGCAAAGTTATGGGGCCCAAATGTCACCAGGATTCTGGCATTCAACACTTTGCACTATTTTTGTAGCATTAGAAAAATTTGTTAATTTTAATATTCTGAATTTTTGCATATTTATTAAAAATATTACAGAATAGTCTAATGATATCACAAACTTTCTAGCATTAACGTTGTATTTAGGTACTATGCTACATTATCTATATATGTCTTGTATTACTTGCTAAAATGAAAAACCTTGTCATTGCTCTGTTTTTATAAAGGGGATTTTTCAACCTACTGCTAAATGTTGAGACTCGGGTTATAAACATTTCAGCCTATAGTGACTACCTTGAAGTGATAAAGCAATGCACTTTCCAAATATTTTGACTGCAGTCAAACAATGGTCTTAGTTTATGACAAAAACAAAGTTTGCAAGATTGCAACTATTTCTACCATTCATTTTTAATGGTATAAGTTAGCTAGTGGCAGGTTAAAAAAATGCTTGCAAGTCTTTGTAAGATAAACAAAGTAAGAGAGGATAATATATTCTTAAAGTACTGTACGTAGCAGAAATAACAGGGAAACCAATAAGTGAAATAACAATTCTAGAAAGCAGCAACATTTTTAACATGACCCCTTTTGGGCCCGATCCAGAGGGGAGCGCACGCCAGCTAGCGTATCTCTGCGTAAATCAATACTGGAAAGCAAGCAATTGCGTTTAACACAACTCAACTTGCTTTACGAAGAGCATATCGTGGGAGAGAGGAGGAGTAGGAGACACATAGTCAATGTAAGGGGCGTGCCCAAGCAAGTGTGCCGAATCCAGATCTGAATGCAGACAGGAATAAGGACTCTTAACATCAAAACTTTTGAACAAATCACATTTCATATTTAATAAAAAATATATAGAAAAGTTGTCTAGTGCTTATTTATCTGCTGCAGAAAAAAATTGGTGCATGTCGCCACCGCGAATGCTGTCTTTTAGAAATAGAGACAGTCGATAAGTAATTTTTGTGTGACTCTATTTCGAAAAGGCAGCCATTTTAGAATTTTATTTTTAGAATTTTTAAACTTACCCCATTTTTCGTGAAACCGTTGCAGCGGGAAAGGGAGGGTTATGATAATGGAAGGGGAGGGTTAGGGTTAGGTGAGGCTGTGGGTAGGGGAGTCTTAGGGTTAGGCTGCGAGGGATGAAAGTTTTACAGTCAGGCTAGGGGAGGGGTGTCATAGGGTTAGGTTGCAGGGAGGTGAGTCTTAGGGTTAAGCTGCGGGGAAGGGAGTGTTAGGTTAGGTTAATGGAAGGTGAGGGTTAGGGTAAGGATTAGGAATAAGGGTTGGGTTGAATTTATGCATACCATTTGGCAAATAGTCTTCACTCCAGGGTAGGATCAATTGCTTTTTCTCTGCGAGGCAAAAGCAATTGATTACCAATCCAGTTCACAGCGGCGACCCTCATCCAGGAAAAATCAGGAAAAGAGTTTCTACCACCCCTTAAAGTAGATTTTATAATGTTCAAATAAATAGATAAGTTTACCAGTGCTGATCTTATTAGAAATTCAGTTAAATTACAGTAAAAATGGCATTCATACAAAATTTATTGAAATGACATGTAAATAAATAAATTAATTCATACCTAATATGCAGTAACTAATGTATAATCACAGGTCAAACAACTAAAAACAACCAAACAACTGTTTTTAGATGTTTGACGGTAGCATCTAGTCTGTGATTATAGATGTTTGTTTTTAATTGTATATTATAAGAGAAGCATACCACATTGTTATTGATTAGTGTTTAGGCAACACCTGCCGTTGTTTTGATGTCACCAGCAGTAGGCTTTTAAATATCCTTATATCCTTAATATCCTTATGAACTTACCAAAAACACAATAAAATAAACAATCAATCAAACAGGTGCAAGCAAACAAATATTTTAAAGTCTTTTAAATATAATTATGATAAGTAAATGTAATTATTATCCCATGCAGCAAACCCCTCCTAGGGCCAGATTTACTAAGCTGCGGGTTTGGAAAAGTGGAGATGTTGCTTATAGCAACCAATCAGATTCTAGCTGTCACTTTCTTTTTATATACTCGAAAATGTCAGCTAAAATCTGATTGGTTGTTATGTTCAACATCTGCACTTTTCCAAACCCTTAGTAAATCTGGCCACTAATCTAAAACAAAATTACAATAACAATGAGGAGAATATATTAACTGTATACTTATCTTTCTCCGAAATGCAGATTGTCAGAATCTTATGCCAGTAAAATGATGGTCCAACAAGCTTCCAATTAATAGAAAGATTTTCTACATGTTTACCTATACTAAACTTTTACCAATATCCCTAGTCCCCACTGCCTCGTGTCAGTGCTTTGCCCATTTTGGGTCTGTAGCAAAATCCTCCGCATTCAAAAGTATAATATAATGAGGGGGTAGGTAGTCCGAGACAATACATAGAAAAGTAAAGCCCAGGTGCGTTTCTACAATGTCGGGAGAAGAGCCCCCCGACAGAGGCTGAGAAAAGTGTCAGTATGGTCATGCTCCTTAAGATGCCTAGAGGGAGCCCCTTAATGGAGAACCATAATTCTCTTTGTTGTAGTTGGTTTCTAACAGATGCACTCTAAGTGATCAACTAGAAAACCTGTGTCCTAGAGTTTGCTAAACAGAAAATCAAAACACAGGTTTTAAAAAACAGGGCACATTGATAAGTGTAAAAACTAAGCCCTTAATTCTCTGTGAAAAAATCATGTCACTGATACCCCTTTCACATCACCATCAAATACCTGGGTTTATTGCCAAAAACCCGGCTATTTGGTGGTGATGTGAAACTGCTACTTCCAGTCAACCCTGGTCAAATGACCCGGGACTTCGACCCGGCAAAAAAGAAGGGTTATTCCCGGGTCCTACCCGGGAAAGGTGGAAATGTGAAAGGTCCAGGGTTGTTTTCGACCCGAGTCTTTTATATTGCCTCCTGATTGGTTCAGATTTGTTTACTGACGCTATGGTGTAGCATCAGAGGTTGTGTGTTAACTAGTTATGATACCAGATGTCAGAAGACAAATTTAATAATAGATCTTGGGGGTTGAATTTCATATGCAGAAAATGTACCTCAAAATCGTTGCAAACATGGGGAAAAAAAAGTATTGGGTCTTCATGTCCATGACTTGCAAGTAATATTTAACCCTGATTCTATAGTGGGTAACAGATACGGCCCCAAAAAGAGGTTCAGCATGGCTTCTCTAATAAAATAGTTACAGAAATATCTCTGCTATGACTCATATGGTCTTCACCAATTAGTTTTTTAATCCAAGTTTGAGGGTGAAGAAATACCAGAGTGCTGGCTCCTTGGCCATCACTACATGTCCTGACTGAGGATGTCTGCAAAGTTTTGTTCGGCACAACTATAATAAGGACATATAGCCACTAGAGAAATGATGGATAAAACATAAATGTGGGCTGTTGAAGCTGTTTTGTTAATTCTGGTGGTGTGTTTCTGTATACCCTTGACAAGATAGCATCAGTTGTGTATTCTTACTTCATAAAATACACTATCTTTCTGCCATTGCTAGTTAACACTGTCAGTGTTAAAAAAACATGGTATCCCTGTCATGCTGGATGTATTACTGCTCCCCCCTTATTTGGAGAGATTTTGCGCATAGTAAATCTACACGTATAAGGAAAGGAAATTAACATACTAATAGCTTTAACTTTATGTTACACAAACACTTATATGCATTCAACTTTATCTACTTTCATATTAGCGCACTTGCTTTATAAACAGTTACATTCGTTGTATGGTCAAGCTGTAATAGTGCTCTGTACTTATAGCATGGGGTTTAAATCATTGTGATTAAATAAATTTAACAAAAATAATTTGGTTATTGGTAATGTGTGAGCAATTCAGATCCAATTTACTTATTGTGTGCTGTATGGGCATATGTAAAACAAAATAAATAATAATAGTAATAAAAATGCTAGTAATAATAATGCTGTTATTACATAAACAATATACTAATTAGTAGAAACAGAAGCAATACTCTAAAACTACTATCATTCACACTACTAAGGATAATAGGAATACAGCAGATGGCAGTGTTTAACCACAGTGCTAGATACTGACTGTGACTCATTTGAAGGTTTAATTAAATGTACATTAATATAAATATAGGATGCAAGGACTAATATTATATTTTGCACATCCAATCATTGAACTACAATTTGTTAGTTTTTGTAGGCTGCTAAATCCTAGATAACTTTGTGTATATTTAAAAGATGACTTAAATTTTTGTATTAAAATAAAAAAATTCAATTATGCATTTTTTTTTATTTTCTAATGCAGCATTGCCATTGTCAGCTAATAGCCACTTGTTAATCTCAGTCAAATAATTTCTCACCAGACCAGTATATTAAATACAACCTCTTTTAAATACCCCAATAATGACAAATGTATTTTATTGTAATATATAGGTAAATGTTTGTGTATTAAAATCTTTTACTGCTAAGAAAAGACAAAGACAGGTACTAGTACCCACCAGGTTTTTGTGTGTATTTTTGTGATTTTAATAGTGGGGCCACTATTGCACACAGCACAGCTTCACTGCTTTAAGGTCTCGCAGTGCAGCAACAAACACAGGCATTTCCTTCCTAATATCGTTCTGCAGTAGTGGATCAGACAATATCTGGGTCCGTGGCTGCATTCAACTGCCTTTAAGCAGCTGGAAGGCTCTATAAGAAGCTTTATTATGGAAAATTATTTGAGCACAATTATAGAGAAATAAAGAGCTTTATTATGAGACAAATGCAATATATGCCTTGTAAGTAAATCCTTTTTTCCCTTGAATGGGCTAATATCTCCATAAGAGGCCTCTATATTTCTCCCATAATAGGACTCTGTATGACATAGTTCAGACTTAATAACGTTCCTAAAAATACGCAGGATGTATGTTTATGTTTTTTTTACCGTTCTGCTCATGTGTGGGGAAGATGTTAAACATAAGAAGACATTAAGCACGGAATTGATCTCCTTACCTAATGAACTCTGTAAGAATGGGCATGCCAGCACGCTGAAAGTACAAAGATATGCAAAGTGGGTGGGTGGGGGCATTTAAATTGGACAGTATGGGCTGGGTATGCACTTCCATTCTTACTTTAGTAAACGCTGCACAATGATACACATGGAAAGTTAAGGTAGCCCTAAGGGAGTGTCATGGGAGTGCACTTGCCACTTAGGTGCGTATTTTTGCCAATCCGTGTGAACATATTTCATACTTAAGTCTGAATCTAATTTTTTATTTATTTAGAATAAAAGTTATGTTTTAGAAAGTTGATATCCCTGGTGATTATTTCCATTTTTTTGTTTATATACAACATGTAATCCCAGGATGGGCCTTATGATAATATGAGTGTGCACTTGTAAACCAATTTTCTTTTTCTTCTGTTCTTGTTCAATTAAGTCTGAATCAGGGCCATCCTCATTTAGGGCCAGATCAAGACTTAATAACAGCAGCTAATTTACGCTTGCTGCATGCGTAAATCTGGCTGTGGGAACACCCTACGCATGCATGCGGCAGATGTTGCGCATCTTAACTTTGATCGTTCGTAACTTGTATCTATGTAACTCCATACGAAGGGGCGTGACATCCCTACGCAAGCTGATTATATGCATTGTGGGTGGAGAGAGGCATTTACATTGTACAGTAAGGGTTGAGTTAGGCACTTACATTTTTGATAAGGCGATATGTCCAACCAGAGATACGCAATTAAAAGTTAAGGTAGGGTTTTGAAAACGTAAATCAGTGAAGTTAAGTGCGTGCTATGGGAGTGCCAGGAGAGTGCATTATAGTTAGTAGTGTGTAACTCAGGTATGCATGCCTACGTAAAACGACCTAAAGTCTGGATCTGGCCCTTGGATGGGAACTAAAGAGGGTAGAAAACAGAGAATGTAAATGCAAATTAAGGGGATTATTTCTTATAAATAGAGAACTAAATTGCTTTATTATGTGGACTATACACTGTATACCCATACTATAGCTATTTTTCCTTCTTCTTTGTACTCAAATTAGCCCTCATAATAAATATCCCACAAAAAAAGTGCTCTATGAACATGGCTAATTATTTTGGAGGCATATGTAGCATATTAAATTATACTGTAATATTTTGGGGCCTGACCCCTATTTCGCCTTTGACTTTTTATATGTTGCCAAATGTAGTCAGTGTTTCCACTAATATTTGTTTTAGAAATCTCATATAGAAAGAGAGACATTTTACCATTATAGCTGAAATATTTCCTTTTTATAAGCACTAGGGTATTCAGTGTAGGTTTGTTTTCTTACGAAGATTTGCCTATTTGTATTATATGAGTATTTGTGTTAGTCATAGTAGTTCGTATGCAAATAGTCTTGAATGTCTAGTTTACACAGAACCTATATTGTTGCTGTAGGTGTTGTAATGGATTTTAGTCCAGACAGATGTTCTTAACAGGCTATCCTTAAGTGGATAGCTTATTAACAGGAAAGGAACCGTGGCACAGTGTATGTAGTGGGTTATGCAGGGTATCATAATAACAGTGTACATACACAGCATTTGCAGTGGTGGTAGTAGTAGTGGCAGGCTAGCACAGTATACACCATCTAGGTTTATATATAGGACCTGATCCAGACTTAAGAATGTTTTGTGTGCCTAACCCATCCTGTATGCAATGACCGTATTAGGGCCTTACACACAACAGACTCAGAAAACCACCCACAAGTGCTACAACCAAACCCCATGATCATAACTCGTTTTGTTCCTCTCATGTAAAGGAGGATCTTGCATGTGTATATGGTTAGTTTTTAGTCTGCACTATCCATACATACGTAAATCAAAGGAATTTTTAAAGATGCTCTCTAATAAGTCCTCCTAATTGATTCTTAGTGATCGACAATTTAGATAATTGGCAAATGGCTTAGTTTCAATTAACCTCACGATTTGTCCTGATCAACCCTTCATTAGTTGTTTTTTAAAAAAAAACATTTGTTATGTTTTATGCTGCTTTGTTCAGATATGCTTTCATGTATTATATGTTCTGTTATATATGTGTATAATGTGACCTTTTGTTGTACTAATTGTATTGTAAAGTTTTTCTTGAATGTTGTCAGGATTTTAACACATAAATAAAAAAAGCTGTTTTTGGAAATGTGTATATGTAAGTTGTTTTGCTAAAATTGTGTTCTTTGTTTTGTATTCTTTTCATGATGGGAATTTTTTAATAGTAGTTTTTAATAATGTTATCTTTGCTGATGACTTATCTTGTCACAAGAAATATAAGTTTAAATATAAGTTTTTTTGAACAACATGTGTTTTGTTCTTAATGTCAACCCTTTTTCTGTTTTTAATAAAATAAAATACATTATATTTAAAATACATTGTACCTTTCATCAAAAGCTGAAAGCTAAAGCTGCTTGGTGGCTATTAAAATATGACCAATCACATACCTCTTGTATTTAAAAAAAAAATCTGAAGAGTAAAGATGCAGTAAAACCACCTCTGAGGAGGATGATAATAGGAATTTAAAATATATGAATTAACTGAAAAAAATTCCCTCCACAGGAGTTAAACTAATAGACAGTCCCAAAAAATATGGAAAATATCACCCACTACCCCACACCCCCTCCAACAAAATTTAGACTGCTCTGACCAGATAAAATGTAGTTTGTTGGGGATAAGGTAGGTTCTATTAAGTAGAAGGTATGGGAGGTAGCATAAATCTTCCACTGAGCAGTCTTAAGGGGGAGAGCCAGATGCTCCTTCCACCATATCTGGGTGATGGATTAAGGTGGATCTCGAGGCTCTGTAGTATTTTGTATCATAAAGTAATCTGTTTGGAATGATATTCAAACCTGTGTAAAAAGTCAAAGGCACAAAATCTAAATGCCCATGGGGAAGCTTTGAGAGCCAGTGTTTGGATATATTTATACTGACCTTTTAGTGGAAGATCGAAGGTCATCTGTAGGGAAGGAAATGGGCAAAGGACTGAGCTTCGCATAATGTCCCTATATATGTGGAAGTAACACTCTGCTAAAATGTCCCGTACTGCACTAACAGCCCGCTGACGCCAACTAGAGAGAGACAAATTTAGTATAAGTTTGGCTAGCACATCTTTTGAAAGGGTAGATGAAGAAACTGTAAAATCTTTTAACGATAAGATGGCTTTGTTCCGGACTTATAGGGAGTGTTTCATAGAAGAAGGGAGAGTAGGATGGGGCGCATGTCTCCTGGCAGAAAACTTTAATGAGGCTTTTTTCTATAAATCCGCTCCCCTACTAAGACTATTGAGGTAACAGTAAAAGTTTTAATTATATATATTTACATGAAACATTAATGAATCTGTCAAGGTTCTATTCACACCTAAGAAGCTTCTGCTTCTTAGGTGCGGAGTTTCCAGATATGACCTACTACGCATATGGGTATGTAGATTGCCTCCGCACCATCTTTAAAGTTAGTGCCGAGTCCTTAAGCCGCCTCAGGGAGTGATTAGGTAGAAGAGGGAGGGGAAAAGGATTTAGCTTTGCATGGTTACATAGGGTAGCCCTATGGCACTTGTAAGTGCCATAAGGTACCTAAAAAGTGGGGGCGAGTTAGGGGTAGGATGGGAGAGTTAGGTGCACATCTGTCCACACCTAATTCACTCATAGCTTTGAATACGGCCCATGGAAGCCATGAAGTACTTTAAAAATATGTTGCACATATGTATTCCCTGAACTAGTTTCTGCCCTGTAAAGAAGATCTGCAATACTCCTTTTCCTGTTGCTCCGCATCATTGTTGACATCAACATTAGGCCCTACTTCAAAAGTTACCCCGTTTCTCAATGTAATGTTTGGAAAATGCAGCACAGTGGAACAGTATCACACACAGTAACAGGTGCTCCACCAGACCGATCGAGGCCCTGAAGCCTGCCTCTAAGAAGGCCAATTCTTTCTTCAACCTGTCTGGTGCCCATATGCCCCTGAATGTTTGCAACATGCTGTTCTGTGCTAGGGTTCAAGATGGGGGTGAAAAAAGAAAAGGCCTCTGAGGTTAGGCACTGTCACCTAATAAATAAACAAACAAAACTGTTCAGTTTGATGACAATTAAAATGTAAATCTTTCTTTGTATAGATAACAGCCCGCAGACAATCATTCAGGAAACAAATATATATATATATATTTCTATCTTTAAAATAAAAGTCAGAGAATTAGTTACATACACCTGCAGATATATGATTAGCCACCAGCCACTTACAAGGCTTCTCTTTTTTGGTCTTCTCTAAAACTGTCAGAGTCCCAACTTTGAATCATTTATCATGTATTTTTAAATTGAGAGCTCACCCCTGGCAGAGGTCCCCAAGTCTCCAAAACAGCTATTCTGAGACAGCACCCCCTATCAGCTACTATCCCAGACACGCTTTAAAACAAACACACGAAATGGTGGTTGTTCAAATCAATTTATAAGTTAATATAGAGCAGGTGCTACAAGGTATGGGGAATTTACACAGATACACAAAAGACACCCCAGCAGTCTTGCAATTACCCAACAACAAACCATAACATTCTATCTTTAAAATGAAAGTCAGAGAATTCATTACATTCATTAGCATATATCTGATAAGCTACCAACCACTTACAAGGCTTCTCTGTTTTCTAGTCCCAACTTTGGGTCATATATTGTAATTTCAAATTGAGAGCTCACCCCCGGCAGAGGTCCCCAAGTCTCCAAAACAGCTACTCTGAAACGGCATCCCCTGTCAGCTGTTATCCCAGACAAGCTTTATATATAAAGGAGCACTAGTGCAAATATATTAACCTTTATTAAAATAATAACAATAACATTTTTGTCAAATCAACACCTCATGCATAATATGGCATACAAAGATATATGTAAAAATAACAATATTTATCAGGAAACGTTAGAGCAGATGATTTTACTACTATATAAAAGGATTAGACCACCATAACTCCTGTATAGATGAAGCAAGGCCTGTAAATAGTACTATACGTTTATTTATGCATTTTTGTGGTACTGGAAAAAAGTCAGGTTGTATATACGTTAAGGAGGTTCATCTTTATTGGTACTTATCTGTTAACGGGATGATCCTCTGCAGGAAACTGCACGCTGATACAGAAAACATCCCAATAAGCCTTTAATGTTATTAGTGGAAGGATCCTTGGAAAATTGCAAACTGCACAATAGTATGGAAAAAGTCCAAAACCGCATTTAGTATTGTTGAGGCAAACAGAAAGTATGGTAGAGTACCCTTTTGTATAGTCAAGTCCTATAGCTGCAAGCCGTCTCTTATAGATTGATTCAGTCACACTATGGAGTTTATGCATGTCTAAGTAATCTCTATTGTATAGTACACAGAATATTATGGTGAAGATCATTTTTATCAGCCATCTTAATCATTTAGTATGTCAAATCAAATTATTTAGAAGTAAATCTCTTATGTGTTTCTATGTTAGTAAAACGTGAGAAAAAGTGCTGGCAAATTGCTGTTTTAGTACTAATTGAAGAAAAGAAACAGCAGAGTCCATTGTATCAGCACAGTTCTCTACTAAATCCCTTGTTAAAAATATAAAAAACTCTGCTGTTATTTCAACCTTTAAAAACAATGGAAAATGGCAAAAGGAAAACAGTGTGTTAAAACCGCAAGGCAGTCTCCTAAAGTAATAATGAAGTCTCCACCAATGTGATATATAAATAATTTGAACAATTTAATAATGTTTGTTCATATTTAGTATCAAACACAGAACAGGCTAGAAGTCTAAATGGCTGTGCCTTCCTTACATGAGGGTACTATACAATAGTGCACTAGTAAAGTAGAGAATAACGATGGTAATGGTTATTCTAATAGAAAAGTTTCTATAACCATAGCTATTAGCTTAATAAATGTTTTCATTCAACATAACCCTGTGGGTAAATTTATGACTGCTTGATATATTTAATATACAGTAGTTGCCCCCGATGGAGGTACAATTCCCAGTTGTTCTAATAAGAAAATTGCTATAGCTATAGCTGTTAGTACAATAAATATTTTCATTCAGCATAACCCTATGGGTGAATCTCAGCAAGTTTATTGGTATATTAGTGCTTGCTATATTTAGCATAGTTGCCACCACTGAAGTTTTAATTCCCCAAGGGAAGTAAATTGCTGTTTAATCTGCAGATGGCAGATTAATAAATTGTTACAGCCAGAAAGGATGGGGAAAAAAAGAGAAAAACAGGCCAAATCCATGACAAGACTTGTGTTTTCTTCTTACTTTCGAGACCCTAGCTGGATTCTACTTTGTTTACAGCTCCAGTACTTTAACTGGTGTGTCCTCTTTGCATCTTATGATCTGTACCAACATACTAATATGCCTTTTCAAGAACAAACTACTGCACTATATGGATACACAGTCCTGTCCTGCATATATAAGCCTTACATGTATACTGGGTACAATCCCTAAAATTTGCTAATCTATACAATTTGGAAGGAAATGTGATTATAAAATGTGATTCACCGGTTACTAGAATGATATTACAGGACTTATTTTTCTCCTATGACCAGTTATACCTTACTTCATTTGTGTATTCTTGGTGCTTCCCTTTAGTATTAAACTAACAACCAAAAACCATGTATTTTCTTCCAAACAGATCAGAGTTTAGGGGTAATATTTCCTTGCACACGTCCAGGGGCGGATTGGCAATAGGCCTAACCGGGAACTTTCCCGGGAGGCCGGTACCCTCATGAGGCCGCACAGAGGGCGCTTCATCAGCACAGCACGTAATTTTTTTTTAAAACTTAGCAGATCAGAGCTGCTGCATCCCGTTCATTGGCTCAGTGCAGGTCCTGTACTGCAGAGGCCTCTCTCAGTAACACACTTCCCTTGAGAGGCCTCTGCAGTACAGGATCAGAATTGGGCTAATGAGGGAGACACAGTAGCTAAAGAACCATCGGCACCTGCAGGCTGTAGCCAGGAGACAGGAAAGGAGAGATCGTCTTACAGTTGCCAGGGGGCGGTACCAGCCATTGCTGCAGAGCAACAGGCAGCCAATTGCAAGGCTGTCTGTTGCTGAGTGGGGCAGAGGCAGCCTCCTGGCAACTGTAAGCTGGTCCCTCCTTTCCTGTCTCTGCGGGGCTGCTAACTGCAGGATCTAACAGGTACAAGTGTGTGTGTACCTGTGCAGTGTGTGTATGTATCTGGGTTGCTGTATGTGTATATCTGGGTTGCAGTGTGTGTGTGTGTGTGTGTGTATGCATGGAGTGTACTGTGTTTGTGAGTGTATGTGTGTGTATGGAGTGCTTTGTGTGTATATAGTACATTGTGTGTGTGTTTAGAGTGCAGTGTGTGTGTGTGTGGTGTGGAGTGGAGTGTACTGTGTTTGTTTGTGTATGTATGTGTGTGTTTGGAGTGCACTGTGTGTGTGTATGTATATGGGATGCACTATGTGTATTTATCTGGAGTGCTGTGTTTGTGTGTATACGCAGAGCTTCTGTATTACATAATACAGCGGAATTGCGCTGTCTCAGGATTGCAGACCAGATGCGACAGGAGAAGGAAATTAGTCCATCAAAATCAGTGTAAAGTAGGTTCGTAGTTTAATTTATGTATATAATTCATGTATTTAGCGTCACACTATGTGTGTGTGTGTGTATATGTAGTATATGTATATGGAGTGCACTGTATGTGTTTATAATATATATGGAGTGCACTGTGTGTGTGTATATGTATATGGAGTGCACTGTGTGTGGGTATATGTATATGGAGTGCACTGTGAGTGGGTATATCTATATGGGGGGCACTGTGTGGTGTGTATGGAGTGCACTCTGTGCGTGTGAGTGTGTATATGTATATAGAGTGCACTGTGTGTGTGGTGCACTGTGTGTGTGAGAGAGATATATTATAGAAAAAACTAGTAAGCGCTATATTAGACACCAAATATAAAATGCAGCGCACAAATGAAATAATCAAAGTTGCCCAATATGATAATATATCTTTATTAAATTAAATCATAATACCATAAAACATATACACTCACAAAACATCGACAGTCCTATACTATATAAAAACACTCAATTTGTAGATGAAAAGAAAAACTGTAGAAGGATAAGCTCATTCAATGCTCCTGGAAAGGTGGTCTCACATATATGGTATACACTCACTGGTATCCCATACTCTCGGTACCTCCAATACAAGACCTAGTTAACAGTTTACCTACAAATACTCGGGGTGCTGCCTGTTGGATGTTTAACAATTTATAGTTTAGGGCAGGGACTAAGGAACTAATATAGCTGTGCTTGCCCCGGCTACTTTCTGGTTAGCCACTCCAAGTTTATTTAGTCCCGCCCACAGGAGACCTCTTCCAGATTTTTTTCAAGGTCCCAATCTGCCCTTGCACACGTCTAAATAACAGTGTAAGAGTAAAGCTGGTCAGTATCTGTCTGCAATAATCATTAACAAAGTATCTCTCTTTATACAAAATTCAAATAATAATAACTGCCCCAGAAAATCAACATGGTTTTTTGCCAAGGTGTAACTTTCCACCTATTTTCCATTTCTCAGGATGTTAAAATGCTTATTTTTACTTGGATTAGACTCTTTTTGTCAGTCAAACAAAAGTTCAAGTTTAATACTAATAACTCTGCTTGCTATGATCAAGTGATATGTTTTCTTATTGTGAGACTTAACAAATACCAACCACAACTTTATTAGTGGGTTTTACCTAATAATTTACTGAATATTTGTGCTGACATATTTCCATTCTATTTCAGGACTGAAACTATTATTTCCAGCACACATCCACACGGAGATCCCTCTAATAACTTTGTCGGGTAGAACATCGGAACACAGCACGGGTACACGTGCCGACACCATCTGTCCCACGCTGTAACCAGTGTCTCACCGCAATGAGGACTCCAGTGTTAGAATAAGTATTTTATTTGTCAAAATAAAGAATACCTTTTATCTTCAGCCGTGAATCGCTGTGGGATTTGTTACTGAGCGCATGTCAGTGGAGCCTGGGATTTCTCACCTCCGGTGAGTAGCATTCATTCATAGGGGAAAAGCGTTTACCCTGGGATGCTGCACCATATCTATTTTTCTCTACACAGGTATATTACATACTGAAGACTTTTTCCTGCAACCTATACCTTCAAAAATGTTAAGTGTAACAAACATGTACAATTGTACCCAATTATACATTGGCGTATCTATAATGGGTGCAGGGTGTGCAGTGCACACGGGCCCCTCAGAACAGGGGGCCCTGTGGCATGCATCCTGCACCCTGGGATGGCAGGGGAAGGGGGGCCATTCATCATCTATTTCTTCCCTCTAATATCTTCTGGAGGGAAGAAATAGATGCCAAATTAGTCCCCCTTCCCCTGCGGTGGGACTGTCCCGATTTGCGGGTTGAAAAGGGGGCGGGGCTTACATCGCCATTAAGCCCCGCCCCCCTTTCGGCCCGCGAATCTGGACAGTGTTGTCTCAGGTAAGGGAAGGGGGGGCCCATGTGCAAATCCTGCACACGGGCCCCCTCACTTCTTAAAA
>WWET01000401.1:187581-219458 GCA_011038615.1 Limnodynastes dumerilii
TATAAGGGGCATGGAGTGGGGGCTGCAGAATGATATAAGGGGCATGGAGTGGGGGCTGCAGAATGATATAAGGGGCATAGAGTGGGGGCTGCAGAATGATAGACGAGGAATGGAATGGGGGCTGCAGTTTTGGTTTTTAGATATGTTTATTATATGAGACTAAAAAAATTATTGAATCATTTATATTATCATTATAGTAATTTTTGTAATTTCTTGGTGTCACTTTTTGTGCTAGGGCACCAAATTGTCTAGGGCTGGCCCTGGCTATATATTACACAATGGACCATCCAGACTGTATGGTAAAAGTGCTATGTAAGATCCAGTTACACGGTGTTAGTAGCAGAACTGAGGGGAATTTTAGTATGAAGAGAGAAAGTGTGCAAGTTTGTATAAATCATGTAATAGAAAGGGAAATTGGACAGCAACGTTATCATAAATAGAGTAGAGGAGGATAAAGAAGTAGGTTGAGGAATTTGGTAAGCTTGTCCAAAAATTAAAAAAAGGTTTAAGGGAGTACTTGTAATTAAAGTTATTCCAGAAAATGAGTACAGCCCAGGAGAAGTTAAATGACCAGAACTCATTTGTTAAATGTAGAAAAGAGTTGCAGATTCTTGAAGATCTGACTCATTTGAATGAATTGGAATATAAAACAAGTGAAGATATGTATGTGGGTGCAGTTTTGTTGATGGCTTTGTAGGGTTAGTAAGAGGATATAGTATTTAATTCTTTAAAATTAGTGCTAATCTAAAAGTACAGTGTCAGTTATGTCAACATACCATGGAAAATATTACCATTCCAATAATGGTTTCCATATGTTAAGCATCTATAAGGTCCAGTATGCTCTGTTAGCTATAAGCTATGCATATGGTCTTAAAGCATGCTGTGACTTGTTATTTCACAATACCAAGAGTCACTACTTGACCAACCCTGATATATATCAATAAATAAAAAAGGAACTTTTATAAAACTGAAAAAGATATATCCTGTGATAACTCTTTGTGCATTTATTTGCAGAAATTGTGAAATATTTTGCCTATTACCTATTTTAACAACAACTTGATTCATTATATATACAGTATAGTCTCAATTTCTTATGGCTCCTTTACTTAAAGTATATAAATGTGCAGTGCTAAGTGGTTAGATAAATAATTGCAAATAAATATTGGTTCTGATGAAGAATACTATTTAAAATACATATGTAAAACATGAGTAGGAGGAAAAAAACGGAAAGCTATACATATATTAATGATAGGTAAATTCTTTATCCATGGAAGTTTGCAGTATATAGCATAGAGTTAAACCCACTTTGCAAATATATAGCATTTTGACATTACATACAGAGGTACTAACCAGCGAATACCTTGTTAGTTGAAAACATGCCCTGGTTTAATATGGAGAGATACCGATAGTTGCACCAGTGTGAGACAGGATACTCATTCCCCAAGGATCAGGTAATTATCAACTTGCCCCTTGTTCGGATTGGGACTGCTAGGTTCCGACATTCATCCTCTCACCACTGTGGGTCTCCCCGAGTTTTATTGAATTGGATTATTACTACCGCTATATATTTACAAAGTGGGTTTTACTCTATGCTATATACTCCAAACTTCCATGGATAAAGAAGTTACTTATCATTAATATATGTATAGCTTGCCAGTTTTTTACTCCTACTCATGTTTTACAAATGTATTTTAAATAGTATGTTAATAAAGTAATTTAATTTAAGTTTGCCGTTTATGCCAATATTTACTTACAATTATTTATCTAACCACTTAGCGCTTTACATTGATATATTTTCATATTGCTGTTTTGTTTTGGGGATTTGTGGAAATATTCCCCTTACAGCTGCTTTTCTACCAATAGCGCCATAGAGGTTTTTTTTCCTTTTTTATATTCTCCATGTAAATCATAGTTTCCGACTCTCCCAGAATGTCCGGGAGACTCCCGAAATTCGGGCAGTTCTTCCTGTATCCCGTGTCCCATATTGGGACATATATCATGTTGTGATCCATACAGATTCATCTCCACATAGAGGAACTATTGGAACTATATACTGTCTACTGATTTCTACTCCAGAACTTTTTCTTTGGTGGTCTTTCAACTCTAAATCCTATGGAGATAATATAAATCAATTTGATTGCTTTGTGGCATAACTTTGTTTTATATATATATTTTTTCTTTAACTAGAGTGTTCTTATTAGCATGCAAGTTTCATATCATTAAGTATATGTATTAATCATTGTATATTTTATAAATATTATTGTGAATTAAAATTCTATATTTTTACTCAGAGCGCTACCTATTTTTTCAAGTTACAAAAAAGAACATTTTAGCCAAATGAGGGAGGGAAAGGCACAGGAGCCAAATAGGACAGACATTTGTTCCTCACTCCTTATAAACCATGTTCTACTTAAGCAATTCCCAACCCTTTTACCTCTAACCACTAGAAAAAGGCAACTCCCTGTCATGCTAGAGAGATGGTCAGAACCCAATCGCCCTTTATTATTATATTATTACTTGGACCTATGCGTTCCTCATTTGCCTTTAATCATGCATACTTGAATCACCATGGTTTACAAGCAGTTCTGTTATTTTTGGATGTTACTGAGATCATTATCTCCAGCTTGCTTACATGGTACATAATATCTATTATATCCACAGGTATCAGAGCATTTTTGTTGGGGGGTGGGGGGGAGAATTTGGCTCCATTTGGCCTGTGCCTTTCCCCATTTACAAACTTATCTTGACTCTGCTGAAGCTTTTTTCCTTCTGTGTTAATGTGGGAAGGAGTTGCCGTGAAGAAGCTTCGACACTGACAGTGCCTGGCTGGCTGCTAATAATGCTCTGAACCAGCCAGACAGTCCCTGTGCAATCCTCTGCCAGCACCCCCCAAATCCCCACTGTGACGCCACTGGAGGGCGCCCCCTTCATATTTGGCGGTGCCCTTGCCCCCCCCCCTTCATTCTGACATCTGTGATTATATTACCTATCTTTATTATGACAAAAAAAATCCAGGTAGCACATAGATATATCTTGCCCCCATCCTCACTATACCCTATATATTTAAAAAAAAAATATTTTGTAAGCTCTTGTGGTGATTTTAAAGCTCATTTGTTATATATTCAATTCCACTGGTTGTATAATCAAAATAATGGCACTAAACTTTATTATATTAAGCTTATTAAACTGAACTAAAATTAATCAATTTTAAGCCAGAGTAATATGGCAAAGACTGAATAAACAGTAAATGATAGTAGTGGTGAAAAAGGGCAGGATTCACTACATACACAGTGCGATGAGCACTCTATTGCATGAAAGAAGACAAGACAGAGTGCTCGTTGTATCGAATGGAAACATGAGCAAACATCTTGGGGAGAAGATGATGTAAAGTAAAAAAAAAGCAGATCGTACTAATATATTGCTTCAGGCGTGCAGCTTGTGTGATGCAATATAGAGGTAAGTTTCAACATTGTTTCACATTTTCTTCATACATACAGTCCAATTGGGCACTTTTATATAATATATTGGTATAAAGCTTTTGGGACTTACTGTAGCACAACATGTTATAGATAAAGTATGTCTTTTTGCTGATTACAGAAAAGAGAAGCGGAGGGTTAAAAAATTTGGCTCGAGCAAATGTAAACTCCCTGCGTGTGGTAGGGCAGATTGTGTCACTCACCTTGTGGTCTTTTTCATTAGTCTAGTGGGAGTGGGAGGAGCTGGGCCTCTGTGTTCAATGAACACCAGCTTGGATCCTTAGCCTGCCTCTTTTCTAATGCTGGATTCACCCTCCCTTAGAGTGTTTGATCAAAGTTGGGTTAGTCAAGGGGTTTAAGGGGTAGGCCTTTTAGTGTCTAGCGGAAAATCAGGTTGTTTCTTTAGCTGCTTATTCGTTTATTTGCTTAGCTTATCGTAGTTATAGGTTTTCACTGTTTGGCATTTCTCAGGGTTACAATAGATAACCCTCTTTGATTTGTTCATCTAGCTGTTTTTGTTTGTTACCCGAGGTTGTGGACACGTCTATATGGACGGTCCCACGTGGTGCTTAAATGAAGCACTGTGTGAAGGGTTTTGTTTGTTTTGATTTAATGTCAGTTGTGGACAATGTTAGTCAAATTAAGTATTTAAATGTTTACAATGTAAGTTATGTTATGATTATTTTATTTACATATGCTGATTATAATCATGTGCATAACCTGCTTTCTTGGCCCCCATCAAATTTATTGGCTTAGCCAATTTCCTTAATTAACTTAATAAAATTTAATAGTTCCCAACAAGTTGTCAGTGTGTTTATTTTAGAGTTAAGTTATAGGTTAAGTTTCTCCTGAGTGTCACGGGAAGGTCACACCCATCACGCATGGGATGTTTACTGTAATAACAAAGACCAGCTCTATACTACGTGAGTTGACGCATAGTCAAAGTTGTTTGAAAGATTTGGCACTCAATCCTAGTGCCGGATTTACTAAGCTGCGGGTTTGGAAAAGTGGAGATGTTGCCTCTAGCAACCAGATTCTAGCTCTTGCTTTCTTTCTACATACTAGAGAATGTCTGATTAATTGCTATTGGCAACATGCACTTTTCCAAACCTGCAGCTTAGTAAATCTGGCCCCTACAGTCAGAGCTGCTTTCTCAAAGTTTAGGCATAAACTTTAATGCATGTGCATAGATTTTTCTATAACCCAACCAAAAAGGAGTTTTTATTATTACTTTTTTTAGTTCCTTTTTTTTCAGGGTATACATTATCTAGTTCTTGAGATAATGTATACCCTCAATTACTAGGGAATTGAGCCATAATTTGTGCATATGGAATCTACTAGAACATTCTATAAGCTGAGAAATAAATATTCTAAGGGTTCACTAGGAATCATTCTAAAATATTCCCTTTTTATATTTAAATATTCGATTACCCAACCAGCAGTCAGTTGACAGTTGGCAGTCGAGCGGTTTGCATTGTCTGTTGTGTTTTCTTTGTTTCTTGTCCGTGTGATATACTTCATTTTTATACATGAATTTCGTGTAAATAAATCAAGTTTTATATAGAGTGGTTGTAGTGAAAATTTGTATATACAAAGTGTTTCACGTAAGAATAAAGTCAAGCAGTGCTTTTTTTTGCTGCCAGACGCACCGGAACGGCATTTCGCCATCTTTTTCATTACAGTGGGACAGTCCTGCTTTAGGGGGACTGTCCCGCTGTCCCACCTGCCTCACAACTTGTCCCAAGAGATAAGACTCTCCGGACAAAGTTGTTTTTTTTGTTAAAAGTCCGTGACACTGTGTAAGGGGCACACATGGAGGCTGGACATTAAAAGGGGCAGACAATGGAGGCTGGACATTAAAGGGGGCAGACAATGAAGGCTGGACATTAAAGGGGGCAGACAATGGAGGCTGGACATTAAAAGGGGCAGACAGTGGAGGCTGGACATTACAAGGGGCAGACATAGAAGCTGGACATTACAAGGGGCACAATTATAAAAAATGATAAGGTGGCTGTAATAAGGAATGAAACTTATGAGGGGTCTGCAAAAAGGGCTGAAAAATTATAGGGATGCTGCAATAAGGGCTGAAAAATTATAGGGGGGCTACAATGAGGGCTGAAAACATATAGGCTGATAAGGGGTGAGTTCTTGCACCTTTTTTTTTTTCTTACAAAAAAAGCAGTGAAGTCAAGTAACGTTAAAACTTGTCCACATGACAATGTCATATTAAATATGTTTATTGGTTATTATAATGAATAAAATGCCATTAAGTATTTAATGTGTTTACTTTTGTATAATTTTAGACAATTTCGACATGGTTTGTAAGTAACTAGTGTCTGACCATTACATTTGTAACATTTTTATCTTTTTCAATCGTATACCAATTATCTAAAATATAAGAACCAACCTTGCAGCACCGATGTCATGACCAGAATCAGCACAATAAAAGGTACTGCAAAATCTATTATGATTGCCAATAAAATGACTGTCAACCAGTGTAATCAGTCTGATTATACAGGGGTATGGTCAACATTATAAGGGAAAGATAAAATAATCATCATTTTTCCATTACAGTATATTATTTTATTGAAGTATTTTGTGGATCATACAAAAGGCTCAAATTACAGACTTGGAGTGATAATTTTGAACAATAGCAGTGAAGTAAACAGTGCATCCAGGCAACCTTGTAAGGTAACAAAGTACTTGGCTGCAAAGACAGAGATGAGCAGTTTAACAGTTTAATTAGCATCTTGGCTATATTGTACAAGCCTAGCATGAAGTCATTACTCAAAGAGATTTATATCTACAACATAAGGAGAAAAGAAAGTTCATGACTAAAATATTTATATTTATGAAAGCCATTAACAAGGCTCAGGAAGGAAGTGTGCAATGCGCTCATACACTTATTTGCCACTCTTTAGGTAAATCTGCTTATTATCTAAGGCAAATATCAACAAAATGCATAAATGTATACCATGCAGGTATGGTAAAGGGGATCTGTTATTGTTTGGATTAAATACTAGAGTGGGGTAAAATGTGAGCTTGACAGTAGTCTGAATATTAGTACCAGATCTTTTACCCTTGGTGTTTTTTTTGTATACAAATGACCATTTCAAAAATATAATGACTTTTGCTATGACAGTTCTATCTTAAACAGCTTGAGTCCATTAATGAAAAGATAGTGGAAATGTTTTCTTGGTAAGCATAAGGTCCAGTAACGCACTCGGGGGGGATTTTTGGTAGCCCAGAATCACCAAAAATGAAGCCTGCCTTAAATCAGTAGCGCGGATCAGAGGTCCATAAAACTGCTGATCCACACCAGTGTGGGAGCCCCCTCCCACACTGTACACTTTGTATGCTTCCCTCCACCCGTTACTATCGTAGCGTAACACCTGGAGGCGCATGCGCCCTCCAGTCAAGCCACCTGAAGACGCATGCGCCCTCCAGTCAAGTCAGGCCACTTACACACCCTGCAAGCGTAAGTGTCCTTACTGTCATACTTCTGGATCCGGCCCCATGGCCCTGATTCACACTTAAGAGTGAGTTAGGTGTGGACAGAACCACACCTAACTCACCTATGCAGCCACTAACCCGCCCCTGTTTTTAGGTACCTTATGGTACTTAAGAGTGCCATAGGGCAGTGTTGGCTCCCCTGTGACACTCCAGGTGTTGTGAAACTACGAGTCCCAGCATGCCTTAACTGCAAAAGCATAGCGGATACCTGACAAAGCATGATGGGAATTGTAGTTTCACAACACCTGGAGTGTCACAGGTTAGCCATCACTGCCATACGGCTATCTTATGTTACCGTGCATAGTTTCCTCCTTTAGAATAAAACTACGCATGGACAATGCCTCTCCCAGCCTCCCCCCCTAATTTTAGCTAAACACTCCCCAAGACAGCATTACGCCGCCTCTTTCTAACTAGACTACTTTACAGACTGCATAGAGGCAATCTACATACCTCTACGTAGATTGCATAAATGACCTAGTACACATGAGTAGCTGGTAATTTGGGGAAAATATGCACTTAAGCAGCACAAGCTTAAGTGTGAATCAGGGCCCATGGCCTAATCCAGATTGCACTCAGAGATCAGATCTGAGCCGCTCCACTCAGTCATACGGATTTACACTATAAGGACCCTACCTTAAAACTTTCATGCCACCCTCTTTTAAAATGGGGATGGCACAGGAGTCTGGATAGTATGGAAGGCACTTAGCAGACTTCAGTGCATTACCCACATTTTCAGCTTGAAGTACTTTGATTTTTATCTGGGGTTCTAGTGCTCTAGACCTCTCCTTCCCCCTTCCTTTTATCTTATGATAGTAGAGTAGTTACAGGAAAGTATATGCATTATTTTGGTGCACAATGAGTGGAATTTAATGTATGGTATGGAGTGCAGGAGTTGTGTAATACACAACTGGAGGGTGAGGCATTCTGGAGGGTGACAGTTGTGGCACTCTCTAGTTCATAAAATGCACCCTTCTCCTCTATTTCTAAATGTAGCAATGTCCCAATAGAAATGTCCAATATAATTTGACGGTGCCGTGATCTCAATATAGTTTACAGTGTCCCAAAATACATCAGCAGTTCCTATACAGTCTTTAGTTCCTCCTTGTAATCCCTCCTTCTCTACTTCTTACTTAATCTGTATTTTAATAGAGGTGTCCAGTGATATCAAAAGTTACCGTGATTTCAATAAATATTGCAGTGTCACAGTCAATATTAGCAGTTCATATGCAGTATCTAGTTTGTAGTATCCAGTATCTAGTTGATATCAGAGTGAATGAGCTCACGATTTGATGTCTTCTCCAGTCGGAGTTCTGTTGGCGCTCACTCTTTGATGTGTGTTCGTCCTCCACATGCTGCTTCCAGCCTCCTCCCGTTCTTGTGTGGCGCGTCCTGTCACTAAGCGACCAGGGTTGTTTACGCCTGCCTTGCACGCTACCTTGTCGGTCCTGCTCTGCGCTTCTCTGTACCTCGGTCCAGATGATTGCTGGTGGTCATGACTCCGGAATGAAGATGAATATCAAACAGAGAGGGGCTGATAGTGCAGTATTTTATTAACAACAAGCGAGTTTAAAGTGCAATATACTCACAAAAAATTGCAGACATATAGTACATGTCCAAATCACATGTTATATTAAAAGCAATGTTCCAAAGCAGGTGTCTGAGTCTTTGTGGTGTAAACCAACGTGTTTCATTGGCAAATCCGACTTCCTCAGGGTTCTTACAAATCGATGGCTGTGTCTGATTTAAAAAGCCCGCCCTCCATTCTTATTGGTCAGTATTCCAAACGTGTACATTGTGTTCCATGGGTCCATACTAATCAAAGGGTTAACTTAATATCAGTCAAATGGTTAATTTAGACAAATAAGCTAGCCTATGTATCACTCAGTTGGTTGCATGCAATACTAATTCTAAGATTCTTAATAGTTTATTCGTTGTCCCTCTATATGCCTGTTTCTATCAGCTCCCTATTAGTTACTTTGTTTAGATGCAAAGTTAGCAAGGTGTTTCAATATAGAGTTCTCACAGAGACCGTAGTTAGTTATGTAGTTATATTTCTCAGTACAGTAAGTGGTGGTACATTGGCTATATGTTTATAAGTTGTTCCCTATTCTGTGGAATTCTCTTGAACAGTGTCTTATTTTATTAAATGGATAAATAACTGTTTTTCTACATGTTACTCAAGTAGTTTCCTGTCAGTATATATAATTATAAAAATGATGCTAACTGAAAATCAATGTTTAGCCCTCTGGGCTGCAAGGTTCCTAATTCATATATCCATTTACTTTCTGCTTGGTTGAGGGTCCTTTGTATGTCTCCCCCCCCCTCCAGCTTTGTTTTATTCTTTGGATGCTTATGAACCGTAAGGATGAGGGGTCCTTATTGTGGTGCGTCCTATAGCTTTCGGATAGGTTGTGTGTTTCTTTACCCCGAATGATGTTGCCAATATGTTCCTCTATCCTTACTCTAAACTCTCTGCAAGTTCTTCCTATATAATTTAGATTGCATGGACATGTGATCATGTAGATCACATTTTTATTTCGGCAGGTGATTTTATCTTTGATGTTAAATGACCTCTTACTTTTGGCACTAAAGAATTTAGTGGTTGGTTTGGTGCTGTTGACTAGTTTTTTTGTATGCTGCACATTGATTGCAGTGATAAAATCCTTTTGTGCCTCCCAGCCAGTTTGTGGCTATGGATGATGCTGATTCCCTATAAGTACTAGAGACAAGTTTCTGTTTGAGGCTTGGGGCTTTCTTATAGATTATGTATGGTTTCTCTGGTCATTCAGCAATATGTGCCAATGTTTCTCTATTATTCTTTTGATTTGTGGGGCTGCTTAATTTGCATTCCTATTGAATAAACATCCATGGGTCCCGGTGTTCTACTATCTACCCAAAGTTCACAAAAACCCCATAAAACCTCCAGGACGTCCAATAATTTCAGGAATTGGATCCATTACTTCAAACCTCTCCCAATATATAGATTCATTCTTACAACCGGTAGTAAAGTCACAACCCTTGTACTTAAAAGACACCACACACATTCTAAACATTTTAGGAGACCTGGAATGGAAAGAAGACTATATACTAGGTACAAGTGACGTAAAGGCCCTCTACATGTTTATAAATCATGAGCAAGGCCTAGAAAGTGCTAGTTCCCTTTTACAGCAGATAAATAAACTGCAACAAGAACAGGTAGACTTCTTAGTAGAGGGAATGAAATTCATCTTAACACATAACTATCTATGGAATGACAACAGATTTTTTTCTACAGGTACAAGGGACAGCGATGGGGACCAAGTTCGCGCCAAGCTACGCAAATCTCTTTATGAACTTGAACACATCTGGAACCACCCCGTGTTTGGCATGAACTTGGTCCTCTGGAAATGCTTTATAGACGATGTGTTCTTCATCTGGGAGGGGCCCACAGAAAAACTTAGTGAATTCACCAAATATCTGAATGACAACAACCGCAACCTGCAGTTCACCACCAATACCAGCAGGAAGTCTGTTACATTCCTAGATTTGGACATATATATCGATAATAACCAGCTTAAAACGAAAACACACTTTAAGCCTGTGGATTGTAACAGCTTCATTCTGGCAACAAGCAGTCATCATCAAAACTGGTTAGCGAATATACCAAAGGCGCAGTTTACCAGACTTAAGCGTAACTGCACAGACAATGATATATTTAAGGAACAGGGAAAGAAATTAGGAGATAATTTCTTAGATAAGAAGTACAAAAAGGAACACATGGACAAAGCTTTTCAAGAAATCCTAAACACAGAAAGAAAACAATTGTTAGAGTACACGGGAGACAAAAAAAGAGAAAACAAAATAGTATTACCATTTTTGACACAATATTCAAAAGCAGCCCCACAAATCAAAAGAATAATAGAGAAACATTGGCACATATTGCTGAATGATGACTCCCTTAAAGGAATCCTACCAGAGAAACCATACGTAATCTATAAAAAAGCCCCAAGCATCAAACAGAAACTTGTCTCCAGTTCTTATAGGGAATCAGCATCATCCATAGCCATAAAATGGCTGGGAGGCACAAAAGGATTTTATCACTGCAATCAATGTGCAGCATGCAAAAAAACTAAAGTCAACAGCACCAAACCAACCACTAAATTCTTTAGTGCCGACAGTAAGAGGTCATTTACCATCAAAGATCGTAGTAGGTAATTTCAGTAGATTCTGCGCTTAAGAAGCCAGAGCTTCTTAAGTGTGAATCCGGCCCTAAGTGATTAATACTGTGCTTTGGGGCCCAATTGGTCGTTATATATTACCTTGCATCTAAATGGTGCTCTGTTCTTTTTCTCAGCCCAAATCTAAATAACAGTGTAAAAGCGAAGCTGATCAGTATCCGTGTGCAATTAGCAAAAGCAAAGTATTCTCCCTGCATGCATGAAATAAAATAAATTTGACTCCCCTGAAATGAACATGGTTTTGCTCAGATGTAACTTTCCTCTGTTATTTTCAAACTCTGAATCTGGTCCGTGCATATCTTTGTGCGGATTATGCAAACCCAGCCTATATTACCCCACCCACTTTTCCAACTTAAGGAGTAGTAGCACGCCCCTCCTTATGGATCTCATTATGCACTTAGTTGTACTTGCAATTCGCAGAAAAATCACCAAGATACGCACATGGCGTGCGTTAATTTATTGTGAGCCACACTGTGTTTAGTTAAAAAATAAAATCTTCCAATTGCTTAGTAATTTAAAAAAAGGCTTTCCACTTCCATATTTATTAACGAGGATTGTCAATAAAGTCTCAGGGAAATTGATGAGATTTTAATAGCATTTTGCAATGTAAATTCTTGACTTTTTTGGATAGTAATTACGTATATACCAAACTCTTTTTTATCTAAACATGGTTTTTACTGTTGACGTCAAGGATTCATCATTATTCCTTTATTTTTTTCTTCTTTATAATCTGTACATAAGAAGGGTCGTTTTTAACCGTATCCATTTTAATATGAATAGTGCTATAACTTTATATAAATTAGTTTTTTAACAAAATTTATTTTTTTTAAAGAAATATAGAGGGATTAGCCAAGCCCTTATTGTTTGAACTGCATACGTTCCCCCTCCCACTATGCGCAAGGTGGGTTTCTCTGCCCCATCATTGGAGGCATACTTACACACAATCAGTCATCTGCTTTCTAATGTGTAGGTATCAAGTTTGTGTGTGCACGGTAGAAACGCACAGCTGATTTACGCATGTGGATTGTGGACCCAGTCCTGCATTGTGCAGTGATCAAAGTGCAAATTATTAGTTCTTAAGTTAGTAAAAAAAATTACAAACAAGTTGAAAAATTTTTTAATTTTTTTTTTAAAGAATGGAGGGTTAAAACCTTTTTATTTTTGCTCTCAGCTCTATCAACCCTAGTTATGCCACTGGGTCTGTGATGTATTTATTCTCTTATCCTACTGCTCAGAATTTTTGTAAAACCAGTTTTTTACGAGTGACAAGTGGCTAATATGATGACATTTTTATAGATCCATAAGGGGTAGTCGAGCACCCACCTCCCATAATTTGAAGCCATGTAACAGATTATGTAGCTTCTAACAGGACCATGTGTCACATCTGTAACTGCATTGATCTGTTGTAGCATATGCAGAGATCAGACGGAATGCTGAGAAAATACACACATGCACAGAATGGATGTTATGTGTAGACTGGGCAACTGCAGAATCAGATCAAAATGTGTTGTAACTGAAGTTTTTACTGGTGCGCTGACAGTTATCAAGTGAATCTCTGCAATAAAACAGATTGCTTCAAGAGCTACTTAACTTTCCTTGAAGCAAGAGGTGCACTACTTTGTAATGTAATTGTAGATGTTAGACTTGATACCTTCCTTCTGCGGGTCTTAGCATTGTGGACTTGGTGTTTGTGTGTTTGAATCCTTACTGTCATTATTTTGACATTCCTCCTTTTCTGTTTTGCCTAAAATCCTGGAATTGGACTCCAGTGTAAAAATGATGGAATGAATGGTATCTAATGTTTGGAAAACAGTGGTGAGATAGGAGCTAGATGCTGGTAATGTTGTTTCTCTTGGAACAGAACACATATCACTGTGTGCGCTGACACATTTGCTGACAGTTTCACTTGTCAGATGATTTTAGATAGATTAAGGGGCTAATATTTCAGTCTGATGTAATTCCTGGTAAGTTAAGTTAAATATTTTGGGTTTTGGATTTCTATATGTAAACACCACCTTGCACTACAAAGACTTTGGAGAAATTATCTTCAACCATTTCATTTGTAACTAATTAATATATGAGTGAATGAAACATGAATAAAAAAAAATATCTTAATGGCCTGGATCAAGAAATAATAATGATAACCAACTCACTTAAGGTACATGCATAAGTGGAATTTACTCTGTGATGGCAGAATGGGCCCACTTACCATGATTAACTTATATACATGGTGGGTGGGATACAGAATGCAGATTGTACAGTGAGGGCTTGGCTAAGTATTTTTGATCCTAATGCATTATTAATATGAATAATATTCATTTTCAGTCATTCCTAGTCAAATTGGACCACCTCACAAGATTGAGGTTAGTTGGTACATGCTATATTGTCTAATATCCCACTCTCAATTTTGTGACATTTGTCAAATGTATTCTCATATATTGCTATTGTTATATAACATATGAAAGGACAATATCTATGGTCCCTTCCACAGTAAATATACAGTATATATAAATTCTACAGTTTGTAAAATGTTTTAAACAAACAATTGTATAAATAAAGAGGAAATAGTATGAACAGAACTTGTGCTGCAGGGTAAGGAATATAGCAGCTGTGATTAACCACCCAGTATATTCCTAGTACTTTTTAGCAGACTAGGGGCCAGATTTACTAAGCTGCGGGTTTTTAAAAAGTGCCCATAGCAACCATTCAGATTCTATCTGACACTCTCTAGTATGTAATAAGAAAGTGAAAGCTAGAATCTGATTAGTTGCTATGGGCAACATCTTCACTTTTCCAAACTCGCTGTTACGCACAAGGTACGTACGACGGACAACTCAACCACGACGCAGAGTCTAACTAGGGCCTTGTGTTCACTAGAGCCCCTGATGGTGGGGATAGTCTGGGCTGCAGGACAATTAGCAGGTCGTGGCCCGGGAGAAGAAACAAAAAACCAAGATGGAGTGTAACGGATGGTGCGCCGGCACCCTGTGAAATATAAACAACATCAACACCCAAAAATACCCGCGGGAGAGAACGGGGAAATTAGTACACAGGCGAGGTAAATGTCATCACCGGCCTGGTTTTTAGACACCTCCTTTCGCCAATGACTGGCGAGTAGGACAGAACCTTTCCCACGCCTTCCGGATCCGTCTCCGCACCCATGGAAGGAGGGGGAGACAAACACCACACAGAGTACAGGTATTGATACTCACCACCTTGATGTGCGCTTTCACCGCCACCACGCCTACCAGAGACCACTTACCTCCGAGTACCGCAACCTGCCCTCTGTCACGTGTCCTCCTCACGCTGCCCTAGTCAGGGCCTGGTACCCTCTGCCACTAACGGAGCCTAGCGCTCCCTGTGGCCTAAACAGCGCCTATCACCCTCTACTGCGACAACCTAACATGGGCCTAGCGCCTAACACTAACAACCGGGCCTTATGCCCGTTAAGCAAACAGGGGCCTAGCGCCCTGCTAACCAAGGGTCTAACACCCTTCCAACCATACCCCAAGCCTAGTACCCGAACCTAATCAAGAGCCTAGCGCCCGCTACCAAGACAGGGCCTAGCGCCCTCTAACAAAGGGCCTAGCACCCTTATCTAACACAGAGTCTAATACACTTTAACTAAAATTACCTATAGGGCCTAATGACCTGTACTACTGGGTCTAACACCCCTCTACCTCATCACACTACAGGGCCTAGTGCCCTCAAATGGGGGAGTGCTGCGTGGCAGCAGTGTGGGAGGGGGCCAGACAAGAGGGGCTTTACTAGCCGGGGGCCACCGTATGCTCGTTGCCAAGGGGGTACCAGGGTCTAGGTAGGGAGACAAGTAGCAATAGCCACTTACCCATCCGCGTAGGATGGGAGACAGTGGAGGCAAAGTGGAGCTCTTTGGCACTGCTCTCCACTGCCTCCCTTGCTGTCTTCTACCTTTCGGCGCCGCTTCTTCCAGTTCTTCAAGATCTTCTGTTCTTCTCTTCAGCCGCTTCTGGCCCTTTTCTCCTCCACAGCATGCAGCTCCACCTTCTGCCTTCAGCCTCTTCCGGCCACTGCTCCCGCCTAGGTGACGTAGTGAGCCACAGGGGGCCACAGGGGCGCCTGGGTGCAGTGCTGCGGTGAGTCTCCTTTAGCAAGATGGCTGCAGCGAGCCCTGATCGGCTCGCGGCCGCACCATGTGACCGGCTGGCAGCCTATCAGAGTTGATTGGCCACCAGTCGGAGTCCCTGGTGCTGGGGACGGCGCGTAGCGAGGAGGAAGGGACATCAAAGGTAAGTAACAGAAGACATGGAGGCTGGATATAAGGGGCAGACATGGAGGCTGGACATAAGGGGCAACATGGATGCTGGATATACAGGGCAGACATGGAGGATGGACATAAGGGGCAGACAATGGAGGCTGGACATAAAAAGGGCCCTCTCTCTCATACACATAACTGTCTCCCCATCTCTATCTCTCTTTCACATACACAAAACTGCCACCCTTCTCTCTCTCTCTCTCTCTCTCACACATACACACAGACACACACACACACACACACACACACACAACTGCCCTCTCTCTTACACACACACACACACACACACACACTTCATATACAGGGCTTTATTTACTTACCTTCCTCATTCCCTGTGAAGGAAGCTGCATCAGGTTCGCTTATCATCGCAGCGAGCCTGGCAGCTTCCTTCACACTATTTACAAATACTCACCCCTCCTGCGAGGTCCCGCGATGATCCGCCGGTTCCCCGCAGTACTTCTCATTCATACGATGCAAGAATGTAGTACTGCACATGCGCAGTAACTCTATTTCAGGACTTTAAAAATGTCAACCACAGCTGCAGCCCGACGGGTCGCCCGGACAGGTGAGTTTCAAAATATTTGCTTACTTTTTCTATTTTTAATTGTTTTATACTTACAAAATGTTTTAAATTTTTTTTTACTCGGGCAATATTCTTATGTATTCTGACGGTCTCCCCATACATACATCATTTTCCTCCCCCTAATATCAGCTATTAGGGGGAGGAAAAGAGGGTTATATGGGGACATCGCTGGAATACTTACTACTAACGCCTGAGCTGGCATTAGTCTGACTCCGGGAGCGGAGTGTAAAACTCCACTCTGGCATTTTGTAAATATGGTAGGCTTCATTTTAATGGGATAGTGCCAGTTTTTAAGTGAAAACTGGCACTATGTTATTCAGGGCTGGTGCTCGGTCTCTGGGCACCCTAGGCGAAGTTTGACCTGTCTCCTCCCCTCGCACCACTCCACCCACACGACCCTCCATGCATCCGGTTTACATAGGAGAAGGGTAGAGGGGAGGGGGGGTGTCTGTCCGGTTCACATAGGAGTGAATGGAACCCAATGGACACACACACATACATACATACATACACACATACACACGTACCATAAACACATATACATATAAGCATTTTACAGGTTGCTGTTAAAAAATATAAAGCACTTCTCTTACCTGATCCTCAGCGGCGCGCGGGCTGTATTCTCTCTGCTTATTGATGTGATGCAGGGACATGAAGGTCACGTGCCTGCATCACTCTTCAGTTACTTTCACAAGGAGGGAGAACGAGGGGGCGCGGGGCACACTGACATCTGAAAGGAATACCGAGAGAGCAGCTGCGCTGTGAATATGATCGGAACCTCCAATGTCTCCCAGGAAGAGCTGCTGCAGCAGGTCTCTTACAAGGTGACAGTGGGGGGGCGCCGATCATAACATACACAAAGCAGTTGCCACTCTGTGTACTGCATCATTTCTTTCTCTTGTTTTTTTTTTTCTTTGCTCAGTTTGTGAGGGGGTTTCTGGGCTACTGCTAATGCCTAAGATTGCCTAATGGTAGCGCCGGCCCTGATTAAAATGATCCTTGTAAATAGACCCCATAAATACAAATACACTACCCCCCTTCTCTCTCACACACACACATACACACACACACACATAACTGCCCTCTCTCTCTCTCTCTCTCTCTCACACACACACACCTGCCACCCCACCCCCCTCTCGCTCTCTCTCTCTCTCTTACACACACACACACACACACACAGACACACACCTGCCACCCCCCCTCTCGCTCTCTCTCTCTCTCTTACACACACAAACATAACTGCTCTCTCTCTCTCTCTCTCTCGTTATGGTAGCTGCAACTCCACTATCTGTCTACACTATTCCTGAAATCATCAGATCCTGTTTACCATCTCAGCATTTGTGTGCTTGGCCAGAGGGCTAGTGTTGCCAGGCAGGGGCGGCAGGACTTGAGGCCGTGGTTTCATGGAAACCACGAGCCTCTATTCCCTTGCAGGAGATTTGCCAGCTCTCCGAGAGAACTGCCCGAATTTCAGGAGAGTCGGCAACCCTGCATTAATGGCTTGTCTCTACTGTCATGATGTCACATGCTCTGCTGTTCTATCACAGAGGTTTTATGATAGGGTCTAGAGCTTTGAGTCATGACCCAGGACTGTGAGTGGGCAATTAGGCTTCCAAGTGCCTAATGAGAAATATACCAGCATAAACTGATAACAAGGCTTTACAGCAATTTTAGAATGCCACTTTTCAGCATTTCAGCACTTACTGCTCAAACGTTCTTTTGCACAGTATTAAATAACTCTTTACTAAACAAGCATTACATACAAGACTGAAAGATATAGAAGGTGGCATTAACATTAACATGAACATTACAACGCTCAGAGCAGTATGGTTGTGTTGATGGTGTTTTCAGGTAAATATTATTTATAGCCTTACCCCTGGGTTAACCATGGACCGGATCCAGACCCCCGCGTGCTTTCCATGCGCACGGGGGTCTAAAATTACGCGAGACAGAGGGGAGTGCACACCCCCTGTCACTCCCCTCTGTCGTGCGGGCTTTATGGAGGCTTACGCTGCCATAAGCCTGCCTTAAATGCAACGGGCGGATCAGCGGTCCGTATAGCGGGCGGAAGGGCTCGGACGGAACAAAGTTCCGTCCAATTCTTTAAACGCTAGGATTACTATAGTAATCCTAGCGTAACATCCGAAGGGCGCATGCGCCCTCCATTTCAGTCAGGTGATTTACGCACCTTGCGTGCGTAAATCTCTGACGATATTAAATCTGGATCCGGTCCCATAAGAGGAATTTTAAGTGAATACAGTATCTTTGTGCATTCAGGTTTATGCACATATGCAAAGTTGACCTTCTATGTATTGAACTCTCCATTTTCACAGTTTACAGGTGTATGTAGACCATTGTCTCCAAATTTATATAACAAAGTGAAAAAAATGTTTAAAATAATGTTGTTGTAACATATTTTGTATTGTAAAACAATCCCTTTGTATTTAAAATGCTTAAATGTCAGCAAAAAACATATGCTATCAAATGGATTCCTGGGGCCAGGTTTACTAAACTGCAGGAAAGAAAAAGTGGAGATCTTGCCCCTAGAAACCAATCAGATTCTAGCTGACTAGTATGTAATAGAAAAGTGAGAGCTATAATCTGATTGGCTGCTATAAACAACATCTCCATTTTTCCTTTCCCACAATTCTAGTTTCTTTCCCGCTTTTTTCTTTTCGAAGAAGAATTTCTTCTTTTCCTATATACCTTACTCTTTAGGAAGTTAAATATATTTTATAATTCTCCTATTTCCACAATAAATGAAACATGTAAATTACATGGCATCTCCAGGAATGATCTACATTATTCTGAAGTGATTTGTAAAATGTAATGTAAGTAAAACATATTATATGTGACATATTATTTTGCTTCTGTATTGTGGGCAAGCGAGTCAGTTTTTCCAATTAAAGCAGTACCATCTTATGTACATATTGCTTAGTGTTTTTATTAATAAAACTCCACAATATTTGTATATCGGTGTATTGGTGTAGTTATTTCAGTGAGGGAGCCACAGTTTGAAATCATACTGAAAAGAATTACTACTGTGCAGGGGTTAAGACTGCTATGGTACTCGGAGGTTAGGAATCCACAGTTGTTACGATTATTACATGGCTCCCCTAGTTTAGCTTTCTAAAGAACTGTGCAAACATCTCTCCCGCAGGCCACATGCAAAAGACACAGCAACTAAGTTTTTTGGGAGCAGAGGGAACCAGGATAGCAGTTGCTATAGAGCTTCACCATGACTCTTATTATTGCTTTCTTTTAAGTATCAGAAGAAATGTAGTTTTCTTGATGGAATCATCTAGGTTTATTATTATTACTATTATTATTTATTATACTGTATTTGTGATTAGAAATATAAAAAAATCACAAAAATACAATAAAGTAAAGCAAGCACAGACAGCAAAGAAAAATTTGAGGTGTCAAGCTTAGCAGATCAAGGAGGAAAGGATAGAGCATAGTGAGAGGTTGAGTGGGATCCACCAGGTGGAAACATGGGAAAGGGGTAGCAGATGGGGACAAGACAGTACAAAGTGAGGGGGAGTGGTGGAGGGCTCATATGAGCTAGCACACTAAGTGGAAGGGAAGACATAAGGATGGGAAAGGAAGTGGACTGCTGGTTTGAGCAAAGAAGATGGGGAAGAAAGGAGAAGATAGGATAGAGTAGGATGCAGTAAGGATGCAGTAAGGATGTTAAGTGGAAGAGGAGTAGGCTAGCCTGAACAGGTGTATTTTAAGTGAGTGCTTGAAAACCTGCAATGTGGGGGAGAGTCGAACTAAAAAAGGGAGGTCATTCTAGTGCAGAGGTGCAGCACGGAAGAAGTCCTGGACACGGGTGTGAGGTGTGGTAATCAGTATGGAGGTCAGACAATGGTGGTTAGCAGAACAGAGAGTGCGGAAAGGAGTGTGCATGAAGATGAGGGAAGAGAGCTAGGCAGTTTTTATGAGGAGATGGCCTTAAAGGTGAGGGTAAGGTGGTTTGACATAAAAGAGAGGCCGTGGTAAGTTACTTTTAAATAAGAGGACGTCACTATGTGAAACTTGAGGTTTCTTTTTTTTTTAAATAATGACTATATATGAAGAAACTATTTTACTGGTTAGTGTAAATTACTAACATTTGTTACATTTCACAGAAGTTACTTTGTGTGACTTGAGAAAATACTATTATATATACATATAAATGTTTGTGGAATTAGACAATATTACAATATAAGCACTTAGGCTCCATGAAATAATGTGGTTTGGTTATTTTTACAACATAGATATTATTGAATATTAGATGACTTCATGCTGGGGTAGCTGTAATTGAAATTCATTGAACGTTCTCTAATATTTACTAAAGAGCTAGAAGACTATGAACCCTGTGTTCCAGACTCAGTTGTGTTTCAAAGAAGGTGGATTGTTATAAGCCGCATAATATTGCAAGTCCAAAATAACACTGAAATATAAATTTAGTCTCTATCCTTGGACACAAGTTAGCATTTGGCTCTGGTCTGTCAGTTTTTAATAAGCACTTGATGAAATGCTACACGTAAAGGTTTTGGTTGCATCAAAATGTTCTTTATCCATGGGAAGAACCCGCAGACCAGACATGCTTTAACAATAATGACAACGTTTTTACTCATTTTTATATACTGCTAAGTAGTTAGGCATGTTTTCTGTTTATTAATGTAGATTGAATATAAAACCAGTCCGAAAAATATCCCTTAATAGCTTCAATCTGTTTTTTCTGTGATGGCACTAATATTTTCTACTAACGTGCGAATACTGCTCCAAGTTTCTATGTGTTGTAAGCAAAGCAAATCACAGACCAATTATTCAAAATGATCCATTTTTTAAACTGAATGCACTTTTCCTCATACATAATAGTGTAAACAATATTTGGAAGCTGTCCCTGCCTTTAATATTTTCCTATTTGTGTGTCAGAATCACTCTGCCCTCTTTGTCTTCAGTGCAATGAGATGCCAAAGACTGACAATAAGTATCATTTGTTATTGAGAAAGTATATAATATTTCATTGTGAAGTTTAATGATGACTGTAATGTTGTTCAGTGGTGCACTCGAGGGGAATTCTGGTTGCTCAACAGCCACCCCATAGAGAACACTAAAAACACTAAGTAAAACAAATAAACCAATCTGGTCACGTCCAGACTGCAGGCGCAGCACAGAGACGCAGCGAAGAAGCTCAGAATGTTTTTTTTACATAGTGTGCAATTTAAAGCTCTTTAATAAACTTCAAATATTACTATAGGGCCGGATCCAGACCTGCGCCCGACAGGTCACTTACACACGCAAGGTGCGCCATCCAGCTGTTACTCTAGAGTTACGATAGTAAACCTAGCGTTCCAAAAATCATACAGAACTGTTGTTCCGTATGCCCCATTTGCATACAAATGGGCTGTACTTCCCCTCCGCCCGCTAAAGTGGGCGGGGGGAAGCATGCAAAATGTACAGTGTGGGAGGGGGCTCCCACACTTGTGCTGAAATGCGGTCGTACGGACCGCTGATCCGCACAAGCACTTTAAGGTAGGCTTATGGTAGCGTAAGCTGCCATAAAGCCCGCATGAGAGAGGGGAGTGACAGGGGGCATGCACCCCCCTCTCTCTCTTGTACGCACAGACCCCTGTACGTTCGGAGAAAGTGCAGGGGTCTGGATCCGGCCTATAGTGTTTAATTTATCAAACTCTAACATACCCTACATGTTCTTTTTATAGTGTGCCATTTCCAGACCTCTAATATACCCCACATATATTACATGAATGGAATGTTAGGGGTCTAGACATGGCACACTATATAAGGTACATGTGGGGTATATTATGGCTGTGGGAATGGCATATACTATAATATATATGGAGTATTTTAGAAGTCTGGACATGATATATGCTATAACATATGTAGGGTATATTAGGTGTCTATACATGGCACTCTATATAGAGCAGGGTTTCTCAACCCTGTCCTCAAGTACCACTAATGGTCAAAGTTTTTTAAATCTCCTTGCTGGAGGTGTGCTCATAACTGACAGTTACATTTTGAAAGCTCTACAGGTTTTGCAGAGAGACCTACAAAACATGGACCGTTAGTGGTACTTGAGGACGGGGTTGAGAACCCCTGATATAGAGAATATGTGGAATATATTAGAGGTCTGGGAATGACAATTCAATACTCCAAATTTATTTGGGGGCATGTTCCTTCAGACTTTCAATTATTTGGTGACAGAAGAAATAAAAAAACAAATTCTCAAAGTAGACATAAGTATAACATTTCAAGTGAAAAAGAGGGCTCTTAAACAAATGGATCAGAATACATTAATTATCATTAAACCTGACGACAACTTAATACTGAGAACACTTATATGCAATTGAAATTTAAGGATCCATTAAATCCCCAGGTACACATATAGTGACTGGCACTGGTTCTATTACTGCTAATCTTTCAAAATTTATTGACTGTAATCCAAAACCTATTGTCACTACCAACAAAACATATTTAAAGGATACTATGGACATTTTAAATAATATCAATTGCATTGTTTTGCAAGACTCATTCATTAATAACTGGGGATGTCAACTCTCTATATATCATTATAAAACACTTTCATGGTATAGCCTCTACCCAATCCTTTCTGGACTATACCAACATTGAACAGAATTTGAAGAATTAAATTCAGTTTATCCTGCACAATAGATATTTCAGTTTTGATGGTCGCTACTACCTGCAATTGGTCAGCATGGCCATGGTCACCAGCTTTGCTCCCAATTATGCAAATTTTTTCATGGCATATTGGGAAGTGCAGCAAGTTTGGAACAATCAGTTTTCTAGGACAAACCTGCTCACATGGTAATTATGTATTGATGCCATTTCTTTCACCTGGATAGCGCTAATAAAAAACCTGTTAATAAAAAAAATAACATCAGTGCAAAAAAAGTTAATTTTTGGGATCTCACTATATGCAACAATACCAAAATTCAAACTAAGACATACAAGAAACCAACCGAAACCAATTTCTATATCGATGCCAGAAGCTCACATAATGTCAAATGGCTCTCCAACATTACAGTGGGTCAATTCAGACATTTAAAAAGAAACTCCTACAATATTTGATAGTTCGATATAAACAATTCAATTTCAATTCCTTCAAAAAGAATATTTAAAACCACCTGTAGAAAAATTCAAACAAACAAGCAAAACTTCTTACATATTAATAACATGATATACACCATTACGATTCATTATTTCACATATCAACCACATGATATACCTCTTTCAATGTACATGTGGATTGTTAGCCACACTTTAAGGTGTCTTAAAAAACTTGTCTGGCTGAACATCTTAGTAACATCAAGGAAGGATATGATCTACAATCTATTGCCGCCCATTTTAGGAAGACCCACAATTGTCATACCAGTCATATTAAGAATTTTTGGGGTATTAAAAAAATAGAACATTGAGGAACAAAGACACACAAAGCTTGCACAATCTGAAATGAAATGGATACATACCTTAAGAGCTCTATCCCCTCTGGGTACTGATTTTGAATTTAAGTGGTTCCTTCAATTAGGATCCCTTATGACTTTTAGCCTTAATGCATGGGTGATCCATGGGTGGTCTGACATAATTCTTAACTGTAGTCTTATTTGTTGTTCCTCCCCAACAAATATGAATTACTTTCTTGATACAGAATCACCTTATTTGATAGATGTCTAATTTGTTCTCTTCCAATTTTAACTTTCTGCATTATTTGCAAGTTTTGTACAATTTTCTTTTACCGATGTGTTTTATTAAATTCTGTCCATATCATTTACTTCTAGTGGTTTTACAAATTTGTATTACATGTGCTTATTATTCCTTATATAAAAAACTGCTCATTTTACTTCATGCTGAGTCCAGTGCATGACAGATGGCTAAGTTGGACTTCAAGTTAACTTTTGTCTGTTTTTATTGAATCCTGACTATTTTGGGTTTATGGGTTTTATGTTACCACAGGGTTTCTTTATTGACTGCTGTCTACCCATAGGCAGTGTTATCTTGTGCACATTCTTAGAAAAATTTAGCTCATTCCAGAAGCCTGCTTTGTGGGAATTGCAAGTTTGCAAACAGACACTGTTCTCTGCTCTTACGCCTTTTTCAGCATATCAGTGTTCTGGTTACCTCTTATAAGACTGAGGGTCCCATGAACAGTCTAGCCTTCTTGAGCATTGAAATAGATATAGTGGCTGGTGTTTGTAGACTTCCAGCTTAGAAAATAACCAGTCTTTAGTGGATCCTCAGAGAAGACAGACCGAAGAGCCTCCTCAAGGAGATGCGGTGGGATACTGGAGTTAAGCAATTTTTCATGTTAAGTGATTCCTATGTGGAGGGTCTTCAGCAGATAAGCTATAACTAGGGTGAAGAAAGTGCATAATTTGGTATCATTGTTGAAAGAAGAGAGAACAAGGGAGGGGTGGGTTTGTAGAACTTTAACTTTTAACTGGAAGTTGCCTGCAGCATCCAATGGTGAGCTGCAGTTTTTTTTTTTACTGATGCAAACAGGCTCTAAAATTTTTGGGGCTGATTGTCAAAGGGAATGGTGCCTGGCACCCTGGCTAGGAGAATAAATGCACACAGGGTACACTGGGAACTTGTTGATAATGGAACTGTTTCCCATTATAGTGGGAGTAGACACATAGGGCTTTATTTACAAACATCGTTTTTTATATGAAAACGAATTGTTCCTTATTTATAATGCTATCATTACCATGGAACCCATGGCGACGATCGCATTAACCCTCACAATCGGTATTTACTAAGTGTCAGCGCTGATTTTAACAATGCGCGCCGACACGTTAAAGAACACCATCTGAAGATGGCGTTAGGGTAAGTATTCCAGCAGTCTCCCCATGTAAACCCACTTTCCTCACCCATATAGCTGTTATTAGGGGGAGGAAGAGGGGGGCACATGTCGGGAGACCGCTGGAATACAGTTCACAAAAAAAACCATTCAAATCTAAGTAAAAAAATAAAAAAAAAAGTTTTAACTAATTGTAATAAAATTTTATCTAATAACCCTATTAAACTTAAAAAAATGCAAAAAAAATAAAAGACCGAAGCTTTTAAACTTACTTGTCCAGGCGTGCGTCTGGTCTGATCCCGGCGCATGCGCAGTAATTTTGCATTTTGAGGCTTGAAATTTTCAAAATCTCAAAAGGCAGCTACTGCGCATGCGCCGGGACTCCATATCCCAACGATGTCAGCGAAAGGCTCGCTGGCCGTCGTGGGACCTCGCCGGAGGGGTAAGTATTAATAAATACTCCCAGCGGACCTGCTAGGCTCGCTGTGCCTGGTTGCTATCATTAGCGCTAATGATAGTAAATAGAGCCCATAAGCATGTATGCACAATGACAGAAGATCTTTTGTTTATTGATTTATTTTTTTCTATTACAGCAGAACAGGTCCTTCTGCATAAAACAAATGTTTTTAATTAAAATGAGTTCAAGGGCTAGATTTACTAAACTGCAAAAAAGGAAAAGTGGAGATGTTGCCCATAGCAACTAATCAGATTGTAGCTGACCTTCTCTAGAATGTAACAGTAAAGTGAGAACTAGAATCTGATTGGTTGCTATAGGCAATGCCTCCACTTTTCCTTTTCCGCTGTTAAATAAATCTAGCCCCAAATGTTTTAAGTTAAGTTTAGTTATTTAAAATAAAATTTCCTCACTGCTCTGAATGGGGGCACCAGCAGCTGACCTGAAATGCCCTGTGCTTCTAACAGAACTTATTTTTTGTTAAATAAGAGCACCTGATTTTTTGACACCAGGAACTGTTGGTGGGTAGGCTGGGAAGGGTGGCACATACGTAGTGCCTGAATCACTGACCCAGGCACTGTGTATGTGTTGCTATGACATGAAGAATCTTTTGTCACAGTTGAATTGGATGAGCTATTGCCTGTGGAGAAAGATGGGAGAAGTGAAATCAGCCTGTGGAGAAGCCAAGCAGACAAAGGGGAGAGAGACTTATCCAAGTGGTACCATACTATCTGCTGGGTATAGTGCCATCATTCAAATCCTGAGTTTTGAAACCATTCACAGTGACCCATCCACCTGAGTGAGAGTCAAACAAAGTGAGTCCTTGTGCTGAGAGGGAGACTACAGACTTCAGTTAATTTGCGAGTGAGCAGAGAGGACAGCAAGCAAGATCAGGCTGTGGGACACTTCCTTTACCATCTAGGGAAAGCTAAGTAGTGTGCACCCTTACCAAGTTACACCTGTCTTTGATCAACTTCACTTACACTGACAATTTCTACTATACAGTACATGCAACTACTCAAGACAAAAAGGAGTGAAGCCCCATAGGGCAGAACGCATAAAAAAAGGCAGGCTGGAGACTCATCCATGCAGCAGGTAAGTAAGGGGTTAATTAAGGGGGGGTGAGTAGTTAGGATTTGGGAGTAACTTAGGGCCTGATCCAGCGCTACGAAAATTCGCAACGACGGGCGAATGCGAACGTACGCTCGTCGTATCAACCTACACGCCCCTAGCACTCCCATAGTAAAGTCCCTGCTTACGGCGGCTATACCCTACACTGCGTACGACCGTCGGCCGTACGAAAATTCGCAAAGAATACGCTGAGAAAATACGCTTAGCACGCCCATACTGTACAATTTAAATGGCTATCCCCGCCTCCCTGTAGTAAAACGGGCGCCCAGCCGACCATCGTAAAAAAAATACGCTCGCCGAGCGAAAAATACGCTAACGATACGCCCGCTATTCGCTCATGACGCGCGGGCGACCGGAACCTGTCATACTGGGCATGCGCATTGCGAATTTTTGGACGAAAATTCGCTTACGATGAGCGTACGCTCGCTTGCGAGCGTTGCTCTGGATCAGGCCCTTAGTGAGGTAGGATGTTATTGTTTGGGATTGGGGGTTAGGAAAAAGGGGGTTGGTTAGGTTAGGAATTATAAGAGGATGTAGGGGAGTGGCTAGGTCTCTTTTCCTTTGGATTTTGGGAAGGCTAAGTATCACAAAGACAATTATCTTTACTAATACTGTCTCTGTCTATCTATCTAGTTCCCTTCTATCCTGTGCTCTGTAGTATCTATAGATCTCTCTATCTGCTTATTACCTCTATCCTGTGATTCTTCTTCTGTCTGCAGTGTGTTTTTTCCAGGTCCCCACCATGGCTTGCTGTGCTCCTGTTGCTTTAGCCTCTCCTCGCGGCGCTTATAGAGAGCATGGCAGCGTGGCGTCCGGCGAGGCAACGGACGCCCCCCTTTGCTTTCGCGAGGGGACCGCGGCGGCAGTGGCACCAGGCACTTCTGGGTTGCACCGGAAGTCTCGTGATAGCGGGGGCGAGACTTCCGGCGCCGCAGCACAATGGGAGGGGAGCGCTGGGCCTGGGGCAGCAGTGGAAGTCGCGGGGTCTCCAGGGTCATCCAGGGCCAGGCAGACAACAGAAGGGGGCAGGAACACTTCCAGCTGAGCGGGGGCCAGGCAGGGGCTTTGAGGGGAGGCAGATGGAGGCAGGGACAGCTGTAGGAGCAAGGAGAGAGTCGGTGGCAGGCAGCTTAAGCCTGTCATATGTGTCTGACTCACATAGGGGGTCTGTGCAGGGCAGTCTTGAGCTTCAGCAAGGGTCTCTTCATTTATCCCTCTCTCCTTCTCTCTCCAATGTGTCTTCAGCTTCAGCTATGCAGTGGGGTTTGGTACAGGGGGATCACATTCAAAGAAAGGGGGGGCTGCAGGGCTTGGGTCACCACAGGCCTTATCTGGTGCTCGGGGCTCCGTAGCAGGGATTCAGCCTTCACTGGGTGGCGTCCAGCAAAATTTGGTTGGGGGAAACCTGGGGGTGCAGGGGTTTGTTCCTATGTTCCCTGGGTCACACCAGCAATTACTGCAACAGGTTAACCAGCCCCTTAATGTGAATCTGCCCGTTTATACTGGAGGGCAGCAAATGCTCGCTGGGGTCACTCAATCACTCTCTCTAGGATGGCCAGGGTTCACGGGCATTAGAAGTCTGGGCCCACATTGGTTGTACCCTCCTAACCTTTCTCAGATGCCAGGGTGGCCGATGGGCACTGTAAATTATCCTGTTGAAGCCCAACTCCCTTTGGGGCAGGTAATTGGAACCCCGACCACGGACCCCATAGGATACACCCCCCCCCTTCCGCAACAGGTACAGCAGGATTCAGGTGCAAGTACAGTGGTTTGCCCTTCCCAAGAAAGGTCCCGCCAAATAAGGGGAAGAGAAAACGGCCGGCAAAATCTGGGCAAGCTTCTAACGTGCCTTCTTTTCCAGGTGTCACTGATCCTGTACAGGCAATGGCGACTGCATCGGCGCAACCGGATGAGGAGGTTCCGGGCACTTCCGGTCAGCAGCAGGGAGCTCAGTCCCAGGGTGATCTCTTCGCGGCCGGTGAGTCCAATGTCACGGGTGAGAGGGAGGAATTGGGTTCAGTGTCTGATAGTTTGTCTTCGGTGGGGTCTTCCGATTCACAAATCAAATCCAGCAAGGTAATGAAATTGCTGAGGAAATCCCTTGGGTGGAAGGCTCCACCGAAGAAGAGTACTAAGGATGATTGGGCACAACAGAGGGCTAAGGCTCAGGCTTCCTCAATGGTTTGTCCGAACACTTTCATTTTATGGGACATAAGGCCATCAATTAGAGACAAAATAAAAAAGGGCAAGTTTGTGGACATGTTTGCGCTTTCTGACACCACTAAGAAAGAGTTAGCAGCGGCCACAGCAAAGGGTGGCATAGACGGAGAGACCTATGGTTGTTTTAGTAATTGGCAAAAGGGGTTTTGCACTTTCGCTGCTTGCTATTTGGAGTCACGGCAGGACGAGTCTCGGGTCATCTGGTGCTATGCACATTTGATCCAGGAATTTCAAGAGTCCTTTAAGGGTACAGCATGGAGGGATTACGATGAAGGGTTCCGTAAAAAGCACGAGGGCCCTGGGTCCATTGATTTTGGAATCAAGGATCTGGAGGTTTGGTCCAAAGTGGCTAATATAATTCAGGTGCCCTCGGGAGCCCAGTCCTTTCGTCCCCCTCAGAATCAACAAAAAGCTGCGATCCCATTCTCAGGTCAAAAAAGATGTTCTGCTTTCAACAAAACACGTTGCACGCGAGGGGCGGCCTGTAGATATCAGCATACCTGCACAAAATGTGGAGCATGGCACCTCGCGAGAGTTTGTAACGCGCTGCTGCTGGGCAGGGCCAACTCCCCCGTTAGGATAGAGGCGCTAACAACTTGGCTGGACGTATACCCCTTAAGGGATGACGCCGAACCGTTAAGACGTGGTTTTACCCTTGGTTTTAGTCTTCCCATTAGTGATTTTAGTAGTTCCGGTTCCCCGCCCAATTTGAGGTCGGCGCGTCAATGGCCAGAGATATTAGAACAAAAGGTTTATGAGGAAGTCGCAGGATAGCGGGTCCCTTTGAATTTCCCCCCATTCCCGATTTTGTAATATCTCCTGTTGGGGTGGTACCCAAAAAGGTTCCGGGTAAGTTTAGGTTGATTCAGCACCTATCTTACCCAGAAGGAGGATCAGTAAATGATGTTATTGATCCTGCTCAATGCAGTTTGATGTATCAGTCTTATGAGGAGGCCATGGAAATGGTGCGCGCATGTGGACAAGGGGCGCTGTTGGCAAAGCTCGATATTGAATCGGCTTTCCGATTGTTGCCCCTCCATCCGGATTCTTTTAAGTTTATGGGCTGCCAGCTCCCGCAAGGGTATTTTGTAGATTGTTGTTTGCCCATGGGCTGCGCCATTTCCTGTGCCTACTTTGGAAAATTCAGTTCTTTTCTGCATTGGTGCATCCAGACTGGGGGTAAGCATTACTTAGTAGCACACTACCTCGATGATTTTCTTTTCATCGGTCCGGCGGGTTCGGATGAATGTGCACAGGCCCTGTTTTCGGCTACATCACTGTTCAGTAATTTCGGTGTACCGGTCGCCGGGGATAAGACGGAAGGCCCTACATCATGTCTTGCTTTTTTAGGCATAGAGATTGACATAGTAGTGGGACAGTGCAGGTTGCCGCAGGAGAAGGTGGAACGTTTGCTGGGGGTCCTCTCGGACCTCCAGAACAGGCGGAAAGCCATCCTGAAAAAAGTTCAGTCTCTCCTGGGACTTTTAAACTTTGCTTGTAAGGTGATTCCCATGGGGAGAGTGTTCTGTCGGCGCCTAGAGAGAGCTACCACGGGTGTGCGTCTCCCGCATCACTTTGTCACGTTGTCTAAAAACATTCGAGACGATATGGGGGTCTGGGTCTCCTTCCTCGATGAGTCTAATGGTGTACTGATTTGGCAGACTCCGGTAGCCTCTAAACAGGAGGTACAGCTGTTCACCGATACTGCTGGTTCCGTTGGTTTCGGGGCAATTTTTTCAGGGTCAGTGGTGTGCTGAGTGCTGGTCCCCATTCTGGTCTGATAACGGTCTCACGGCCAACTTGTTGGTCCTGGAGTTATTCCCCATTATTGTCGCAGTGGAACTGTGGGCAGAGGAGTTACAGAACCGGTCCATTTTGTTCTGGTGTGACAATCTGGGGGTGGTCCAGGCCATCAACAAGCAGAGAGCCACTTCTCCCCCGGCCATTAACTTGATAAGATTTTTGGTTTTGAAGTGTTTAAAGTTCAACATAACCTTTAGGGCCAGGCATGTCCCAGGGGTTGATAACACCATTGCGGACGCTTTGTCCCGTTTCGATTGGCCGAGGTTCAGGTTGCGGGCGCCTTGGACTCGGGCCGCCGGTTTGTCAATTCCTTTACATCTTTGGCAGATTGTGAGGCCGGCCTAGAGTCCCTGGCGAATAGCTCCATGGCCCTGGCGACTCTGCGGGTATACAAGCGAGCTTGGGCGGAGTGGGTGCATTACAAGGCGGGAAAGGATTCGCAGGGTACATCAGACTCGGAATTATTGTTACAGTGGTTATGGACGGAATACAAATGAGGACGGTCAAAAGCTAGCATGTCAATGTGTTTGGTGGGTCTGGCCCATTTCTCAGTACTGAGGGGTGGGCCAGACTTTACAAAGCATAATATGATTTAAAAAGTCTTGAAGGGTTTGGCGCGCATCCAGCCGCTGTGGGAGGATGTGCGTTGGCCTACTGATGTGGATACCTGAGGTTGCCTCGTCCGACTTTGAGGCCAGGTTGTTTGCGGTCGCCTTCTCATGGGCCTTCTATGGAGCCTTCCGGGTCGGTGAGTTGTGACTGCTGGCAAGCTGGCAGTGAACTCGTGCATGCTGTCACGCAACGTACTTATTAAAGAGGGGTCAGTTGCGTGTAAAGTGCACCGTTCTAAGACGGACCAGTTAGGAAAAAGTCGTTGGGTCTTTTTAGCGGCCAACACAGCCATTTGTCCAGTTCAACTGGCAAGGCGGTATTTGGAACTGGTGGAGTTTAAATGAGGCAACTGGTTTGCTTCATCTAACAAAATAGCAGTTCTCTTTTGTGTTCAAGCAATGTCTGACATGCGCTGGTTTGAATGCGGCCTTGTATGGAACGCACTCATTCCGCATTGGCGTCGCCCATTCTGCTGCCCTTGAGGGACAGTCCCCTGCCGCTATTCAGGCCCTGGGGCGGTGGAAATCTGGGGCTTTTAAAAGGTATATTAGGTTTAAGTAAACTTTACGAAAAGGGTGCCTAAGCCTGAACCATGCTAGGATTAGCTGCTTGCCATATCGGGGGCACAGGGGAATTTTCTTCCATTTTAATCCTCCCAGTAAGGCAGCCTTTAGTAAGGTCGGTCTTGGAGGTTTAAGGGAGTTTTCGCCCTCGTTGGAATGGTACAGGTATATTTTATATATATAT
>WWET01000401.1:226772-263877 GCA_011038615.1 Limnodynastes dumerilii
GGAGTGTAACAGTACCCCCCCTTGACGAGAGGCCAAAGGACCTCTCATACTAGGCTTATTAGGAAATCTAGCATGAAACACATTTTTAATAACATCAGCATGAACATTGTTAGCTGGTTCACATGAACGCTCTTCTGGCCCATACCCCTTCCAATGTATGAAGTAATGTAACTGTCCTTGGACACATTTAGAATCGAGAATGTCCTCCACGATGTACTCCTCCTGACCATCCACGACCACAGGTGGAGGTTTAGCTGAAGGTATCTGGCCGAACCTCCTGGATACCAGTGCTGGTTTTAACAGGGATGCATGAAATGTATTGGGAATACGTAAGTTCTTGGGGAGTAGCAGCTTGAATGCCACCGGGTTGACTCTGCGGATAATTTTATATGGTCCGATGAATCGTGGTCCTAGCTTGAAGGATGGTTGACGGATCTTGATATTTTTGGTTGATAACCATACTCTGTCACCTACTTTGAAGTTCACCTATCTCCTATGCCTGTCCTCTCTGTTCTTCATACGAAATCCAGCCTGTTTCAGGGATTTCACAACTTTTTTCCATATCCCCTGGAGTCTTTTGGTGGCGCTTTGTGTCTCTCCGTCTGTGGCCGGAATGATAAATGAATTGGCTCTAGGATGGAAACCTTGAACACAAAAGAACGGAGAGATATGAGTAGAAGAATGACAGGCATTATTGTAGGCAAACTCTGCCCAGGCGAAATTTTCTGTCCAGTTATCTTCAAATTTGGAAATAAAAAATCTGAGAAATTGCTCTAAGGACTGATTTACTCTCTCAGTCTGGCCGTTGCTTTGTGGATGATAACCAGACGAGAGGCTGATGTTGATATTCAATCCCTTGCAAAAAGTTCTCCAAAATTTAGCCACAAACCGAGGACCCCTGTCAGATACAATGCCAATAGGTAGACCATGAAGCGTTACAATATTTTTGCATAACAGAGAGGACAGGACTTGAGCATTGGGGAGCTTAGCAAGTGGAATGAAGTGATCCATTTTAGAAAATCTGTCTACCACTACCCATATAGTGGTGCATCCAGCAGAGCTGGGGAGATCAGTGATGAAGTCCATCGATAAATGTGTCCAGGGCCTGTTGGGAATGGGTAGTGGTAGCAGTGGTCCTGCTGGACGGTTTCTGGGAGTTTTGTTTCCGGCACAACTTTCACAGGAGTCCACGAACTCTTTAGTATCCTGTTGTAGAGTGGGCCACCAAACAGTTTGTGATAAAAGTTCAATAGTCCTTTGAACTCCCAGGTGTCCAGCCGTCTTGGAAGCATGATTCTGGACAAGGACTGGTTTGCGTAAATTTTCTGGAACGTACAAAAGATTTTCAGGTTTTTCAACAGGACTAGATTCTTGTGCTCCAAGTAGTTGGGCATGAAGATCTTGAGTATATCCGATGATGAGTTTTTCAGAGGGAATTACTGGTTGAGGAGGAACGGTGGTCTGCTGTACAGGTTGGAAAGAACGAGATAGGGCATCAGCCTTAATATTCATGGATCCAGGCCTGTAGGTAATCACAAAATTAAATCTTGTAAAAAATAATGCCCATCTGGCTTGTCTGGGATTAAGTCTCTTGGCCTCCTGGATGTATGCCAGGTTTTTATGGTCAGTGTAAACCGTGATAATGTGCAATGATCCCTCAAGCCAGTGTCGCCATTCCTCAAAGGCCATTTTAATAGCCAGTAATTCTCGATTACCCATGTCATAATTGCGTTCGGCCGCGGAAATTTTTTTTGAAAAGAATGCACAGGGATGAATTTTATTGTCCACAGGATCCCTTTGTGACAAGACAGCCCCCCCCAGCATCAAAAGCATCTATTTCCACAATAAACGGTAAGTTGGGGTTCGGGTGTTTCAGAATGGGGGCAGAAACAAATGCTTGCTTCAGGTTAGTAAATGCTTCACTAGCCTGGACTGGCCAGTTTCCAGGGTCTGCCCCCTTTTTGGTTAGATCCGAGATGGGAGAAATAGTGATGGAAAAGTTCTTAATGAATCTTCTGTAGTAATTAGAGAATCCCTGGAATCTTTGTATGGCCTTCAGATTATTTGGTTGTACCCACTCCAACACAGCTTTGACTTTTTCAGGGTCCATAGAAAATCCCTGCGGGGAGATGACATACCCAAGGTGACCTTTTGGACTTCAAATTCACATTTTTCTAGGTTTGCGATGATTCTGTCTTAATTTCTGGAGTACCTGGTGGACATGACAGTGGTGGACCTTCAAGGATTATGAGTATATCAAGATGTCATCTAGATAAACCACAATGAATTTCCCCAGGTACTCCCGTAATACATCATTTATTAGATCCTGGAAAACTGCTGGCGCATTGCAAAGTCCAAATGGCATAACCAAATATTCATAATGTCCTGAATGAGTATTGAACGCCGTTTTCCATTAGTCACCTTCCCGGATTCTGATGAGGTTATATGCTCCCCGCAGGTCAATCTTAGTGTATACTTGTGCTTCTTTCAATTGATCAAACGAGTCTGAGATCAGCGGGAGTGGGTATGAGTTTCGCACAGTGATTTTGTTCAGTCCCCGGTAGTCTATACAGGGTCTCAAAGAACCATCTTTCTTGCCCATGAAGAAAAACCCTGCTCCCACCGAGAAGGCCTAATAAATCCTTTTTGTAGATTTTCGTGAACATATTCATCCATGGCTTTGGCTTCAGGTTGTGCCAGGGAAAATAATTGCCCTTTAGGCAGTTTGGCATCGGGAATAAGATCAATAGCACAGTCATAGGGACGATGAGGTGGCAGATGATCAGCAGAAGACTTGGAAAAAACGTCAGAGAATTCAGCGTATTGAGGGGGCAAACCCTCAGGCCTTTGGCAGACTGCTCGAAGGGGAAGTGCCTGGCAGGAAGAGGCACACTCAGATCCCCACTGTGTGATATCACCACTGTCCCAATTGATGTGGGGATTGTGTTGCTGTAGCCACGGATGTCCCAGAATAATGCCTACTTGCGAGCAAGAAATAATCAGGAATTGTATAGTCTCTGAGTGAAAAAGTCCCACACATAATACAACTTCCTTAGTTCTTTGCTGTATACGGCCACCAGAAAGAGGTTCTCCATCAAGACCGTAAGTAATCACAGGGGTTTCTAATTTCTGTGTAGGTACCCCCAAGGACTGGACAAGGTTAAAGTCAATGAAGTTACCAGCGGCACCACTATCAATAAATGCATTGGACTGAAGTTGGGTACCGTGGTATTTTATTAACACAGGAACAAAAAGGGAATTTTTTAAAGAGAACAATGAACACCCCAGCCGGACCCCTTTAAAATCCGACTGGGCAATTAGTTTCCCGATAGCTGGATTTTCTTTGGACACTGATTGGCCCTGTGTCCCGTACCACCGCAGTAGAAGCATAGTCCCATGGTCCGCCGGCGATCTTTCTCCTGGATGCTGATATGAATGGACCCAAGCTGCATCGGCTCATCCCTGGGCGACGCCTCGTGGGTAGTGGTGGCAGTAACGAAATTCAAGGAAGCACCTCGCTCTGCCGACCGTTCCCTGAGACGCCTATCGAGGTTGATGGCCAGACGCATAAGGTCCTCGAGCGTTTCAGCCACAGGATACTGTACCAAAATGTCTTTGACGGAGTCAGACAGGCCTATGCGGAATTGGCACCGAAGAGCTGCATCGTTCCATTTACAATCCACGGCCCATCTACGAAATTAAGAAGAATATTCCTCTGCAGTCCGGCGACCTTGGCGGATGGTCCGTAGTTTGGCTTCTGCGGTGGCGGATCGATCAGGGTCATCATATAGAAGTCCCAGGGCTGAGAAGAAGGTGTCCACGGATTGTCGGGCAGGATTCACGGGAGACAGTCCATATGCCCAAGTCTGGGGGTCTCCTTGCAGCCATTAAATAATAAGTCCTACTTTTTGTCTTTTGTTTCCAGATGTAGCAGAACGAAGTTCAAAGTACAGCTTGCAACTTTCTTTAAATGTCCAAAATTTGCTGCGATCTCCAGAAAAGCGGTCTGGAGGCTGAACCTTGATGTCTGTGGTGGCACCCCCTGAAGCAACAGGGGGTGATGCGACTGGAGGGATGCTGAGGGCAGCGATAGCCTGATCCTGGTGATTTACTTTCAGCGTCAGGTCTTGAATAATTTGCCCCAGGTTGGATACCTGGGTGATGAGAGCTTTTATGGCCTCTGTGGCAGCTGGATCAATGAGGCCTCTGTACTGGTCGGTTATAATGTTACAGTCGGCCATAGGGATTCTCACTGGGGGCCCGGAGCCTATATCAGCCCCAGGTGTTCCCTAGAGCTAAAATTAGTACCCCCACATAGGGACTCTTATAGATGCACTCTAATATAATTCTAGAGACAAAATCACTTAAAAAATTTGAGCTTTAATTAAACATGATTAAAATATAGAACATGAATGGGCGAACATGTAGAAACAAAACAGAAACATATCATAGTGTGCAGCTATGCTGCTACAACATTAAGATACGCATTAGATCAAAGATTAAACATACCACCTGGGGACCACCGCAAACTAGCTCCTAAGGAAAGGAATCCCTATAGTAGGTTTAGTGGCCGCAAGGACACGCTTCGCACTTTCCAGTGCTTGTATCTTACCCTACTCTGGCTGTACAAACAAACGGTATCCCATTTTTCAGGGCGTGGAGTCTAACTATCAGGTGGTTTTCACCAGAGCCTCTGATGGTGGGGATGGACTGGTGCTGCGCCCTAATAGCAGGTCGCGGCCCCCAATAGGTGGGTACCAATACCAATACAGGGTCCCTGGCAGAGAGGCAGGATAGAGTACAGGAGGCCAGGGAAGGCCGGAACAGAGGAGAGGGTAATACGTAAAATAAAGAGCAGGACAACTCTGCCAGACAGATAGGCAGTTCACAACTGCGAGGTAAGTAAGAACAAATGAGCACTCACCACAGTTACCAATACAAGACTGGAGGGGCACTGAGAGGTAAGTATGAAACAAACAAGACACACACTACAGTTACCAGCACCAGACTGGAGGAGCACTAAGAGGAAAGTATAGACAAACAAACAGACTCCCAAAACAGACTGCAGGCAGAGAACCACAGAGCCCCAACACATAGAGAAGGTAGCTGAACGCCAGCAGGACTGCACACAGCGGGGAGCGAGCAGAAGACAGGCTAAGGAGCAGGAGATAGGATCCGACAGACAGGCAGTGTGGGCGCTATAACCGGCATCTACCGATGCCGAAAACAGGGCTATAACAGGGAGCCCAGTCAATGCGAGGCTCGCGGCTCCCGCCGAGTGTGACATGGAGACACGTCCAGATAACCAGGAGACAGCCTGTATGCGCCTTTAGGGAACACAGCCGGCGCGAGGAGACACGTCCTGGTATTTAAGAGACAGCCAGTACGCTTCTTCCCGAGGGCAGGCGCATGGCAGCCGGAGGAGAGGCACATGACGGAGAAACACGCCGCGCTCGCATTTAATAAAAGATATATCCCTGCATGCAAAGAAAACAATTGACTTGACTCCCCTTGCAATCAACATGGTTTAGTCCAGGAGTAACTAATTTCAAGCACTCACTTAAGTCTGGATCCAGCCCATAGTCAAAAGACCGTCATGCAAATCACTACCCTGGCCACAGGTAGAGATACTGAAACATATGAGAAAAATAATGAATAAAAAAAAAAATTAAATAATAAAAATGAGATGAACAGGGGGGGGGGGATAAAAATAAAAAAATAATTGATCTTGTTCATCTCATTTTTATCATTTTATTTATTTTTTTATTCATTATTTTTCTCATATGTTTCAGCATCTCTACCTGTGGCCAGGGTAGTGATTTGCATGAGGGTGTCATTATCAGGATACATAATATATGTTTTATACAATTTTATATGTTTGTGTATTTAATAAATTGTTATTAGTGATTTATATCAAGAGGTCAGATTCATCTATACACCACTTTTTTTTATTTATATATATATTTTCATATATTTTATTTATTTTTTATTTATTTTTTATTTTTGGCACCAGTCACATACTATATATTTTCTTGTATAACCGACACCTGTGAGACTGAGCAGAGGCTATTTAAGGGGAACTCCCCCAATCAGTGGCGAAGGCCTGACACACCTCCAGGGGGATAACTAGACAGCTGGGGAAAATTGAACACATAGAGTAAAAGCCTGCTACACCCTGCTATTGCGATTCTTACGGAGTGTATCAGTTGGTGGCAACAATAGGTTCCAGGTCATGTTTTTCCAGCTTGTAAAGCGACTCTATGCACTGTCTAGGTAACCAGTACAATTTTTTTTATGTCAGTTTCACTGAGCCTGTCTAGGGCATGGCATTGCCTATACTGACATGGAATGGGGATTTTACGTGGGCGTACAGATGAAGAGCTGGTCAGCATCGCTAACAGTGCTGTGATGTGGACGTTGGCTTGTGCGTAGTTCCTCCATACAAGCCGTAAACATCACACACCCACACAGTGTCGGGAAGACACAAACTCCATTTTCTAAATAGTAGTTGTTCCCGGTGGAACTTAAGGTTCGAGTTAAAGGACACAATACAATTTTTAATCAACTATAGTATTTAATTAATAATTAAGCAAAGTACATGAATAATACTTAGCTTTGGCTGGTAGTCATTGCTTGATAATGATCAACAGGTTTCCAGGGCCCCCTGTCTTGATTGTTGTCGAGCTGGAAAAGGTCAGTGGGCATTTCTGCACTCAGTCAGGTCAGTCCCATAGGTCAGCGGGGACTTCTGCTCTCTATGAGATCAGTTCCGTACGAAGCTGGGGAGTTGACCTTGTGTCAAGTCTTTTATACCCGAACAACAACAGAATCGGAATTCCTTATCCTATTAGGTTATAATCATGTTTTAAGCAAGTTAATTGAAACTACTTATCTAATTAATACATTCTAATTTCTAGCACTAGCACTGCATAATGTTAGTACAACATACCCTCTGCTCCCACCAAGCTGCCTTATCTGTCTTGGCCTTGAACATCTGGTTCTACACAGTATTAACAACACAGTCACATAAAACCACATTAAAATATGGCAGGGTTGCCGACTATCCCGGAATATCTGGGAGACTCACGAAATTTGGGCAGTTCTCCCGGTATCCCGGGAGAGCCGGCAAATCTCCCACAAGGGACTTGAGGCTCGTGGTTTCCATGAAACCATGGCCTCAAGTCCTACCTATGGCTTTCCTCCGGGATCTCCTGGAGGGAAGCTTTTAAAAGTATGCAACCCTGAAATATGGAGAATGGCAGCCACCTTAAGCTGCCTGGACACAGTAGTGTATAAGGGTATTTAAAAGCATGGCACAAATCAGAGGGGCACAATAATAAAAATTTTATGAAAAGAAAGCCACTAAAGCATGTAGGGTGTGTAAATGTTGTAGTGATCTAAACTAATGAGTGATAAGATAATAGTGTAATAGAGACGTGTAGTATGTAATAATAATAAAAAAATATCAAACAACCATTTGTAGAAGTAGTCCTCTCTCTAAAAGCAGGCCCTCTCAGTAGAAAGCAGGTCCTCTCAGTAGACAGTAGGTCCTCTCAATAGAAAGCAGGCCTTCTGAGTAGAAAGCAGGTCCTCTCAGTAGAAAGCACGTCCTCTCAGTAGAAAGCAGGTCCTCTCAGTAGAAAGCAGGTCCTTTAAGTAGAAAGCAGGTCCTTTAAGTAGAAAGCAGATTCTCTCAGTAGACAACAGGTTCTTTTAGTAGAAAGCAGGTTCTCTCAGTAGACAGCAGGTCCTTTCAGTAGAAAGCAGGTCCTCTCAGTAGAGAGCAGGTCCTCTCAGTAGAAAGCAGGTCCTCTCAGTAGAAAGCAAAACATTCAGGAACATTAACCTCTGCTTATTAAAATGAATTCTACCATCATCAGATTTTGTGGAGTGGTGATACACTTACATAAATTTCAGAAACATGTCAAAATTGATAACTCTTTCAGTTTGATTAGTCTTAAATTTTTGTCCCATTGATTTCTATGCTAATACGCACCTTTCTGAGGTGCGAATAAAAAGTTGAGAAGTCAAAGAAAATAACATACAAATTTTTCTGCAAAACCATCAATTGAATACCAAAAATTCACTGGTGCTATGCTTCTGAGAGGTGGAAACATACGCACGTTATTTATTATTTACACTAAAAATGGGGGGCAATTGAATCGCACAAAGAAATTTCACAACCAAAACTGTATGCAAATTAGATTTTTGCGTGCATAAACTGCTGGTAATTGAATCAGGCATCATAAAATTACTTCTTGTACTAAGATGTACATAGACTGCAAGACAATCTACTAAATCCAAGGCTAGACCATAACAATCTCTCATTGGGAGGCTGGATACTTCTTACCCCATTCTCCTCCCGAACTCTGTATTAAACACAAATCACCAACTCATCCTAATAGTTTAAATTTGTCAGTTAATTCACCACAAAGATCGTCTGAAGAATAATACAGTTTCCAGTCATAAAATATGTTTTATGTGGGCTTATCCATATAACTGTTCCAGAACTACAGTATGTGTTAGAAAAAATGACAGTGGGCATTCCATAGAAGTAAGATTTTTTTTGTCTGTAATGTGATATTCCATTTTGGTTGTCAATCTGACAAATTATTTTTCCAGGCCACTGTTTTCATGTCTGTAATGATATGACCTCAAGGAATTTCAGTTTGGAGGGAATAATTTCCTTAACTGTTTTGCTAATGTATGGGTAATATGACTGATTTGTCTTATTGAACTAAGAGAAAGCGAGTCATTTGTAAGCTAAAAAATGGAAATATAACCAGTTCAGACCATAAGCAAATATATTGATTCAGTCAGTACTACGCCCTGATCTCCATCTCTAGGAGGGCCCCGCCAGCTTCAGTCATAGACCTGTAGCTGTGTTTTCCAGTACATTAGTAGTGTGTAGCGGTTCTGGACAACCCCCACTGGCCATAACAGCTATCCATACTCATGTATAGCATGTCTGGTCAACCCCTGTAGCTACTACTCCCTGTAAACAACATGTACAGAGTCATGGCAGGCTACTAATGTAATCTGTGGCTCTGTAACTGAAGATGGTAGCATTGCTAAATGCTGTTTATAATTACTACTAATAATTAAAATTACTATTCAGCTTTGTTGCTGATTAGTCATTTGAAATCAGCTGCAGCAGATGATTAGATTGTTTATAAACAACTAAACAGCTGCAGGCAATTGGCGCATGTGCAGTACAGGTGCTTTAATGTGCATGTGCCACGTTTGGCAATGGCGGCCCTGGATTTAGCTACTGTATTTAGCTAAATGTATGAAATTGACTTAGAAAAGTATATTTACTTTGCATATTGCAATACATGTATAACCTGTTCTAAGTAAGGGTGATAAAAACAGGAGCTGTACAATGGATCTAAAAAAATAAATGATTATTGGCGTCTCTTTAATATACAATATCTACCCCAGGCTAACATTGTACATCTACCAGCTCACAAAGCAATCCTGATTGCTGGGTCCTTCTCTGGTGGCCCATTGCCTCTCACCCCTACCTCTCTCCCCAATTCTATAATGTTGTACCTCTTTTAGGGCTCCAGTTACTAAGGACCGGATTCAGATTTAATAATGGCAGGGCACTTACGCATGCAAGGTGCGAAAGTGACCTGCCTTCACTGGAGGGCGCATGCCCTATGTTCTGTCCGAGCCCATTTCCATGGGGGAAGCATTTAAATTGTACAGTGTGGGAGGGGGCTCCCACACTGCAGCGGATCATCGGTCGTACGGACCGCTGATCTGTACATCCCATTTAAGGCAGGCTTATGGCAGCGTAAGCCCGCATGACAGAGGGGAATGACAGGGGGTGTGTACTCCCCTCTGTCTCGTGTAATTACAGACTCCCGCATGCACGGAAAGTGTGCGGGAGTCTGGATCAGGCCCTTAAAGGTTGAAGACTTCGTTTTCACCTGAAAACGGTCTTTATCTCCATAAAACGATGATCACCATGGAAACCATCTGAAGATGCGTTAGGGTAGGTATTACAGCGGTCTCCCCAGATATCCCCCTTTTCTTACCCCTAATAGGTGTTATTAGGGGGAGGAAATGGGGGTATTTATCGGGAGACTGCTGGAATACAAACCACAAGTGAAAATGTACAAAAAAAAATTTAATAAAATAAACATTTATTTTTTATACTTTATTACTAAATTAATAATAAAAATACTTCAAAAGAAAAAAAAGAAGACAACAATGCAAAATAAACAGGTTTCTGTCTCGGAGTCCCACGCATGCGCAGTGTTGCTTGCCTTTTGGGATATAAAAGATTATAAGTCCCAAAGGCATCTACTGCGCATGTGTGGGCACTTCGGCTCCGAGCGAAGGCGAACGATGCCAGCGAAAGTCCCGCAGATTATCGTGGGACCTCGCTGGAGAGGTAAGAAATAGTAAATTTGATGAACACAGGTGCAAGGCTCGCTGCGGGGTGCAGTGAGCCTTACATTGAATAATAACGCTCATTGTGGACGTTATAGTAAATGGAGCCCATAATGTCTTCTGAAGTAGAAAGCAGCGTAGGAACCAGGGGGACAGATGGGGCATTTGCATCACCAACCCCATGATTTCTATTAGGTGGGCAAAGACTGTGTTTTGCCCTCCCCATAATCTTCTACTCAAAAACAAATGGGGATGAATGAAATGGAAATGGGGATGAAGCAATAATAACTTCATTTGAAAGCATCAACTGTTGTCCTTTCTGTTTACCATAAAGGAAGTTCTCTTCATGCTTGTCCTGCATACGTATGTTTCTTGCAAACGCTCCCCACTCCCTCTTTCTTACAAGCACCACTCATTTTGCGATCACAATTTGTAGTAAGCATAAGTTGACATACGACCAGGAAGCAGAACCTCCCACTGACTGTTCTTTTATGTTGAACGACAATAGAACAGAGAGAACGAATATTTCTGCCTATGGATGGTTTAAAATGTTAGCAGCAGTCTCATAGTTGTCTTTAGAGTTGTAGAGCCATTGCACAAGTAGCAGGCTCATGAAAAAGGGTCTCCAGGCCCTATAGTAGAATACCCTTTTTTAATAGAAAATCGGTACACTTGGGGGGCATGGTTGGTCCAGTGAAGGGGCGTGGCTTTAATCTGTTCTCATTTGCATGTATGATTAAGTGTCAAATTTCATTCTATCATATGCGCATAAGAACTCACAGGAAGGTTCCATGTCACTTTATCATAACTGTTTGAATCTGTCCCCACAGCTCTGCTATAGTGATCAGATACTGCAGGACTGGAAGGTGAGTATAGGGGGGGAGGGAACTGCTGGGTCAGAATCCGGTACAAGAGCCATTTCAGCCGGTACAGACCATGAGAAAACAGTACTGTACCTGCTAACTAGGTATAGTTGGAGGGTATGTAGTAGTCCTAAGCCTTTTGCCTCACCATGAAAATTTTCATTCCCAGAATTATTACTAATGATTTGTTTATGATTAACAGTCAACAGATGATGCTTTAGATTGTGATCAAACATTATTTATATGATGCAAGCAATTTTTCAGAACTACAATCAAAAACATAAAGACACATACAGCGATGTCACACAATTCAATTGACTCACAGGTCAAACTGCCGGAATGCTTTAAGCTGAATAGTAAAGTCCAGTATTTGCACATGTTCAATGTAGTTGTAGTTAATCTCCTCTAAACTCACTGGTTGATTAGCATTTTACTGTACCCCCTTGTGTTGCTTGCCTTTTCTAATTGTGTGCTGTGAGTTATATGATAATAGGCCAGATCCAAAACAATGCTTGTGAGCGCATTTACGCATGGCGGAGACGTAAAAGTGCCCTTTGGTAAGTACTGCGCATGCGCACCATAGAAAATACGCTCAGTAACGTAGTGTAATTGTGAACGTATGGGCCATTCACGTATATGTCACAAAAAAATACTTATGTGTGGGCATGCCAATTTTACGTGAGTTCAAAAAACGTCTGAAATACGCTATGTAGGCGGGGGTTTGTATTTAAAGTGCACAGTATGGGCATGCTTAGCTGCGTAAATCCGTGTTGCCCATACGTACGTGTGCGGATCACATCGGTTATGTTGGCAAAAGTTAAGGTAGGGTTTGAAAAGCGTATCTTGACAAAATACGTACATTCAAGGGGTGTGCCTAGGGGAGTGTATAGAACGTAGGCTCGCGTAAATACTCTACGTGAGTAAACGTACGGGAAATGTAGTTCTGGATCTACCCCAATGTTGGTAAATGCATAAATATAATTCTATGACAGATAATAGGATATAATTTGGCCTTTGCTCAAACAGTAGGCAAATCTTGTCCTTCTTATCTATAAACTTTTAACCTCATTAGCTGACAAAATCTTTTATCAAAGCACAACAGCTGTTTCGCAGAAATAAATAGAGAGGACTTACACAAAGCAGGAGATAAAGACATAAAGGACAAGAATCTAAACAAGTCACCCTTTTATGGTTTTAGTGATAGGAAATAAAAGATTACCATCAGTGTTGAATTGTGTAAAATGTACTTTACATGAATATTTACTTGTCACGTTTTTTCGTTAGACAAAACAATACTTGGAGAAGCTCTGCTACCTAAAACGACAAAATAAACTGTATGCAATAAGTATACCACTAAAACTATACAATTTCATAATACAAAACTTGTTCATTGTGTTATGGTACATACAGCCCTATAACATTTAAAATAGAGACCTATAAAGAGAAATAATTTGAGAACAAATAAGGAGAAATAAAGAGCCTTTTGATGGGGCAAATATTCTTTATGCCCCATGACAGAGCATTTTATTTCTGATTAATTTTTCTAAAATGTCCTGTATAATAGAGTTCTAAATGTTCATAAATAACTCCCCTCTCCTCTCCAGTCCTCTCCTCCAACTTTAACTTACCTTTTTGCTTTTTTTTACCTTTTTCTGCTGCTTAGCGGGCCGTATTCACAGATCCGTTTTCACGTGGAGTTGCATGCGTATTTTTAGGTATGTTTTAACTGCGCATGCATAGCAATTTTATTTACATAAATTACGTAGAATATACGCATGTATGTGCTTTAGGCACAGATATGTGAATCGCACTTGGGGACATACGTAGGGAGCGGCGGGGTTGAGTTACGTACTTAAAAAGTTATGTGAAAGAGGGTGGGGGGAGGCATTTAAATGAGCCTTTGAGGGCGCGGATAGATTAAATCATACGGATGGAATACAAATACACACGTAAGTACACACGTAAAGTTAGAGGTGCTCTATAGAGGTATAAGTCTACGATTGCACTAGCGTGAGAGGGGGGTGTCATGGGTGTTGGTGGGTGTTGGCTTGCTACGTGCATGCGTATAATTGCGTACTTTGGAAAAAACGCATCTCTGAATCAAGTCCACCATTGCTGGCTGCAGCAACTTCTGATTAATTTAATATGGACTGGAGGGAGGAACAATGGTGTAATTAGTGTGTGTGTGTGTGTGTGACCCTTACTATCGTCATCCCACAGCCTAACCCTAACCCTCCCCTAACCTTAACCATCCTGGTTCACAGCCTAACCTTAACCCTTCCCAAACCTGAACCATGCCTGTCCCACAGCTTAACCTTAACCCTCCCCTCTCTGGAGCCTAATTCTATCATATCCTGTTCCACAGCATAACCCTAACAAAAACATAAAATACTGAATGTGATACAATAAATCAACAAGTATATGCCTAATCATGCAGAGGTTCACAAACAGTGTGCTATCACAGGGGGTGCAGTTGCCCTATTGTGACATTGATACAGTCTCCACTTGAATGATGGCTGTATCATTGTTGAAATGCTCAGCACATAGAAAATGGTTACTGGGAATGGGTACCTATTTTGACCTGTTCCCAATAGTGATAGGCTAAAGATAAGGAGCCGTATGCAGAGCTCAGTGCACATTATACGCAATCTACGTTGCAAAAAGAAACGTAGATGGCGTTACAAAATTACTGCGCATGCGCAGTAACAAATATCGGAAAACTCCGGGCGCATATGCAATGTGCCCGGAGCTCTGCATACGGCCCAAGGCTAGGGCTTAAGGGGAAGGTTAGGGTTAGAGTGCCAGACATGAAGGGTTAGGGTTAGGCTGCGGGAAACGGAGGGTTAAGGTTAGGGGAAGATTAATGGCCAATATACAGACCTATGGTCCCATTATGTTTAATTGCGTAGTGTTTTTACGCTACCGTATTTTCTATGCTCTCCCCTAGGCACTCCCCTCGATCATACGTACTTTGGCCGTTTTACGCTTCCCAAATCCTACCTTAACTTTTCAAAGCGTAAGAACTGATGTACATAAAGGCTTCACATACGTAAGTGTCTAAGCACGCCCATGCTGTACGATTTAAATGCCTCACCCGCCTCTGAAGCGTAATTACGGGTGTTGTTTGGCTGGCACACTCCTTCATCCGTAGTTACACTGTTGATACTGGGCTGGCAGGTACATTCATACCAGTAAACCACACATCTATCTATCTATCTATCTATCTATCTATCTATAAAGAATTTTGGAGTACAGAAAACACAGTTTAACTTTTCCAGCAATTCAGTATTGTGCCAGGAATAGCTTTCCACCTGTTTAGCTTTAACTCTCAATCTCTGGGTCAGCCCCAGAGTATTTTCTTCCTATAAGCCCAATGGAATTATTTCATCATTCATGCACAGTGCATCAATGCCTGTACTTGACCAAAATTTGTAATAAATGATCTGTCTCTTATATAATAAATCATAAAGGTATGAGACTCACAGTTCTGCTACTCAGACACGCTTCATCTGTAAGGATGAAAAAGACTTTTACTTATGATGCCTTTTGTTTATTTCTGAACCAGTTGAAAATAATTTTTTTGCCTATTTGCCCCTGTTAAACCCTCAAATAAACCAAGACGGTGTTAAGAGGCTGCTTCACACTTGGTTCCCTTTATTAATAAAAAAAGAAAAAGAGAGAGAGAGAGCGAGAGAGAGAGAGACCGCACATGTAAGAGCAAAATATGAGAGCTGATTACAAAGAAACATGTGGGTTGACAGAAAATAAGTTATGCATTCATGAGTTTCTGATGACTAGATTATGTTAAGCACAGGGCTCATTATATAGAAAGCATGGGGGCAAAGCATTGTGAATGGAAGAGTGCATTCGATAGTTTGGAAACAGATGTCTTGAAAGCCTTTTTTTTATAAGCACGTGCAAGAATATGAAATTACATATTGCTTAGAATTTAATTTAAAATGAGTCAATAAATTGTATATATTCACCTCATACTAAAGAACATGCCAAGGTGAATCCAGATGGCATATGGATCCGCAATTAGATTCCCGTACAACTGTGGTGGGATCCGCAATCCCTGGGCCGCACTATCCACATATAGGGCCGGATCCAGACCCCCGCACATTTTCCGTACATACGGGGGTCTCTACGTCCAAGAGAGAGAGGAGAGTGCACGTTCCCTGTCACTCTCCACTCTCGTACGTGCTTTATGGCAGCTTACACTGCCATAAGGCAACCTTAATGCAATTGTGCGGATCAATAGTGGACGAGGTGAAGCATGCAAAATGTACAGTGTGGGAGGGGGCTCCCACACTGTACATTTTGCATGCCTCCCCCCGGAGGGGAAGCACAGCCCATTTGTGCGCAAATGGGGCATATGGAACTATAGTTCCGTACGATTTTTGCAATGCTTTGCACCCTCAGTGAAAACAGGCCACTTACACACCTTGCGTACGTAAGTGACCTGTCGGGTGCACGTCTGGATCCCGCCCATTGATGGGTATGAATTTTAAGCACTTCCACAAGCAGACTTCCAATAGCAAAGGCCTGTCTTAAGCTTTCAAACTCCAATACACATAAATAGTAACAGGATGATCCTCAAAACATCAAACAGCCACCAAATGATATTATGGTACTAGTGATGAATAAATGAATGAATATTTATTCATGTTTTATGTATAGAAGCTGTTAAATAAGATAAGTTATTCAGCCTTCCTTTTCTCTGGAGAAAATAAAATGGCAATTCATATAGTTTAATTTAAAATATTATTTCATCCAGTGTAATAGTAACAATAACTATCCACACTCTGAACAGAATGTTGAATTTCAAAAAAGTGTAGCATTATGGAAATTCAACAGGGAATATAGCTGTAGGTTGCCATAGTGTTTTGAAAAGGGTTTTAGTGTACTACTTGGGATGGCATTAAGGGAAATATCAACATAAATTATACATATAAAGATATAATAGTGATGATACCACCAAATATATATATTTATAATTACTTCTAGTTGTTGTGTGTCTGATTATAAAAAACAAAAAAGAAACCAGCTCTGTCCATGTGATCCCCAAAATACAAAAAATATATTTGTTTTTTATAGGCTAGTGTAATTGGGGACTCACAATCCCCTGATCCAGCAATGTCTATTAGTTGAAATGCAAAAAGAGAGATGTGGTACTGGCACTACTGAGAAAGATTACAGGATCACTTCCCACCAATAGGGGAGGTGCACAGAGGAAAATAGTATGAACCAATAGAAAAGAAATCCCTATAGGGGGAAACCCGTTACTCGGGCATTCCTATGGGACATAGTAACCTCTAAACGGCACTCTGGATCTACTAAATTATGTACTTTTATAAATTATAAATTGATTTTACAATTAAAATCTGGATTGCCCTTGCGAAATATAAAAGAAAAATAAACCTTCGGGTGAAAATTCACTGATGAATGGTTAAAAACAAAAACACGTGTGCCTGGCCCAATTTTGATCAAAATAACTCACGTACAAAGTATATCTTAAGCTTTGTGCCACTGATAAAGATATATTGTTTTAGTTAGTATATGTATAGAGCTAATTCACCTATTATGGCTGAGTATCAGAAAATCACAATTGTAATGAATATCTTAGTACAGGAGTTCAACCGTTTTAGCAAATTATCCCACTTTAAAATCAATTTCGCCAAGTCGGTGGCGCTGAATTTAAATAGCCCAGACAGAGTTATTGACACATTAAAGAACTCCTTCCCCTTTAGATGGCATCAGTCACACCTTAAATATCTGGGGGTGAACATAACATCTGACCCCTCACAGCTGTTTTCAGCCAACTTTCCGCAACTCCTCGCCAAAATTCGGGCAGAGCTATCCTGGACCAATCTGCACCTTTTCTGGCTTGGGAGAGTCAACGTCCTTAAAATGGACACACTCCCTAAGATCTTATATGTAATGCAAACCCTCCCCATTCACATACCTCCGCGCTGGTTCAAAGAACTCCTGGGTCTGATTCGCTCCTTTATCTGGCAAAACCGACACCCCAGGATCAAACTAGAAGTGCTGATGCGGAGCAGGAGCAGAGGGGGTCTGTCTCTTCCTTCTTTTGTGGGTTATTATAGAGCTATCCACCTGAACAGAGTGCTGGAATGGACGAGGGGAGTGGCGGGTAAACAATGGATACAGATAGAGGAAAACCATATTGGCTTCCCAATTACCCTACTGCCCTGGATACACAGTCCCCCACCATACTCTCACCCTACCATCTCTCCTACCTTGGCAAGTTGGAAATGCTCCCGGACCTTGCCCAACATCTCATCCTCGCTCTCATCGCTTACCTCTCTGCTAGCCTTTCCCCCAGGGCAGGACTTGAGGGCTTTTAGAGGCTGGAGAGATCTGGGCTTGATGAGGGTCGGACAACTTCTGGAGGAAGGTAGACTCCGCAACTTTCCCAACTTGCAGTCCTCCTGGCATCTTCCTCAGGGGGAATACTGGAGATATACCCAGGCATGTCACTTCGTGATGTCGTCCGGGTTTATTAAAAAATGCGGCCCGGTAACACCATTTGAAACACTGTGCTCTGGCTCTCAGAACCCTACACACTCAGTATCCAAAATATACGGCCTGTTGGTAGAAGACTTTTTCCCTGGCCTTCCCAAGTTTACAGAGGTGTGGGAAAAGGAGTTGGGGGAACCCATCGAAGAGAGCACTTGGTCGAAGGTCTTTCAATTTACCTATGCACCCTCAGTCTGCGTCACGATCCAGGAGACTTCATACAAACTCTTGTCCAGGTGGTATCGCTGCCCTGACTTGCTTCATAGGCTTATACCATCCTACTCCCCCCTCTGTTGGCGCTGCAGCCAAGACCCTGGCACACCCCTCCACATTTGGTGGTCCTGCTCTCAGATTAGACCCTATTGGGACTCCGTGATTTCATTGTCCAGGGAAATAACGAGAGAACCGGTCCCTGACCAGGCGCTCTTCTGGCTCTTCCATTATTCTGAAGGCCCAATCTCTGTCTACAAACACTCCCTGCTCCGCCACCTGAACAACGCTGCTAAGGCAATTCTCCCCCTACATTGGAAATCCACCAGGATCCCCACCGTCCCGGAGTGGTTTGCCAGGGTCAACAGCTATGTCGAGATAGAGGAGATTCTTTTGGAACCAGGCGACGGCTATATTCGCTACCGCAACACGTGGTTTAACTGGCTGGAGTTTAGGACGACTGATCGATATAGGGAATTGCTTAGACAATCGCCAATATAGTCTGGCTTACACGGAAGTAAACCTCCCACCATCGCTCGGAGACCCTTAACCTCCTCTATCTGTTCTACTGACAGAAGTCGCACTGCTGTGCCCAGCCCATTTAGGTTGAGACTACCAAACATCCAATTAATCCAACCCGTATAGGCAATACACTACACTGGTCACTTTGTCTGTGCCACTGGATCGATACCGATGTCTATGCCACTCCCCTCCCTCCCATCCCCTCTTCTCCTTTTTTGTTTTCTTACTCCGTTTCTTCTTTCAGTACTTTTCCAGTTCAATTTACTAAGATAATTAAAAATCAGGTACAGAAATAACTACAAATTTTCGCTCATAGAGCACAGTAGATGCTTCTAATGCTATATTCACCTATCGATTAGAATCTCTTTGTCACTTACATTGTGTATATGATCCACCATTTCATCGCCTGGCAATTTTGTAAGGCTCAATTGTCACAATGTCCTATTGTCCTTGTTATTTGATTGTAAGGAGAAGTTTTTCTGTACCAACATACTGTTAAGTCAATAAAAACAATTTACACACAATTGTAATGAATATCTGTCACACAGTGGCTAAGATTAGGTAGTGCCACACAGAAAGGTATTTATTATATAAGTAATAATAGTCTCAAATGAGTATAATAAGTAAACTGCCACAAGAGAAAAACTATATTTTAAATTTTAGCTCCAATAGATAATGAGTGGGAGAAATGCTGCAGTAACTAATGTTATTGTTAAATCCCTAATAGCAGTTCTGCAGCATCGCCCAGGAACATCAGACTGCTACTAAAACGGCTGACACAGATAAGCTCTGCTTTTTTAAATAAGACTATTTGAATTTCTATGAGACTCTTTCATTAAGGACCTTTTTACCATTTTTTATGCATGTTTTAAACACCTGTGAAGTAAAGCTTATTTTATATATATCTATATCAAAAACGGATTGTGGCATATTTCTGTTCTTTTTACCAGAATGATTCTAACTGGGTAGAATCATTGCACTAAGTCCTATAGGCTTATAGGCTTATTGATTATAAGGTTTTTCTTTTGGTTTATATATGCACGCGCTGTGTACTTGAGGATAACACAACTTACACAAGTTTATACTATTCTAAAGAAACCTTTCTCTGATCACCTTCCCTGAAGAAAGGACCGCAATAAAGAGGTCCTGAAACGTCAGACTTATTAATACATATGACTCTGTGAGTTTACTTCATAGCAGACATCCAGTGCCGGGCATTTATTGCAATATTGTACGGACTAAGCTTCCTAGTCAAGGCACGGATGCATTTTATCAACTGAAGAGGAGTGCCACACATCACCGTTGCATATATATATATATATCTGGTTTTTATTTTAAAGATAGAAATGCATATTTAGTTACTGAGTAATGGATAGAGTGCCAGGCATTGCCTTGCTTTTTGTACAAATCCCCTGCCTAGTGCACCTGCCGTGTATATTACTTTAACAAACTAATTTGAGCAACCTCTTTGGATTTTGTATATATATATATCTCTACTTACCGTTCGGGCCACCTATATACATAATTTGAGGTGGCTCCCTGCGGGCTGTGATCTTTTTCCGTTCCTTGAAAGTGCAATTATTTGACATTTGATATTAATTAAGAGAGTGGTGATTAGGTGATTTTTTATTCATGATTTTTTTTATTTATGTGTTTCATTTTCTGGTGATAATGAAATTGTGTCATATTACATTCATGTTTTTTATTGTTTAATTTTATGAATTGTTAATAAATTGAATGTGTTTTTTACTACCACCTGCAGTTTTACTTGAGGTTAGGCAATGTCAGCGTGGCTAATACAGTCTTTTTTTGTCTTTCTGAGTACTGCACATACTCCTAGCCCCCAAGTTATTGCCTCACTCAGGTTATATTAATTAATATAATTGTATATTAAGTTGGATATTTTTATACTACTATCACATAATACTACTTTATTATTAGCGTTTATCATAAGTTTCTACTGCTACAAAACCCATTTCTTGGTGGAGATTCCCACCGTTGTATTATGCAGAACAACAATGAACCACTTTCACCTTATACCCATTTTATATCACCAAATGTGAAAAACCCGGACACCTTTTAAGTCTGGGTTTTAGCGGCTTTAACGCGGCAGGGCATGCTGATGCTTGTAGTGCTACAACCATCAGCATGCCCAAGGATGGCAGGGCATGTTAGCGCTTGAAGAACCACAAGTGCCAGCATGCCCTGTCATCTGTTACAACAAAACACAAATTAATGCCCCTCCTAGCTACTAAATAACATATAGGGCCGGTCCCCTACCATTAAAAAAAGACTTAACATTTAATGCCCACCTATAAATAAACAATGATTATTTAACACCCCAAATAATAATAAAAAATTACAGCTAATTATAATATACATAAAATAAATGAATAAAAAAATAACATAAAAATAATAAATAAAAAGAAGTACTTACCATCTTGAATAGGATCCCATCTTCCAAGCTTTTAATCCGTGGGGGAAGTCTTTTAAAAATAAAAAACCCTATAGAGCGACGCAAGTCATGTCCTGCACCGCAGTACATCCCGACGCTAATGACAGCTCTGCTGTCATTGGGGTGTATTTCTACCCTTGGGCAGCCTGTGAAATCATGTTTCCATGGAGCCTGTGAAATCGTGTTTCCATGGTGACCAAAAAAACCTTCCTTTTTCCTGCGACGAAATCCCGGGTCGACCGGAAGTGACCCTTTCACATCACCACCAAATACCCGGGATTTGCTGAGACCCGGGTTTTTTCCGAAAATCCCGGGTACTTGGTGGTGATGTGAAAGGGGTATTGCATGCCCTGCATGAAGGCATGATATCAGAACATAAAATGACAGTCTCTAGTGGTTGCAGTAACATTTCACAGTGGTGGTGGGTAGCTGTGATCATATTTGACAAAAGTCTAGATCTACCTGAGGTCTCTTCACACAAACAAATCATAATAGTGGTTATCAGTTGAGTAACTTCTCACCATTGTATCCTATAAATTCCCCTAAATGTATGCTTCACAAGCACCAGGCAATTGTAGTTTACATAATCTGCAAAGATAAATACTTTTTTTTTTTTAATAAACACTAGTAATGGAACATGACTAGAACCTTTCTGCCCTGATTATAATACACAGAAAAGCAGTTAATGCAATAAAAGAGTAAGTGATTTGTGTACAAGTCATTAAGTACCCATGACAAAGAAGAGGCAGAAAAAAGTCAAAGGGTTACAGGAACAGCCCATTTACACCTTGTGAATATGATATTCACAGATCTAATAGGTGACACTACAAGATTACAAGTTGCTGCCTTTCCCGTCTAACACCTCTTAGACCCATCCAAACACTTATTTACACAAAGACTGAATAACAAACCAAATTTGACATCTCTTCCAAATGACTGATCATGATTGATTGCTGTTGATCAATGATGTGGGAAAAAGCCATTGCAATTTGATCCTCTAACCCAAGGGGTCATTTTAAAATATAGACTGTAGGAATTACCTGAGGCACATCATACTGTTCTTTTGTGTAAAGACACTTCATTATAGATTCTAGTTAGCTCAACGTGACCTGGCTATTTAGTTTTGAAGCTTTATTGTGGAACAATACAGTTGTTAAAGCTGAACTGATGACTTAATGCTGGTCTGGATTAGCTTTCTGACTTTGAAATATTATGTTTGGGACAAAGCTGTATTACAAGAGACTTAGGGCTAGGTTTACTAAGGTGTGGGAAAGGAAAAATGGAGATGTTGCCCATAGCAACCAAACAGAACAATGGAAATCACTTTCTTGCAGAAGGAACGATTAAAGATGATCAGTTAAAGTGCGAAGAAGCTGTTACCGCTAGGCAGGATGATATTAGCTGCATCCATGTATGGCAGCGTTGTCTAGGACACAGATATCTAGAAGCAATAAGAAAAGCATGCAAATGGTATCTAAACTGATTCATGCATAAAAGTAATGAAATGTACTAGCTGCCTAAAAGGGAAAATAAGAAGAAAACATTTTCCAAAAGCCAGTAACAGTAGAGCTAAGGAGTGTTTAGACATAAATCACACAGATGTATGCAGACCAATGAAACATGTGACCCCAGGAAAGAATAGATATTTTCTTACATTCATTGATCATTACTCCAAATTCACAACACTTTACCTACTGCATAGTAAGGCTGAAGGGCCAGATCCTGAGCTATGTACACTAGAGTATTTACGCTAGCTGGAGAGGTAAAAACGCTGTTTTGTATGTACTGCGCATGGGTGTGCGGCAGATGTTACGCCGCGTAACTCTAAACGTACGTACCAGCCTTGTATCAACACCGTAACCAAGAACGAAGGGGCGTGACAAGAATACGACACCCGTAATTACGCTTCAGAGGCGGGGTGAGGCATATATATCGTACAGCATGGGCGTGCTTAGGCACTTATGTATGTGAAGCTTTTACGTATGTTAGTAGTTACGCTTTGAAAAGTTAAGGTAGGGTTTGGCAAGCGTAATACGGCCGAAGTACTACGAGCGAGGGAAGTGCATAGAAGATATGCTAGCGTAAATACGCTACATGATGAAACGTAAAGTGCACTTAGGTCTAAATCCGGCCTGAAGTCTCGGAGAAACTTGAAGATTATCTTGCCCAAGTAAACAATAAGTTTGGAAGATTTCCAAAAATATTACGTTCAGATAATAGCACAGAATAAGAGTGGCAAAACGCAAAGCATTTTTTCAAGTTCCATAGTAAAATCGCTCAAAATGGGATGCTCGAGCAAAGGAAGGAGTGCTTGTAGGCTATAGTGAGTCGCAAAAGGGTTACACAATTCTACATAAAGAAACCAACAAAGTGACAACAAGTAGTAGTGTTATAATTGATGAAAACTCAGTGTATCTAACATTTGAAGAGATCGCACAGGCAGTGCAGCCTAAAAAGCAGACACTACCAGTAGAAGAAAATGATATTGAAGTTACTATAGATGATCCATTGACTGCTGATCAGCCTATAGTCAGAAGATTTACAAGGTGTTACAAGAATATTCCACCCAAACGACTATCTTATCTAACATGGACAGCACCGCAACCTGAGCCAGAATCCTAGGAACACAGGCAGAAACTGCCTACCCCTGATAAAGGGAAAAATGGATTAAAGCTGCTGATGAAGAGATGGAGAAATCTCTTAAACAGCTCCAAACATGGGAACTTACAGAGTTACCTGCAGGAAAACATGCGATTGGATGCAAGAGGGTTTTTAAAACCAAATGTGATTCTGAAGGAAAGGTTCAAAGATTTAAAGCAAGTTTAGTAATAAAAGGCTATGGGCCAGATCCTGAGTTCAGTATGAGAGCGTATTTACGATTGCTGCATGTGTAATTTTGACTATTTGTATGTACTGCACTTTCACGCGGCAGATGTTAGGCGATGTAACTCTGATCGTACGTACCTTCCTCCTAGCTACAAACGAAGGGACGGGTCAACCCTACGACAGCCGAAAATACGATTTGTAGGCGGAGGGAGGCATTTAAATTGTAAAGTATGGGATGGGTTAGGCCGTTACATGCGACAATCCATTACGTACGACCGTACTTACGCAAGGAAAAGTTAAGGTAGAATTTGGTACTCGTAAATCAAATAAATTACGTGTGTCCGAGAAGAGGGCCTGGGGAGTGCAAAATACCGTTGTCGGTCCCCGGTCCCTTTTGCGAAATAGGGACATCCGAAAGTTCCTTTTTGGATGTCCCTATTTCGAATTCTGCACTCTTTATATATATATTTTTTAAATGGATTAGTAAGCCGATCGGCATACTCACCCATTCTCATTCGGAAATCCCTCCTCAACCGCTCCGCTGGACCGCAGAAAAGGTGAGTAACCTCTCTGTGCGGGGTAGGGAGGGTTAGGGTCAGTCTGCAGGGGAAGGAGGGTCAGGCTCAGGCTGCAGAGGAGGGAGGGTTAGGGTCGGGCTGCGGGAAATGGAGGGTTAGGGTCAGGCTGCAGGGGATGGAGACTTAGGGCCAGGCTGCGGGAGATGGTGGGTTATGGTCAGACTACCAGGAATGGAGGGTTAGGGTCAGGCTGCCAGGAAAGGATGGTTAGAGTTAGGGTAGTGAGAGAGGAGGGGGAGGGTTAGGGTTAGAATTAGAGAACAAAGTGGGGAACTATTTTTACTCAATTTTTGGAGCACCGAAAGCTCTGTGCTCCGTGGATCGATTGCAAAGCCTCCTCGAGGCATATGCAATCGAAATCTCAGCCAGTTCAAAACTGGCTGGGAGAGAACGGCCCCATCAAAATAGGGCCGTTCTAACCGAGGACCCACATCCCGTAATATGATCGCGTAAATACGCTACGAGATCGTACTTAAAGTGAACTTAGGTCAGGATCTGGCCCTTTGACCCTAACCCTCCCCCTTCCCCTTAGCCTAACTATAAAACTCCACTCCCCAAAACCTGACAATAAGTCTCCCATCTTCGCAGCCTAATCTATACTCTCCTATCCACAGGCTGATCCTAACCCTAACCCTCCCCTTCCATGACCCTAACCCTCCCTTCTCCAGAGCCTAAGCCTAATCCTCCCCTTCCACAACCCTAACCCTCCCTTCCCCAGAGCCTAACCCTAACACTATAAGTCCCCGGAGGTTACTCACCTCTCCGGTGGGGTCTGTGCATTCAAAATAGAAAATTAGAAACATGCCCCTCTGTGTGGTGAAGGAGACCACATCATTGGAATTAGAAGTGCCAAAAATAAGACAAATGATCAATGTGGTTTCCAAATGTTTGATGGGTTATCTGTACTCTGTACTGTGCAACTTTAGTTTTACTAAGGGATCAATATTTATTTCTGTAAAAGGGTTCCAGTGGAGCTAATGACTTAGCACAGCAATATAGGACATTATATTGGTCTAGGCCAGCATACATGGTAAAGATACAGAACATTTCTGAGACTGTGCTGTCCTATTTAAGGAATGACAATATACTTTACAATGAACCATCACTGCATTACAGGGGAGGACAATATTCATAAAAAAAGACTTGAAGTTAGTGATTTGCTTTAAAGTATTTTGCAGTATTTTCCTTAATCAGTGATAACTCACCAAACTGCCTGCTATAGTAATAGGTATCAAAATCAAGACTATGGACAAAAATCCTAATATTGTTAATAAATTATACAAAATTCAATTAAATTAATTGTCATTGGGGCGCTACTTAATATGGTTAGATATACTACCCGCATTGGTCACATTAGTGTAATTACCATGGCTAAGTAATGTGGGACCCGAGGAAGCTTATCTAAATCTGCAGTGGTTAAACTATCTCTGAGATCTGAGAACCTCTCAAAACAGCAGAACAAGGACCTCTCTGGCACGAGCGTTATTACATGTATGCGCTTAAAAAGGACTCTGAAATTTTCTTTTGAGAACAGAGCAGTAAAACAGGAAGGTAGAGGTTTACCATGGCCCAACCAAAGCTTGCTATGTGGTCAAGCAATGCCAAGATCAGCCAGTCAAGTGATACCCTTTTATAGTTCAACTATCTATCTATCATCATTTAATTCTTGTTGCTACTGAATATTGGAGATGCTGGTTTGAGCAAATTATTTTTGTTCATTTAATTATGATAAAGTTTAATCTACATCTCCTCTGATATTCTTACTGGTGTGTATATGATGGTGTTATATTTAAAGATGTTTCTCCTAGAAGCTTTAAAGTTGACAAAAATTCTGTCAATATTGTTTACATTTTATAATAGAATTAGGCCTTATATATGTGTGTGTGTGTGTGTGTGTGTGTGTGTACACACAAAATGGAGGTTGCTCAAATCAATTTATAAGTCAATATAGAGCAGGTGCTGCAAGGTATGGGGAATGAAGGCAATCATTACTGTACAATCTGTATAACTCCCCCTCCCGTTGAGTAAAGCGCTTCTGCTTCCATTTCTGATCCGTCCCCCATCAGTATACATGTTCCACAGTCCAAAAATTGAGCGTTTTCTGGTCCAATTGATTGGAAAATGCTCCCTTTTTATGATTCAGGATCCAGTCCAGTGTCTGGAATCAGCAGCTTACAGGGGGGTATTGGTCCAAAGAAGCTATTTTGGAGGCTTTAGGGGTGCTTCTAGGTAAGTTAGCTTTCAATTAAGACACAGGAGACATATGGCTCAGTATAGGGTCTGTCACTGTTTAGAGTTAGGAAAATCTAGACTTAATAGTGAAAAGGGATAAATGACTTACCAGAGTAGCAGAATCAGTGACAAGCAGTGAGACAGTAGCAGGGACAAGCAGTAGAATCAGCTGTGACAGAATTAGCAGGCGATAGTGAGAAAAAGCAGCAGCGAGCAGTGGGACAAACAGTAGTAAGAAGCAGTGCCACAGTAGGGACATGAGCATTGAGGCAAAGAGTGAGAAGCAGCAGTGGGGAGCAAACAGGACAAGGGAAGTTTAAATGTCAATAGGTGAGTTTGAATGTTAATCTGGAGTATCATGTAAACCATATGTTAACACTTGTTGACATTATATTTGTCCATTTAATCTTCTGTTGAATCTGTCAAGCTTATCATTGTATAACTGGCGACCATAAATAAGAAGAAATAGAAGGTTCCCAGAAGCACATGCTATATCAGGAAACAATTATATGGACTTTGTGGAAGAAAGGTAACCGACTAAAACTTTCAGATAGGCTGATACACATACACAGCTGGTGGTGGGACTATGATAATATATTTGAATCATCAAGTCCATGTGCCTCATGTCCACTGGAGTTATGGTGAGGGTGGTATTCAAGAAGATGGGCGTAGATGTCTAAAACTTGTGGCTATCTTTTGTGTCTTGGCATCACTACAGTACTTTCTCAGGGTTGTAGGTCGCTGCTGAAAACAGCCAGTTTCTGAAAGGGCCTGTTTGCCTCAAGCACGGTGCTCCAAATGGTAAGTAACAAAGCTAACCCCAAACATTTCCCTAATACTTACCTTAACCCTCTCCTTTACCCTAACACTAACCCTCCCTTCCCCACAGTCTGACCCCAGCCCTTCCTTCCCCACAGCCTAACCCTAAGATTCCCTTCTCTGCAGCCTAACCCTAATACTCCCTTCCCCATAGCATAACCCTAAGACCCTTCCATGACCCTAACCCTAACCTGGGTTAGAAATCAGCAGTCCCCGGTTAGAACTGCTGATTTCCAAAATAGGGACATCCGAAAGTTCCTTTTAGTATGTCTCTATTTCGAATACTCCCCAGTTAATATTTTTTTTTTCAGAATGGGTGAGTATGCCGATTGGCCACCGATATCCCTCCGACGTCGCTATCGCCGGACAGAGGGAAAGGTGAGTAACCTCTCTGTGCGGGGTAGGCAGGGTTAGGGTCAGGCTGCGGGAGATGGAGGGTTAGGGTCAGGCTGCGGGAGATGGAGGGTTAGAGTCAGGCTGCCAGGAAGGGAGGGTTAGGGTTAGGGTAAAGAAAGGGTTAGGGTTAGAATTAGGGAAAGGATTAGGGTACTTTTTTTACTTACTTTTCGGAGCACCGAGGCATATGCAATCGAAATCCCAGCCAGTTCGAAACTGGCTGGGAGGAAACGGCCCTATCGAAATAAGGCCATTTTAACTGGCGACCCACACCCACCCTAACCCTCCCTTCCCAGAGCCTAACCTTAAGTTACTTACTTCTCCAGTGGGTTCTGCGGTGATTCATAATACTATGAATCATCTTTTGTAAAAATCAATAGCACCTAACTTTGGATTATCAAGGCACAATGGGCCGGATCCAGAACTACGTCCGTCTTCTAAAAGACCGCATATACGCAATCTACGTATCGAAACGATACGCAGATTACGTACAATAGCTACTGCGCAAGCGCAGTAGCTACTGTTTATTGAACTATGTCCGTCTATGGAAGACGGACGTAGTTCTGGATCCGGCCCAATGTTACATAAACAGTTTTTTGAAAATAGATAAAAAAACACTGTAATTACTGTTTAATTACTGTAATTAAACTTTATAATATTCATATGGATTTATGGAGGTATATTGTATTTACTGTTGTTTAACCATTGGTTATTTTTATTCATATTAGCAATTTACCATTACTTTTATATGTGTATGTGGGTTTTTTTATACAAGGGAAAGCAGTAGTTGTAGGCCAATTTCATTCCTATGTTTTGTGGGCTTCTATTTTTTTTATATTAATTTTCATCTTTTGGACAATTAATAAGGGCTGCACTAATTACTTTTTTAGTTGCATTTGCAGGCCTCATTAATCCACTAAATGTATTACATTACATTACTTATCTTTAAGTTGATGGATTTACCTAATAGCCATGTAAAAATTTTCTCTCCAGTATTTGTGTGTTGCATGAGAAAAAAAGCTTGCCATTGCTTTGCATAAATATTTTAATTTATATTCAAAATTCACACATAATAAAGAGGTAAATTATTTCCTCACCAATATATCAGTTATACAATCTGCCTTCCTCAGGAATATTTTACTACAAGGCAGTTATATTTATTATGGACTGAACAGCCCTTACAAAAGACTTCCTTTCAGTAGAACCAGTATGTAATAGCGAAAAGTTGCAAATGAAGGTAGTGCTGTACACCTATAGAGATGCTGCCATTAAAAGTACACAAGGGGCTTCCCTTTGCCCTTTTGAGACAATGCAGAGATGTTGTTACTTATACATTTCACTTCTAAAGTAAAAACACACCTTTTATTCCAATCAAATAAAACATTAAAATGTCAATACAGATTAATTTAAATGCGCACAAAAGGATACACATACCCTCCAACATGACCCATTCCATTAGATACAAAACACTCTACTTCTCGGTTTCCAAGTCATTTCACCAGGTGAGTGACAGTTGGAAGCTCAGGTGTGGAGTATATTGTACCTAATGGAATAGGTCATGTTGGAGGGTCTGAATACATCATATGCAAAGGTCACTACTGAAATATCATATATTGCCTTTACAGAAAAGAGCACTCTAATTGTTATCCCTAGAAAGGGAAAATGCTGTAAAAGTAATACAGAATGAGAAACTATAAAGTATGAATTTATAGTTTCTTATTCTATATTATTCATAAAATACAGACCGCAGCTTAGTGACCACCATACAATACACACTGCATTCTAGTGACCACCACACAATACATACATACTACAAAGTAGAGACCATTACACAATACTCGTTGCATCCTAATGAATACCATACAATACACACTGCATTCTAGTGACCACCACACGTTACATACATACTACAAACTAGAAACCATTATACAATACTTGTTGCATCCTAATGAATACCATACAATACACACTGCAACCTGGTGCCACTGGTGACTTAATTCAATTAATATGCAGATATAGTTTGGCTAGGATAAATATTTTTGGCATAATTTCAATGCTGAAGGACTTTTTTAATGCAGAGCTCCAGGGCCGTTATCATGGAGGGACAGCCGGGACTATTGTCCCGGCACAGACGCTGATATTTACCTAGCTCTGTAGCAGCAGGTATCAGCGGGTATTCCCTGCGCACCGGCTCACTGTTAAAGCATGTCTGCCACACTCCGCCCCTATGTGATGTCATCAATGACATCACATAGGGGACGGGACCCGTGACTGGGTCCTAGGTCCCGCATTTGGTGACGCTGGCCCTGCGGAGCTCCCATACTTTGTCCATCATGCATCACATGTTAGAGCAAGAAATGTAGGGTCCCTGTCTTATCTCCCCTCTCCCCTCTATCTCTTTTTGTTTCTCTGGCTCTCTGCACACACTTTTTGCTATTTTTATTTTACATTTTCTGTATTATTCAGGTGTCTGAAAGAAGACAGATTACATTTGCAGGCTTATCCCTCCAGGGGGATTTTAAAAACATTCAACAATCTAAAGTAATTGTGAAAAAACAACACTTGATATGGAGTATTAGTGAGCTAAATCAAGCTGACTTGTAGTAAAAGGAAAACAATAAAATAGCAAGAGTCATTAGCAGTGGAATTGGGTCCCAACTTTTCCCTATGGAATGTTGTCTAGTCAACAGAAGCTCAGTAACAGTTTATACTGTAGCTAGTCCAGTCAAGTACTACCTGCCAATGGGGGATTACTCAGTTCATTTAATTACGTTATCGTATACACGATCACATTTGTGGTATGTACAGATTACTTTTATTCTATTTTGTTTTTAGATGTCAACACAAGCATGACTTTTAGTTGGTTTAAGGTTTATATAAATTTTCATCAAATTCTCTGTAGGTATCAAAGACCTGAAAATTGTAAAAAATAGATATTATACTTTAGTTATTTTATCTCTTGTTGATATCAAGGCATTCCACTTTTCTGAAATGCATAAAAATACCTTTTATATAATAAAGCTGGGTACACACTTGTCCAGTCTTCTTCAAATCCAACTCCAGAGCAGACTGTTTGTACAACAGACCATGGTCGCAGATACAACACCCAGTCCATGCACACAGACTGGTCCAAATTTACAGTATCTGCTCAAATGATCTGCTCAAAAGATCAGCTTGACCTACACCAATGTTTCCCAACCTCAGTCCTCATGGACCACTAACAGTCCATATTTTCTAAGTGATATAATGAGTATCACCTGTGGAGCTTTTAAAATGTGTCAGTTAGTAATGAACACACCTGTGCTCCAGCAGTGAGACCTGGAAAACATGCACTGTTAGTGGTCCCCCAGGACTGAGGTTGGGAAACACTGACCTACACACTCTTCCAATATTTGCCAGACCACTCTCAAAGGTGGTGCAGTATGACGTCAGATTAAACAAAGCAGTCACAGGAGTGTACATACTTAAAATACATAAATTGGTTGGGTATTTGACAGTCAAGTCTTTTAAGAAGGTTTATAAATCAAGAAGTAACAAGTGGTTGTGTGAATGTACATATTTATCCAATGTTGGACCTGTATAATTGGATAACTGTGTACCCAGCTTGGGGAATCTCTTTACCTACATAACTAGTTTTATTTTGTTATATGAACAGGTAAACTGCAACATTGATTGTTAGTTACAGACATTTCTTCAAGCAATTACATAATGACAATCTTAATTCACTTAACCTGCAAGTATTAACCCTTTTGTACCTCCAATATATGGGTTTTATAAACAGAAAATATATTGGGGGAGCAATGATTATCAATTATGCCCACTTAATTCATACCACAAAATTGTCAATAGATACAATAACAATGCAACATCTTCTATCTTTCTACAGACACTAGACCTCTCTAGCTACATGCAATTTTTTACATTTCCATTAAAAATGTATTTTGTATACAAATTAGTTTTTTTTTTAGATATTTTCCATATTGTAGTTTTTTAATACGGTTATAATTATGGGAATATACGAGGGTGAGTCAAAAATGATCAACACTCCAGTTAGATTAAAAATTCTGTTAGCCGCACTCTTATCAGCGCATTCCGTACCAAGTGGCTGTCTCCCTAGACACTGCTGTGCAGGTTTGAAGGTGTTGTCAGTTCATTTGTAACCGCAGTGCAAGAAAAAATGGCTGCCCCACATGTGGTTTGCAAGAGCAGCGCGTAGGGATTCATTTTTTGTGGTCTGAGGGTGTGTCTGGTGCTGATATTCATTAAAGACTGTGCACAGTATGGTAAAGTGTTGCGAAGAAGTATGTATGAATGGATAGAAAAATTCAAAGAAGGTCGCACAAGTGTCAGTCGTGAAGGAGGAGCTGGAAAAAAACTATAAAAAGTTCACCTGGAAAATTGATGGTTTCAGTTTTCTGGGATTCTCAAGGGCCAGTATTGGAACATTATCAGGAAAAAGGTTCAACAATCAACAGTGCTGTCGATGCAGATTCACGTCTGATGAAGAGGTCATGACAGCGGTTCATTCGTGGCTCGCAGCTCAGACTCAAACATTTTTTAATGTGGAAATACACAAGCTTGTTGACAGATAGACAAAGTGTATTGAAAAGTAGGGATGGAGATTAAGTTGAAAAATAATGTATTTGTCTTTTCTGAAAGTTGATTCAAAAAAATGTTGCAGCCAGAGTGTGGATCACTCACCCTTGTAGATGTATACTGTACAATTAACATCCCTCTTACCTCCCAACATTTGTACCTGACATATCTGGGCTGAATGCGCATATTTTCCACCTACAAAGAGCAGAAAACATTAACATTTGCAAAGCCTGGATGTGGTCCTTAGTTTTGGAAAAAAAAATCCATAACAGCCGAGGCAATTCTCCATTTGAATATGTTGCCTACTTTGGGCTTCAAGAAAATGGTGGTCATAATGTTAGTTTTTGTACCTTTAAACTTTACAACATTAGTTTTATAATTATTTTTATTCAATATAAAAAGACTATTTTCTTTGAATAACAATTGATGTGGTATATATTATGAGAGGCCACTATTGATTATCAATAGGGTTTATTTATTTATAACTAACAAACTTCCTCCTCAATAACTTTATCTGACAGTTAAATGGTCAAGGAGACTGACTCTTCTCCTTTCTGTAGAGAACAAAAACACATATAGTGCTGCACTAAGATGTAATGTATATCGTCAAATACCTCAAAAATATATACTTAAAAATGTATACATATAGTAAGTGTATTTGAAAAAAAGAAGAGTATGTGCAAGCACCTGCATAAAATAAACAATTACATAGTTTAAAAAAACAGTATAACCAGAATTCATACCAAGTCACAAATTAATGTATATAAATGTATAGATCTCACAAATGGGTAGAAAACATCCTATGGACTTAAGATGTTACATAAAACAAGGAATAAAAGTCAGAAATTAGTGGTCTTACATGCTGGCAATGCGTGTCCGCATTTGCCAGCTGACGATAGCCAATGTGGGTTCAGAATAGAATGGCCAACCTCGAGTATATTATTATCCAACCAGGGAAAAGCGGTGCAGAAGCCTGGTGATCCAATGTTCAGTTCCACAGTAGCCACCAGATAGTTTAAGAGGCTCCGGCTCACAATTAAAATGGGATTCTGTATAGAGACGTATGCTCACTCATAAATGTAACGATCCACCTCGCCAGTGGGATGGGGAGTCCCGTTGGTAAATCGGCAAAGGGTTAGAAAACAAGTGATAGTCCCAAATTGCAATAGCTGCTAATATAAGCATTCACTGTATGTGAGACTTACGGCTCTGGGCAGAGCAGACCAGAAACTGAATTTTCTTTTTCCGTACTGGGAACCATTAGATAAAGGTAATACCAATAGTGTGGTAGAATTAGTCCATAATAGTGCGGAGGAGCCTCATTAAAACGGACATCGGTAGAAGAAAAAAGGTCTTTGAAGCTATTTTAGCCTTTATTCACCATTTTTCCTCTATCTACTAGGTTGGCGCCAGTGAGGAATATTTTTTCTCTTCTCCTTCCTGTCTTGAATTTCTCACAGCAAAGCTTGTGGTCAGCCCTGTAGGGACCCTTCTATGGAGATAATCACACAGTCTCTGGATCTCTCTATCAGAAGTGTTGCATGCAACGTGATGATATTGCGTGTGTTGAATTTATATTTAAAAGATTCATAGACTCTTTTACAAAAAGTCTCTGCTGCCTGATAGACAGGGAATGTCTTCACAGCAGATTGCCTTTCCAAAGCTCTGACCTCTAACCCTGTTGTAGAGATGGCAGCAGCCAGGTACCTTCATTTATATGGGAGACCCCCTGAGCTGCAGGGTTTTAGGTGACTTCCTATCCAACCTCTGCCTTGTGCCATGTCTTTTCAGACCTACTGTAACATATTTATGTATATTGTCTTTTATTTCTATAGATCATGGCTTTTTTTGAAAATTGAATTGAGCAAATTACTAGTATCAGTTAATTTCACGCAGCCTCTGTATTTGGATAGTGGAATACCTATATAAATGAGGTATGCCAAGAATGTAAACAAACTATTGCTGGATTGATGGATGGAACGATCTTTACAATATAGTGTGAACAAAGTTGTTTTTATCATTTCATTGCCAAACTGACAAATGTTTGCAAGATAAAAATAGCCTGATTTGTTTGGTCACATTTTTACAGTTGTGTACATGTTACATTTTAACTGAAAAACATATTTATTTAAGCTAAAATTAGAAATGAACTGACTTTTCAAAACATCCCCATAAAATGCTTCTCTAATTTGGAAACATTTTGCATGTCTTCTTACTAAAATGCAATTGTCTGTAATTCAGCTACAACCACACCAAGTGAAAGATAAATGTAGCAGGTTCAGTTCTTATACTATAGTGAAATATATATGTACACATACAATTTGGAACAGCTCTCAGAACAGTATTAACTAACAGTGAACTAGTTTACTGCATGGTTGCCGACTTTTGGCAGCTTCCCTCCGGAAGATCCCGGAGAGAAGATAGTGCCGCATGCGGGGGCGGGGCTTAATGGCGCGGTTTATGTAAATTGTGTCATTAGGCTCCGCCCCCTTGCTCATACTGCCCCATTTTTACTTGGAATAGGGGTCGGGACGGGGCTTGATGCCGCAAATTGCGTCATCAAGTCCCTTCCTGTGCCTAGCAACACTAGTATACTAGTGTTGCTAGGCAGGGGGGCAGGACTTGAGGCCGTGGTTTCAGTGAAACCACGGCCTTAAGTCACTTGCGGGAGATTTGGTGGCTCTCCCGGGTGTACTGCCCGAATTTTGGGAGTCTCCCGGACATTCCGGGAGAGTCGGCAACCCTGGTTTACTGCTCTAAATTGTTATGTTTACCTTCTCCATTATGCAGCGGCATTTTAAGTAGTGAGGTGGCCCTTGTGCAGGATTTGTACATGGGCCCTTCCCCCGCAGACCACAAAAGAGGAGGGGCCTAATGGCACAATTTATGCCCCCCCCCTTTTGTGGCCCACAATTCGGGACAGTCCCGCCTCAGGGGAGGTGGAGCCCATTTGGCATCTATTTCTTCCCTCCAATGAAATGAGCAAATGAAAAAAATACATAAATACATCTTGTAAAGTAAATATAGCAAACTAGATATTTTTTCTGTAAAAATAAAACAAAAAGACGTGCCAAAACTATTTAAGAGGTTTTAAGGTGTGCCATATATTAAGTTACTGTGTGTGTTCGCTTTTAAGTTAAAATATATGATATACAGAGGCGTAACTAATGTGGGTTTTGTAGGACTCATGCCCTAGGCGCCAATGATGCACATCTGGGCACCATCAGTGTCATCAGGGCATTAGTCCTACAATACTCACGCTTAGTTACCCACCTGTCCTCCTGTCACGTGCTGTCTAAAGCTGGAGGAGCCGGCTGCAGAGCTCTAAAGTGTGATGCTGGCGCGACCTCAGGTCACGTCAGCGTCATGCAGAGCAGAGAGTGAGCGCCGCTGAGGAGTTCAGCAAGAGGAAGAAGGTAAGGTAAGTAAAGGAGGGGGATTAATGGGACTCTGGGAGAATGATGTGAGACATTAGGGGGATTATTGGGAGGCTGGGGAGACATGAGGGGGATTATTTTGAGGCTGAGTGGAGACATGAGGGAGATTATTTTGTGGCTGAGGGGAGACATGAGGGGGATTATTTGGAGGCTGAAGAGACATAAAGGGGATTATTTGGAGACTGGGGAGACATGAGGGGAGTTATTTGGAGGCTGGGGAGACATAAATGGATTATTTGGAGGCTGGGGAGACATGAGGGGATTATATGGAGGCTGAGGGGAGACATAAGGGAGATTATTTTGAGGCTGGGGGAGACATGAGGGGGATTATTTGGAGGCTGAAGGGACATGAGGGAGATTATTTGGAGGCTGAGGGGAGACATGAGGGGTATTATTTGGAGGCTGGGGAGACATGAGGGGGATTATTTGGAGGCTGAAGAGACATGAGGGGGTTATTGGAAGCTGAAGAGACATGATGGGGATTATTGGAAGGTGGGGAGACATCAGGGAGATTATTGGAAACTAGGCCGTCACTTCCTGATATCGATGGGCTTCCGACCGGCAGCTGTGATGCAGACATTTTCACATGCAGACTTGATTGGCAGCGGCATGATAAGTATTAACTTTAAGCCTTGGCTTCCTTTGTATTGTGGTTATAAATATGTTTTCTGCTCTTTATGACACCAGGAGGCTATTGTGGTTAAAAGAATGCTGAATATAACACTCAAATGATATTGATTGCAACAGTGATAGTTGAAGTAGTTATAGATATTAAGATATTAACATTTGTATCAAAACTTCAAAATATGTGCAAAGACATCACTAAATGCAAACGTAATGCAGATAATCAGTCAATAAAAAAAAAAATGACTATTTAGTTCCAGCATGGATCAATGTATACTGTACTTTACCACACACAGGCCAGCTTACAAATTAGAGGACCATAAAACGTGCATGTCAGGCAGGGAGTACTGTGGGAGGGGGCTGGTGGCACATGATAGAAGTACTAGGGGGCTAGGAAGACATGATGGGGATCCTGGGGGGGATTGAGACAAATGATGGGGATCCTGGGGGGACTGGAGAGACATGAATACTGGTGAGCTGGAGATGAAGAGGAGGAGGCAGATGAAGAGGAGTAGGAGCTGATGAAAGGGATTTAGAAATGATAAAGAGAATGTAGCACTGGAGTACATTTAATATGTGTGTATATATGTGTGTGTATATATATAT